>JANEYF010003464.1:0-19569 GCA_029963845.1 Rhamnusium bicolor | reverse complement strand
ATTAATCGTTTGAGTTTTTTATTTTGTGACGACATTTTCTAAATAAATTTCGCGTTAATTGATATAAACATGTTCCTCTGAAAGTCACACCATTGTCACACCATGTTCTAAATTATTTAACTTATAGGTAAGCTTTTTGTAAAGTTCATATGCTTGTAATTTAAGCATCCTTCGTTTACTGTACAGATACTTAATTTCTAAATCCAGCCATTTCTGCTTTGCAAACATTGTAACTTTATCTGAAATGTGTGAAGAATTTGGAATTTTAACTTGAACAAAATTTGGAAATACTGAACGACGTTTGCAAGTTTTTAGAAACCAAATATCTGACCCTATTAATCTAATTTTAGCACTAACCTTATGATACAGATTCGGTTCCGTTGACCGTGAAGCCATCGTAGTCCTGGAGTGGGTTGGAACCTTTGATGTGAAGATAACACTGACGTAGTTTTCCACGAAACACCAAAATACTATATACTGCACTCGACGCGCGTTTCGCCAACCAAGTTGGCATCATCTGGAGATGATTAAATCTAAACTTATGCTAACAATCTACTCTATTTATTGGTTAGTGAGTCACAGTTCACCGAACGATCACAGTCACGGTTCGGTGAACCGTGACAATAGTTTAGGTATTATGTATGCATAGTTTAGGTATTATTTATGGATCATCTGTATACATAACAGTTTTGTTTGGGAAGAGATAGAGAAGATCGTAAATAAAAATAATGAATAGTAGAGGGCCCAGTACAGAGCCTTGGGGTATGTCGTGTTTCATTGTCCTAAAAATCGATGTTTGATTTCCATTTCTAACGCACTGTTCCCGAATTTGGAGATAGGATGTAGTAGACCTAATGTTGGTCCTTTAACACCGTAGTGGCTAAGTTTTTTAATTAGAAGACCATGAGAGACATAATCGAAAGCTTTTCTGAGGTCTACTAGCGTAATTGTTGTATATTTACCCTCAACAATATCATCCACAACTTTATAGACTGCTCTATTGTAAAACACGATTTCCTAAAGCCAAATTGGCATTTATGAATAAACAAATAATCAAAATATTTCATTAAGCAATGTTTTAAAATAATCTCAATAATCTTGCCGAACACCGATACAATTGATATTGAGCGATAATTATCGGGACTATCGGGATCTCCCTTTCAAAAATGGTCACAATTCTAGCTGTCTTAAAGATATCTGGGAAATAACCTTCACTGAAACATAAGTTTATTAAGTATGTTAGAGGATAGATAATTATATCTATTGTTTTCTTTACAATTTTGCTATTTAATTCATAAACATCTAAACTATTTGCACTTTTCAAACTGTCTACTGCATACAAGACATCAAGGATGGTAACAGGTTCAAGAAAAAAGTAATTGGCATGCATGTTTAAAAAAATTAAATGCATCTTCGTTACCCAGAGGTAGATTTTTAATACCATTATCTGCAGCTGTAGCAAAAAAAATCGACAAATACATTAGGATGTATCCTACATTCTTCGTTATTCTTTATAGAATATAGTTTTTTTCACCCATATCTCGACTCTTCCATAAATGTACTAAATGCCATTTTTTTAATGCTCGTAATTGCATCCCGGTATTCCTTTCGAAAAGAAGTGAACGCCGCTTTATCCACAGGATCTTGTGTCGTGTTATAAACTTGTTTAATGGCGCAAAGTAGTTCTGCTGATCCACTATACTCCATCGACTTGGTTCGGCCCAGATTTGAACCCGGGTCATTTTAGTGGAAGACCCCGCCACTGCCTCTCACATTACCGAGTTGAAAACCTAACTGAATTTTATTCTGTCAAATAAAGTGTTTATTGACCTTCTAAAATATATTATCTCAGTGTCTCTAACGTTAATATATCTGATCTTATTTGAAACTATTATAACTGGAACTTCTTTATAAATTTACTGCACAAAGCACGTTCCCAGTTATTGGAAGTTCGATTAGATTTATAATTCAAAGAGAGAATTTATTTTTAGATGATGTCTGTGAATGAAGGTCAATCTTAAAACCATCTAAGAGTGGGTAATCGGTAATATGCTTTCCTGTCTACTTGATTTCACACAGGAAACGAAATTAAGGGGTTTTATCTTTACCCAACAATTGTTTTAAATTTAACAAAGAAGCTATAAATCCAAATACATGATGGGTTTTCCTATAGATTTTAACTTGTGACATCATTTTTTATACATTGAACTGATTCTGCGGTTGGCTCCTTGTGAAACATTATTAAATATTTTAAATATATGAAAGAAATTTGCTTTTTAATGTTTCAAAAATATTTTATTAGAAACTCTACACGTGTTTCGGCTTTTTAGGCCTTTGTCAAGAGTACAGGGAATACTGAACAGTAAAATTTGTGTCCATTGCTTATATAACCACATCTGGTACCTACTATAAAACTATTGTAAAATATGTTTTTATAAGTTGAATATTACTTTATTTTTTTAAATCTAAATTATTTTATTTAAAATATGGTGGCCGGTAAAAATTTGTTGTTCATTCGTTAAATTTTTATAATTTTTTAACAGCTTTACTTATTTCTAATTGTTCTAATAGATCAAGTTTCTTTCCTTTCTTTTCCGAATGGAGTAATTTGACATTATTTAAATCTATAAAATGACTGTTTTCTATACAATGTGTTGACATGCCCGTACTATATACATTGTTTACAATATATTTCCTATGTTTCTCGAATCGCTTTTTTACATTTCGTCCAGTTTGTCCAATGTATATAGCATCACAGTCACTACATTTGAACTCATATACTCCTTTTTTTGTGTAGCTTTTCGGTTTTGTCTTTATTATTAATTAACATTTTACCTAAATTATTTTTTATTTACTGAAATTGTTCTACATCCCAGTTTATTCAGTTTATTACTAACTCTATTGCTGATCTTAGGCCTATAATTAATACATTTATATTTCTTATTGCATTCCTGAGAAGAAGCGGCATAAAACTCTTTAAATGTCAAACTATCTCTGAAACGACTGCGTTTAGACATAGGCTATTCTACATGTTTTTTGACTCAGAATTGTATGCTCTTTTCGAAAACTCTAAAATATATAGGGTATTCTATTTAAAATAAGCAAGTTGGTGTCGACTTCCGGTATAATCGGAAGTTATATTAGTTGGATTGGCCACACTGCCTTTAGTAGCTCCATAAATTTTAGAAATTTTCTGGTGCGTAGTTTTTCCTATATCAATCGATGAAGTTCCTCGTGAGACAATTATATATATATATATATATATATATATATATATATATATATATATATATATATATATATATATATATATATATATATATACACATATATACATATACATATACATATACATACACGAGTATTATAGTGGCTTTCTGACGTGTCGATCAGATTCTTATTTTTTATAAATGATGTACACAGTTTCGTGGATAAATATTTGAGACGACTGTTACGATCGTGTGAAGTAAAAAATGGTTTGGATGGGGTTCTTAAACAGAGCTTTACAAATATATCTTACAATTAGTGGTGTAGTGAACGTAAATTTTTTCCGAGATTTTAATCCCTTGAGTGATCCATGGTTTCTTTTTTATTTTTATTTTCTGGATTGGGAAAGTAGTGTTGAAGGTGTTAACTAAGGTTTTATGAAATAAGTTGAATGAATCTGGCAAATTTAATAAATCATTCCCAATTTATCTTTTGGCATGATTGATAAAATCTATTATAGTTGCTTCTATTATATTTACTCTACCGAATTTGAACTTACACGTAGAATTTCTTATATCTAAATGCAAAACACTATGAATGGCTTCGTGATCAGGACATATACACCTTAATTAGAAAATAGCATATCCGTTTTTAACTAAAATTTATTACTGTCAAAAACTTTATTCTACCTCATTGTTTCTCCTTTGGGAGGTATCCAAAAGGTAAAATGTACTTTATGTAAAACTGCCGCATTCTCTAAAGTTTTAAGTAAAAATAATGTTCTCAGTAAAGAATAAACACTTTAAATACTCTATTTTAATGCATATTTCATTAGTTCACATTGCGAGTTCTGTATCTTATTGTGTAATAATATATTAATATTAAAATAACATTTGTGTATATTATCAGATTAATGTTCTATTAGATATACCTAGTGACCACAAAAGTAAACTCACACTTTCATTTTCATATATTTGAATATATTCGAAGTTTGTTATACATTTACTATACGTAAATGGAATTTATTTTACGTAAGAAATAATTTGTTGTCACTCCTGGGTTTACAAAAAAATGAATCATAATAAAATTTTTACCTAAAACAAATTAGATATCCTTTTCTTGGTAAAAGTTTAAAGTATGGAACGAATGAAATATAATAACGCTAAACAATTTTTTGATAATTATTATTTTCCAACTTTTACAAAAACTTATGACAAATAAGTATTACATATATCTATTTAAACAATTATTTTCCGGACATTTGCCAAAATGTAGAAACTTGGATTATAAAAAAGATAATATGCACTTTATGTTCAGTACGACTGACTCAATAATGTTATTTTTATTTCTATAAAAGTACTCACTAGTTGAACAATCACTTTAAAACTTTAAAACATCCACAGATATGTGTTTCTGCATTTTTGGTTAGTCAAGATGGTCCTTGGAAGCCTCAGCAGTAACTATGAATCTTAGTAAATCCTAATATAATAAATATTAATGGCTTCAGAGAACAGAATAATTGAAATTATATAGTGGAAATTCTCCGTAGGGTTATAATACATTCAAACAAATTACCTATATTTTTTTGGTAAAATTTAAAATATGGAAATGAAATTTTTTAAGTAAAAAAATGTATAAAAAAGATTGGGTTCTGTTTTATATTTTAAAAATTTTCGAATTAAGGATAAAATTATATATATGATCAATCTGAAAAACCTTTTTTTATGATTTCTAATATGAATTTCTAAATTAATCCATGTGTGTAAAAGTTTCTGAAAAAGTTGACTTTTCAACATTTAAATTTCAATTTAAGAAAGGTGTAAAACTTTTTTGTATTCTAGTTAACGTAAGAAATTAACCAAAGAATGACTAAAGCAATGTTAAAGACTCAGCCCAAATGCTCGCAATTAATTTCTCTACGTTTCTGCACCCTATGAAAGTATTTACTATACACTTGTGGAAAAAGGATATTAAATGTATCTTTAACTTTTTGTCATTTATCCAATATTAACTCGGATTGTTAAAAAACGTGAAGTTTATATATATACTTCCTGAAAAAGTTAAGAGTTGTTAAATCAGATAATCGAGGTGGCTACCTAAATAGAACAATTTGTTGCTTTAAACGGGTCCTTTGAAATTTCAATTCTAAATAATCAAGTAGCCTCCTCGGTTCTATATTTTTGAGGGATACATTCTGTTGAAAATACAGTCTTTACAGGATATATTTGTTACAATAAAACTGTTCGCGAATCTCAATTTTAAATAATCAAAACGAATTTTATTTTGAATAAAACCTAAGTCTGTTTATCTATTTAAATATGAAATATATATATATATATATATATATATATATATATATATATATATATATATATATATATATATATATATATATATATATATATATATATATATATATATATATAAATACATATATATATATATATATATATATATATATATATATATATATATATATACTTAAATTTTTTATTAATGAGATGCGGTCCAAATAATGGTTAATAAAGAATACAGGGGGTTACTTTTTTAGGGTTAGCTGAAAAGGATTATTTTCTTTCAAGACTACAAAAAAGATGATAGGTTCATAGTTACAAAAAATTAAAAAAACATTTTTTTATTTTTATGCCAAAGTAGTTGAGGTTATAACATCATATTACACATTAAAATTTCGATTATAGCGTTGATTTTATGTTATTTTAATACATTTTAATTAAGCTGCATAATGACTAGCATCGAATAATCAGTGTTAGGATTCAACCCATATAGATATGATGTAAGTTCCACTCATTTAGTCAGCGATAATTGGCTCAAATGTAATTAGTTTTCTCACATCAATTCACAAGTACTACTAACTCAACACCAAAATATAACTAAAAATCCGCGGGCATTTTCAAACCTACAATTTATGGAGAAATCTGAATTTAATCAAATTTTTTCCTTCAGACAGGTGCTAACCGGTATGTCTGTCATGGCGTTCAGTCACTCGATTGTCACTAAGCTATTCTAGTTCCCTGAGAATATCCCTCGAATAGAAACAACCCTCTATCTGATTTAGTTTGTGAATAGAGGGTTGTTTCTTATTCGGGGGGAGTATTCTCAGGAACCAGATAACTTAGTGACAATATAGGAGGTTTTCTAGCCACGTGACTGGACGCCACCGAGTTCAAGCACACCTGTTCGAAGGAAAAATTTGATTAAATTCAAATTTCTTGTCAAATTGTAGGATTTTAAAAAATGCCCGCGGTTTTTAGTTATATTTTGGTTGGATTGTTTGGTGAGTTGGTATGAAATACTTGTGGTGTAGAGTAATTTGCATTTGAACCAATTATCAGTTGACATGTACTAGAGTAGTGGAGGACATCTACTATGGGGTTGAATCCCCATACTGATTGAGTTCGATTAACTTGGTCATTATGCAGCAATTAAAATGTATTAAATAACATAAAGTAGATGTCAACATTGCATAGTGAAATTTTAATGTGTAACGTGATGTTAGTTTCTTTTAACTTATAACCTCAACTTTTGTCATAATAAGGTAAAAAAATGTTTTTTTTTTTATAATTTTTTTTACATATAACTATGAACCCTTTTTATCTTCTCTTTTGTAGTCTTTTGAGAAAGAGAAAATAAAATATTTTCGAAAGCTTGGCAAAGTAGAAAAGAGTATTCTTTATTAACCCAACAAAATTTGGACCGCATCCTCATTAATAAAAATAAGCTGTTTGTTTTTTAACTAGTCGTCCACTACGTCTACCAGTTTTTTTAAATATATATATATATATATATATATATATATATATATATATATATATATATATATATATATATATATATATATATATATTTTTTTTTAATTTGTAGTTGGATTCTGAAAACAATTAAATTGAATCCATGGGTTACAATGTTGTAGTTTTCTGGCCGTTGCCAAGATGTTTAATTTTCGAGTAAAATATTTAATTTCAAAAAGTGAGTTCATTTTGACGGGTGGCTCATTAGATGTTATTTATCTAATATTTTCTGCGGTTGGATATTGTTTACAAATAAAGTTAATTGTTTTTATTTAGTGAATGAACCGTGTTACTGATTTGAACTCGTTTTTTATCTTAATTCTACGAATATGCTTGATTCTGTGATAAGAATCACCTACAGTCAGTGGTGAATCGTGAATTAGTCGCCAATATAATGACGTAAAAGATAGGTCAGTGTGACTTCGCCCTGTCAGGTCAATGAACCGGCCGAACATAGTTTAATGACTGTTTCAAAATGATCTACTTATTAATAAATTACAGGATTACTTCAAATTTTTATAATCGCATGGTAAGTGTACTTTAAAAAATAATAATTTTTTATAAACATTAAAAAACTAAATTAAAATTATTCGTAGCATTTTACAAGTTTACTGTTATTGAAAAATTTGGTTTAGTTGTATATTCCATACGTAAATACTTGAAAGAAATGTTAATTGATGCAAAACAGGCAAAATTGTACATTTCTTACATTAAAAGGTATTATAAAATGTTTAAAAAATATTTCAAATGGAACAATTAATCGCTTAAGTAGGTAATTATTTCATTCAAAATTATTATGTCTGGGAATGAAGTTACTGCTAGATGATAAATTGCATATGAAATGCGGCAACACTGCTTTAAGTCATTGCACCATTTTCAGATAAATTGAGGAATGTTTCTAGTAATAGCAGTTTCAAAACAATTTCATCTTTTTTTTTTGAAAGTCGATAACTCAATCAGTAATAATAATTTTTGACTCTACTAACAAAACCAATAAATAAATTGTACATGTTAATAAAAATTAGGTTTTTTCTAATATTTTGAATCACTCGTATAAACTTTAACCGTAAACACTCAGGTAGGAATGAAATTAGAATTTCAAAACGTCAAAAATTTTAAAAGTTGTTATTTTTTTTCTACAATACACGGTTATACACAAAAATCTATCTTCACTATACTGGAGCTAATGCTAAACTTAAAAAATTGTTTAGGTAATTTTCCACCACATTCCGAAACGTACTTGAAAATTGTTAAATTCATATTCGTTTTCATTTGAGAGAGCAGTGAATAGGTAATAAAATCGTGGGTAAGTCACTAAATCTCCACTCTTGAATGAATACCACATTTAAATTGCGGTAATTGTGAGATGGTTAAAGACATGTCTGTTGAATCAAATCCAAGTCGAAAAACCTTTGTTTTAACTACACACTGTAAAGCGATAGGTCAATAAGTAAAAGTGTGACTCATTTTCAGAAAAAAGAAAGTTATTATTCTAGAATTATCAGATATCAAAATACATCCAAAACCGTTTCTTCCAATTCATCCATAGATTACACTAATATGACAGATAAAAACCTATACAATTTCGGAACCAACGAAATTTTAAAAATTTGCAAGGGTTACATTGTACACCCTTTAGACACCGTCTTCTATTCTAGTTTGATATTTTGGTTAACGTGGTTTATTTCTGATGAAATTTGCAAGAACATCCTCAACACCGCAAATCAATTCCTCCTATCGTTTTGAAGACATTATTATTTAAAATTACACAAGAAAATTACATTAGTTTCATTTATACAGTAGGTTTGTTTAGTTTCAAAAGTAGACATATGCCAACATTTAAATGACACTTGCATGTATTATTTAAATAAAGTCTGTGGCATTTGTTAACAAACATTTTGACTTTTTTGTAGAACGTTAGGAATCTAGAGAGAATAAGCTTTCGATTGGTATTAATTTATTGAAAAATGTTGAAGAATAGGCTTAAAATTATGATGTAAACATAAATTAAAGCAATTTTCCCAGAGACGGAAATATTCTTTTGTGTCCTCAGGCACAATAGCATTCCGGTAATGCATGTACTTTTAAAAATTATTTCCTAATAGCAACATTTTAGAATGTGTAGAAGATTGTTGCAATATCAACGTCACACAGTGTATGTTAAAGTTTCCATATGTATAATGGGACTCTCAGTACTTTCAATAAATCTTTAACTTTAGCAACCGCGTAAAAAATAGAAAGAACTAACCGATAATGTACCAACTGTAAATTATTCTTATGTAATGTTCTTTTTAGGTTGGGAGTGTACCACGGTCACCGCCGGTACGGGAAAATGGATCTGCTCCAAATTCCAGCCCAGACATCGAGGGCCACGAAGTTGAGGCTGAACTACTTTTCTCCTCAGGCACACCGAAACAAACAGACGGGGTGTTTTCAAAACTTAGAAGACTCATTAAGAAATTATGTAGTACTCATCAGTTCAGGAACGAACAGGTAAGGAACAGTTTTCTTTATTGCTGTTTATGGAAATAACATTACTGACAGTCAAATTAATCCATGAACTTGAAGAGACAATTTTGACAAACGTTTGTGATTTTGTGAAATTATTGTCTGAAATACTAATAAAAGTAAAGCTGGCCGAGGTCACCTGGCCGACAGAGCCGTCATATGACTCATATGTTTACATCATATCATAATACTTGAATAAGTACAATAAATGGAAATAAATTTTAAAAAATAATGTTACATTTTATAAAAATTTGTATAAAAAACTCACCCTTTTAAGCAGATTTTTGAAGTAGTTTGGTTGTCGTCGTCACAAAGTGGGGAAGATGTATAGTATAATAGCATCAGGTATGTTTCTACAGTTGTCTCCGTCAGCGATTTTCGCTTTGGTGAAAAAATATGTTTGTATTTTGAAAATGACCGTTCGACATCTACGGATGTAATACAGGCATAAGTAAAACAATCTGTGAACTCACTTAACGAAGTTGTAGATGCACCATCACAAATTTGTCTTAATTTGCTAAAATCAGGATCTTTCTGTAATACACTCTCGAATTTTTCACTAACGCGATTATTTTTTTGCGTCATTTATAGCCTGTAGCTGTGTATTTACATCGTCCACTATTTGCAGCGATTCCACTAACGACAACGAACTATTTTGCAATTTTTCTATTGCGTCGTGTAGTCCTCTATAATTGTTATTAATAGTTCTTAAATCTGTTTCAAGGGAAACGTCTTGAAAGCTTGTCTGGCTTTCCCTAATAGCTGCAGCCTCGTTAGGGTTGAACTATAGTATCACAGCTTTTATTTGTTGAAAATATTCAGCATAATAAAAAGCCGCTTTCAACCACGTTCCCCAACGTGTAAGAATCGGCTCTGGTGGTTCAGGGATACCAGGACACTGTCTGTGAAATGCTCGAAGCCGTTTAGGAGATTTGAGAAATACTTTTTTGTATTTGCTATTAATGCATCTACCTCTGGAAATCATTTTCGAATCGTTACTGCCACAAGATGTAACGCATGCACTTTACACGTAACATGTAAAAACCTACAATCGTCTCTTTGAAGAAAACGGCCTACTAAACGCATTGTCGCAGCACCATCAGTCACAAACATCAATACTTGACTTGTTGAAAGTTCAAATTTTTCGAATGTCTCCAACACCACACGCGTAATTATTTCGCCAGTACACGCAGTTAGTCTTTTACTAGCTAGTAAAAGTGAAAATGTTGGTTTAAGAGGGTCCAGTACACGTACTATAATATTTAAAATAGAATTTTTTTACAATCTGTCGTCTCGTCAATACATAACCAGAGCAGTGTATTTTTTAATCCACATTTAATCCTATTTACAATGTCCTCACGAACAGCTGGAATATATCTACGTAACGATGTACGACTTGGTAAGTTCACCTGGGGATTGTATTTATTCCAAAACTCCCGAAATGGTTGTTTATCCAGTATGTGTAGCGGAATATTACAGGCTATTAACATTAACAATAAATCAAACATAAACTGAGTTGTCAAAGGCATGCCATTTTTTTCATTTTGATGTTGCACGGTATTAATATGACGACGACAATCTGTTTTGTGCCAGCACATTAAGTCTTGATTGCAAACTTTACAAATTATTTTGCATCCGTCATAGAATAAATCCGGAAATTCACTGATAAATTTATTCACTGTGTCCGCGTACGGTCGATTTTTACCCTTTGGCGCGTTTGACATTATGTATAATTTATAGGTACAACCTCACGCATCAACCTTTCAAATAAGACTACAGCGTAAATCACTTCTAAATCGGCACGTGTGACGCCATCGCAAGACCGTGGCTGTACTCCAGCCACCTCGGCCAGCTTTACTAATAAGTGAATTGTTCGTTAGAAATAAAGTGCTCAACAATTGAAACGGAAAAAACAAAACAGATTAAATACAAAAGATTCATTATGGTAGAATCGCCATTTTTCAAACTGAGTTCGTGCCGCCACTTGGTCGCTTAAAACGAAGTTTGCAGGCGCGCATTTTAAACTCGTACATGTCCTCTCATTCCTTGACTAGCACAAATGAGTGCAATTCATAACTTTGAAGTTATAGGATTTTACAACCCGATGATTCTTTTATAGTTACCCTGTAATTTTGGTTTACCGTACTAAATGTTAGCAATTTCCAGAAAACAACTTTAGATCACGCTCCCTCCCTCGCAAAATGGGAGGACACTCACAATATTTTCTCAACTTTCTCTTCTTTTCGTTTTGTTCGTTTTTGTTATCAAAATTCTACACAAAATTTATTCTAAATTATAAGCTAACCCTTAGATAAATTGCGGCACACTGTTATAATACATGAAATTATCAAATAACTAAAAATAAACGGAGTTGGACGTTTCCGCTCCCCAGTACAATATTATTTAGAGGCTCGTCGTAGCAAAATCAAAATTCTAAATTTACACAATCTTTTACCTATATATTTATTTTTCTGTATTGTTTTAAAGTTTTTATATCAACGGCGTATGCTTTTGCATACATCGTTGATTTTCTCGTTCTTCTTAAAATTATACAATTTAAAATGTTTTTCTTTTAGGAGTTATATTGTTATAAATGATTTTTTTAAACCCCGAGCGGCCCTGCTTCGTCTAACCAAACAATTTCACCATCGCCTTCATACGCGGGGATGCTGGGTCGACAACGGATCGGGTGTCTGGCGAGAGCAATGTACAATGTTTTTTTTAGCTAAGGAGTTTCGTATCCACAATCTCTTAATGTAGTTTTATTAGTTGATTGAGTCGACCTTTACTTGATGAAAATCCATGTTATACGAAACATAATAAAACTTTTTGTTGTTTTTTGATTTTCACGAAATTCATTTTGAATATATACTTGAATATATATTTTACATGACAATCGTTTCGCCAACACAGTGGCTTCGTCAGATGTGAGTATTATACTAACTTTTACAATGCAGAAACAGGGTATAAATACGAAATTTATCTAAGGTTGTAAACTATTATTAAAGTAGATAATTTAAGAACTGTCCTGATTTTAAACACTAAGAGTGGTGGATGCAGTAGTAAATAGAAATATATAGAAAGTGTACTTTACACTCAAAATAAGTTTAACAATGGTGAAGAATTAGTTTCTAATTGATCATTTAATATTATATTCTGTCTTTTTAATTTATTAATCTCTAGTGATTCTAGTAACGTCAATTTAGGACCTTTATTTTCTAAATGCAGGACTTCTAAATTCGGATTGAAACTATGGTTATCTTCTAGGAGGTGTGCTGCATATGTGGAATCTTCTTTACCATTGGTAAAACTTCTGCTGTGTTCTGCAACTCTTGTTTTGAAATTTCTTCCCGTCTGCCCGACATAAACTTTAGGGCAAGTACCATAGGTCAGCTTATAGACTCCCGACTTACTTTCCTTTTAACTCTATTTTTGTTATTTTTAATTAATTTACCGAGTGTGTTATTAGTTTTATAAGCAATGTTGACATTCAGTTTTCTTAAATTTTTGGCTATTTTATCTGTAGGTTTACCGATGTATGTGAGGGTTTTATAATTAGATTCTTTCAAAGTGGTGTTTGGATATACTAACTGTATCGCTTTTTTGTAATTTTTTGTGGCAAGTATTTTATCAATCATTATTGGGCTGTAGCCATTGTTAATTGCTATCTGTTTTATTATATTTAATTCAGAATCAAAGTTGTCTTTAGATAGAGGAACGTTGATTAATCTATGTATCATACTGTTGTATGCTGCTTGTTTGTGTTTCAAAGAGTGTGTATAATAGTATCGGTATGAGTGCTTTTATGGTATATGGAGAATGTATGTAAGTTATTTAATTTTGAAATAGTTAGATCTAAAAAAGTTTATAGAATTGTCGTCCTCTATTTCCATAGTGAATTTTATATTCGGATGTAAATTATTAATGAATTCTAAGAATTGGTTTAGCTGGCTTTTGGTTCCCGTAAAACAAGTAATTATGTCGTCTACATATCTATACCAATATATGAAATTATTTATATTTTTATTACTATGTATTTCTTTTTCTAAGTGATCCATGAATATATCTGCTAAAATGGGGCTTACGGGATTTCCCATTATTAAGCCTTCGGTACCTACATAAAATTCGCCATTGAATTGAAAATAATTTTGGTTTATACATATTGACAGTAGATGTAAGATTTCGGACTTTATAACAGGGTTCATGTTATTTTTATCTAATAAATGCTTTATGACTTGTACAGTATCGTTCAAAGGTATGCTAGGGAATAAATTTTCAACGTCGAACTGTACCAATGGTAAAGAAGATTCCACATATGCAGCACACCTCCTAGAAGATAACCATAGTTTCAATCCGAATTTAGAAGTCCTGCATTTAGAAAATAAAGGTCCTAAATTGACGTTACTAGAATCACTAGAGATTAATAAATTAAAAAGACAGAATATAATATTAAATGATCAATTAGAAACTAATTCTTCACCATTGTTAAACTTATTTTGAGTGTCAAGTACACTTTCTATATATTTCTATTTACTACTGCATCCACCACTCTTAGTGTTTAAAATCAGGACAGTTCTTCAATCATCTACTTTAATAATAGTTTACAACCTTAGATAAATTTCGTATTTATACCCTGTTTCTGCATTGTAAAAGTTAGTATAATACTCACATCTGACGAAGCCACTGTGTTGGCGAAACGATTGTCATGTAAAATATATATTCAAGTATATATTCAAAATGAATTTCGTGAAAATCAAAAAAACAACAAAAAGTTTTATTATGTCTTGTAGTTTTATTAGTCGGTTTGGATGAAATTAGTAAAGAAAAACCTCAAATTCTCATTTAGTCGACGTTTCGACAAAATTTATTGTCTTCCTCAGGACTACAACATATAACATAAATTATGTATAGATTCAAATAAATAAAGATGTAAAACATTTAAACACACAGTATGTCTCTTTCTTTATTTTATAGATAACAATAATTTAAAAATTGAAAAAATTAAAATTAAAAAGTTACATAAATACACAAAGTTATAAGTAACAAAAATGAGGAATAAATATATTATTTAAAAGGTAAAAAATTATTTTTGTTTAAATAAAAGTAATATAAAGTATAAAAAAATATAATATAAAGTAATAAAATATTAGATTAGGAAATCACGCTTAGCTAATGAGGTCTTTGGTTTTCAGTTAACATAATCATAATCGCCAAATAAATAAATAACGTCACTTATAATAATAGGCTTCTTGGGTCAAACAATGACCATTGGACAATAAATTATTTGTTTTTATGTTTTTTTATTTCAATTTAAATAAAAATTGTTTTGTTTGTTGTTTGTTTGTTTTTAATTTTGGTAAATTTTAAAGTAGTGTGACTCGAAAAATGTATGCTCGATTTTTAATTAGTTTATGGGTTTGGAAAGCCCAATATTTTTTCTATAAAACAATTTGGGTGGCTTTTTGGAATTATTCACTATCCAGATTATACAGGGCGAGAAGCAAGATCCTGCTAATTTCGTCGATCCGAAAATGTCTCACATTTTATCAGGCATATTTTTTTTTAATGTGATCATGTTCACTAGCATCATATCTCTAGTGGTTTTTGAAATTTTTTTCGGTATCTTTCGTAACAAGTGATGTATGATCTACTCTCAGATTATTGACGTTTTTCGGGTTGTGCGTTGAGTAAGCCTTATCCTAACATGTTTTTTATCACTTTTGAACAAGTGATGGTTACATATTTTGTAACAACCACTTTTTACTATACAGGGTAATTTAAAAATTGTTTTAATCTCAATTTCTTTAAAGTGAAGAAAAAATTGGTAAATAGAAACTTTAATAAACTTTTTCATAACAAACGTCACTTGGATGAATGGATAAATCAGTAGGCTATGTACCTCTTCTCACTATTCACACATCCTTTAGATTATTTTTATCCAAGGATACAGGAGGATATACGTGTTTTTTAGTTTTTATCCAAATCACAGCTCTGTTTTTGATTTAATTCCAATTCCCAACCATCAAACATCAACTAGAGGATTATAACGCAGGGGTTTCCCTCGCTATTTTGGATTAACTTTATTTTAGTTCTCCAATGAAACAATAAAAAAATAAAGAATACATATATTTATGGATTAATATACAAAGCAAAAGGCTCCTTCAGGAGTGGTTAACAAGTAATAAACCTACGATAATTTAAAACTAAAACACCGAAATCATAGTTCCATTCACTTACAGTTTTATTTTTCTTTAAAGGGCGCCACCCGCCTTTCTGTATTGTTCACATATGTGTATATGCTCTAAAAAGAAGTTACAAATCACTAATGCCGTCGAAAGGGGGAAAGAACGGCTTTGCTTCACTAAAATGTATCACACAGCTCAGTCTCAAGTTAAAAAAAAGTCTAGGGGGCTTTTTCCCACTCTAGGTCAGTGGACAGGCATATCAGCCCATTCACACAGATTAAATTGCAAAGTTACAGCTCACACTCAGAATGGAAGCTGGTGTTTTATTCATTAATATGTACCTATTATAGCAATAATTAGAAAGGATCCTACCTTCTCACTTATCTTTCCTTTGTCACATACGTAGTAACTACTTTACCAGAACAGCTTAAACAGGTCCAATTGTGAACGCAATTTCAGCAACGTACACTCTCACTCGCTCAAAGGCTAACTTAAGTCTTTTCAACGCAGAAAAGATAACGTACAACAAAACGTACCAGACCATAAACCACACATCTGCTCTCTGCCGTGGCTTGGCGGAGAATCCCCGCGTCTCAGTTCAAGCGTTCCCACATAGAGGTGTTCGCGCGGGCGCACTCAAGGTCCAGTGTCGCACACATTATCAAAGATTTACAAATTTACAAATTAATAAAAGAAGTCTAGTGTCGCACACATTATCAAAGATTTACAAATTTACAAAGTCGATTCTAGAATTTTTAAGGTTTACCTCAAACCAAATCATGCAATTAGCATTAAATAAAACGTAAGTTAATTGCATCTAAAAATGGACCGTTACAGGATCAACAGAAGGAAAACGTAATGTAGATGTCGTAAAAACCGTATTGAAGTTTGAATACAGTAACGATGAATTGATGGAGGCTGAACTTAAAATGAATCGTCGAATGAATTGTCAAAACTAATGACACTGTTAAATTTTCTTGCGATAACAGTATTAACTGAAGGATAAAATTAAAAATCATTCACTTCAGTACTTTGTTGGGCCACCTATAGACCTCGAAACGTTGGCTATTCTGAGGAGCATACGTCTAATCAAATTTTTAACTAAGGCATGGGAATGGCGCGTCCCATTTTTCCTGAACATTCACTAATTCATTACATTTACAAACTCTTCCGCCCATTTATTCAATCGTAATTTTAATTGACTCCATGCATGCTCTATGGTATTCATATCTGGTAACCTAGAAGACCACTCCATTGGCTCAATATTATGGTTCCTCAACTCTTCACTGACAATTCGTGCTCGATGAGGTCGAACATTGCCGTCGATAAGAATTAAGTCATTTCCAAAGTTATGGGCAATAATATCTCTTACACACCTATCCCGTCTGCATTCATACTATCTGCCATCAATATCATCAATTTAGTATATCCGTTCATCATTATGCTACTCTAAACAGTTACTCTACATCCTTCAAACACAAACCTTTCACTCATATTTCTTTCATCAAAGCGTTAATTTCTACCTATTCATACCAAAATTCTTCAATCTGACTGACGCAAAGTCAATCTTGATGCATTTCAGAAGAAACATCTACTCCATTTCACTATTCCCCAATTTCTGTGCTCATTCGTCAAGAATTTTCTGGCTGCACAGGACAAACTGAAGTTTGTTGAAGATGTGAACATCGCCCTCCTTTTAAGTTTGACTCATGAATTGTTGAGCACTTTATATGTTTGGACAGGAATAAGAAGGCAGAATTTTATTTGAATCCTATAGTTTTACACGAAACATAGTTTTTTATGAAAACATTCGATTTTTTACATATCACATTAGGTACAGGATTATTCATTATAAATTACCCACCTCTTATCATCGTTATTATTGCCTATAGAAAAAAAATTAAATAAAAGTTGTGTGGTTATTACTGAATTTTATTAAAATGCTGTCAAAAGTACAGTATCGTTCAGATTTCAGGGGATACAAAAAATAATATTTTTTTTATTAAATGGGATACCCTGTATATGATTGAATTTTTTTACCATATACTGTTTTGAGTTATTAAACGTCGAATATCTTAGTTAAACTAGTTACTGTAAATATGGAAAAGTTAACATTATTAAAGTGAGCTAGGAAGATGACAACTATTATGTTTGATAAGTGACATTTCTTTAATTAAAAAAATCAAAATGGTTTACAGTGAGGAAGAAAAAGTTCAAATATTTACTTGTTATATACAAAATAACAAAAATAAACGTGCAGCAAAAAGAGCACATAGGATGTTGTATCCTAATCATCCAACACTATCAGAAAATACTTTCAAAAATAGTTACCAAAAGGTGAATAATCCAGTTTTAGTAGAAAAAAACGTATAGATCAAGCAAGCCAGGAAGAACAGCTAGATATTCCGCTTCATTTCGAAGATAAGCCCATCCATACTTATTCGCGAATAGACTTTTTTGAAACATTTTTTAGAAAATTCTGAATGTAGTATAAATAATGCAGTCGATCAATTAGGTAAAAGTTATTCCAAAATCCAACGTACGTTAAAAAATACCAGCTACAGACCATATAAAATTTTACCCGTACAAGTTTTAACAGAGGCTCATAAAAGGAAAAGGCTGGACTTTTGCCGCCAGATGATTCAAAAGTTGGATGTGGATCCTGATTTTTTTACTAAAATATTATGGACTGTTGAATCATCCTTTTCTATGGCAGGAGTTTTTAATAGGAAAAATCAAAGGTCGTGGGAAAACAAGCACAACAGAAAAAGATTGGTAAAACAAATAAAAAAATCAGGAAGAAAAACTGTAGCGTTTGGTGTGGAATTTTCAGAAAAAAAATTGTTGGGACTATATTTTATGATTATACTTTAACTGGAGTTACCTATCTGGAAATAATTATCCCAGAAGCAGAAAATATTCTTTTGCAGAATTTTCCGGAAGCCGAACTTGATGATATGATTTAGATGCAGGATGGGGCAACGCCGCATAGTGTCCTATCCATTCGAGATCATTTGAATAATGTATTCCCAATATGGATAGGGAATAATGGACCTATTAAATGGTCACCTAACAGTCCGGATTTGACCCCTATGGATTCATTTTTGGAGATTTCTAAAAGACGTCAATAATAATAATAATAATAATAGTATTCAAGTCATTAAAGACAGGATTCGACTTGAAATAAACGATCTGAATTTAAATAATTAAGCCATTTCGGTGCAATTATAAATATAAGAAGACGTTATCCATTATGCATTGACAATAATGGTGGACACGTCGAACATCTTTTATGAGTTATCATTTATTTATATTTAAATTTCCTAAATAAATCTTTGTTATCTATTTTGTATAAATATTTGGTTTTTTCTTCCTCACTGTACACCATTTTGATTATTTCATTAAAGAAATGTCACTTATCAAACATAATAGTTGTCATTTTCATAGCTCACTTTAATAATGTTAATTTTTCCATATTTACAGTAACTAGTTTAACTAAGATATTTGAAGTTTAATAACTCAAAAACGGTATATTATAGGGGTAACATTTGGTATATTTTTTTAAATCAGGAACAAAGAATCATTCCAAAAATTTAATAATATATGGGGGTATCCCGTTAAAAAAAAATATTATTTGTTTGTATCCCCTGAAATCTGCATGCTACTGTACTTTTGAAAGCATTTTAACAAAATTCGGTCATAACCACACAACTTTTATTTAAAACTTTTTTTTCTATATGCAATAATAACGAATAAGGGGTAGGTAATTTATAATGAGTAATCCTGTACATTATTTACGTGAGTAATTTTTCTTTAAAGGAAGAATACTTCAAAATAAATGAGAATGTAGTAAAGTAATT
>JANEYF010003463.1:0-432192 GCA_029963845.1 Rhamnusium bicolor | reverse complement strand
TTACGTATTGCTATCTGATTTATGAGGTTTTGATATGAAACAAATTAAGAATATCTAGTAAAATCAATGCTATAAAATAACTCATTCTCAAATAAATAAATAAATAAATAACTAATACAAGTAATAAAAATATCTCAACCGTTTTTGCTGTAAAATTTAAAATAACCGACTTAATAGGTTTTTGTACCCTTTATCCATCGATATATAGGTATATAAAAGCCATTATTTTTATATCCTTTAAATCAAATGCCTTATGACAACTATTTAGCGATAATAAACTACGTTTGTGTAATTTTATTTGTCATTTTTTTTTTTAATTTCAAATGAAATCGTTTTGTACATGATATTTATCGTTTTTAAAATCTAATTTTATTTTCATTTAAAAAATATCTACGTATGTTTTAACTTTCTAATTCTTTAATCTATTTATTATAGACCAAGATGTACTAAAACACCGGGAAACGTTGGCTTTTTAAAAATATAGTTTTTAAACACTTTAATCCAAGAAAAACAAATCGATAAATAAATTAACAGGTCGTAAAAGATTTCTCAAATTTGGAAAATTGTTACGACTAAAATATGGTTTGAAAAGTTAGAACTATTTTTGGAGTCAATAATGATTAGTTATCAGTTATCACAAGTAAATGCTTATACAATTTAATTTTTAACACGCTTTTATTAGCTTCACCTGTATGTTTGTTTGTAACCGACTCTTTTTGGACTCGATTTTGACCCACTTTAAACGGACAGATTTAATTGAAACTTTGTACACTTACGAAGAACCGGTAACAATACCAATAATTTGATAAGTTTATATCATTATCCTGATCAGAATCTCCAGAATTAAATAATTTCCTTTCCTCACGTATCCTCTGCGTGAGAGCAAGAGGCTTAATACTGTAGTACATTCCGTGATTCTCAGTTCAGCCGAGCGAGCTAAGGCACAAGTCTTAGTCGACGCGAAACGACGGACTCCTCGGGCGTGAGTTCAAATCCCATGGCTGAAAAAATATATATATTTTTTTTCAGAAGTATCTGTTGGATCGTAATATGTTATAATATCAGCATCAATAAGCGATATAAATATAGTTTAAAAATAAAAATCACGCTTTCATAGCACATCAAACTAAAAAGTGAAAAATAAATATAGTTTAAAAAAACTAAAAAACACACTTTTAAAGCACATCAAACTAAAAAGTGAAAAATAATTATTAATATAAACTGAAAACAATAATGAACGAAAAATACTAGTATTATTGTGAAAAAAACATGGGTTGCTCGATATATGAAAAATATGGCACAAAGCGCCCCACGCTTTTTTCACAATAATACTAGTATTTTTCGTTCATTATTGTTTTTCAGTTTATATTAATAATTATTTTTCACTTTTTAGTTTGATGTGCTTTAAAAGCGTGTTTTTAGTTTTTTTAAACTATATTTATTTGAAAATCTATACCTATGTACACTTGTTTTTATTTATATAAAAAAATATACTACTAAAATTTTACTACTACCAAAAATATTGAATTGCAAAAACTTAATGCATGAATAATTTGGTCTATTAATGTACTCACTGTTCGTTTTTTAGTTTTACCTAAATGGTAAGTAGTTTTTGTCACAGCAATTATTAATTAAAGTATTTTGTGATGCAAGTTAATATGGTAATTTGCAATATGTTTCGAATTTCGCAATCATTAAACTAAAATCCATTTTTACTGAAGTAATTTAAAATGATTGACAAAATCTCTCTTATGATATGAATAGTAAAAAATTCTGCCTAATAGCCTTGCAGTAATTTATTAAACATAATGTAAATAGATGAGACAATATCTACTACTTTTCGCGAGAAAATAACAAACCTCCTCGGAAATTTATAACAAAACTATAATTATTATAATTATGTCAGCGGCATAAGATAGTTGGTCCTGGAGTATATGTTAATTTAAATATTGTGCAGATGCATGTGGATCAGCACTCAAGCCTTATTTTTAAGTAATGTACTACTCAATTTGCCTTTGAGCAACATCAAAGCACATAACTTAATTGATTTCTAGTTCTCATACTTAAACTAAATCATCATACTATGTGCAACCGTGTTTGTATCTGTTTGTATGAATACCTGTTCAACTTTTCTTGAACGCGTGATAAATTTTTAATCTAGTATGTATATAAACTAGTATCGTCAAGTTTTCCCTGCATTTCTGTAGAACTGTCTATCGACAGTTTCTTGACAGCTACTTACTTTTGTTAGATACAAATTTAATAAAAAATTTTGTAAGCATCAAAATCAATGTATTCAGAGTTTTTAAATTTCCAGTTTAATGTAAACTACGCCATTTATTTCTCAATAGAAACTAAAAAAGTCAACTTTTACTTGTCTAATTTTATTTAGATCAGGTGATCTATATTATGTACAGGGTGAATATTCTAATTTGATACCCCCCTTTATCTTCGTAAATTTTGAGAAATTTTAAATTCAAAATACTGCTTTATGTAATTTTTTCTGCAGATTTCATATCTGCTCTCAGAATTTTCATAGACCTTTTACTATACGAAGGATGTTCTAAAGTTACATTTTTTTAAATGGAACACCCTGTATATTTTTACATATTTGAATTCGCCTCGTGTTTCTGATTTCAAAAATGTATAATTGTTATATGTCTATTTCAATAATAACCGTGGAAACCATAAATTCATATTTTAGCCATAAATTAAACCATAAATTTCTTGCTTAGAAACAGTGGGCTTTGCTATTGAAAACAAATTTGAAACAACTTTTTTGGACAGTTACAACAATTGATTGTAACAATTAGCGACGCATTGTTATAATAGTGTTCGCGTGTTAGGGGAATTTTTTAATATAAATATGAGGTATTCTTGGGCAGAAAAATTTGATATATATATAACACATATCTGGAAAACAACAGAAATGCTGCAGCAGCTTTAAGACATTATGGAAGAAAGTTTCCCAACAGACGACAACCCACCAAATTAATATTTAAAAGAACAGAAGAAAAATTCCTTAACACAAGAAATTTTACTGATACAAATAGAAATGTTCAAGCTACAATTTTAACGGAGGAAATGGAATTGAGAATATTGCTACATTTTGAAGAAAATCCCTATGACTCAACCCGAAACTGCGCATGAATAAATTAAGTTTCCCAGGGTTCAGTAATAAAGAGTTTAAAGAAATATATACGTAAATCTTATAGTGTATGCCAGTTCAAAAACTGTTACCTGCAGATCTATCTCGCGATTACAATTTTGTCAGCAATTAATTCACAGGCAAGACCACGAAGCAATTTTTCAGAATATTCTGTGGACGGATGAGGCATCATTCACAACTGCAGGATGTTTCAATAGGGAAAAAACATGCACTACTGGTCGTTTGAAAATTTCCATAAATATAAAGAAATTCAATTTCAAGGACGAAAATCTCTTCAGGTAAAATGGTAATAATCGTATGTCCTAAAGTTTAATTTATTTTCTTAAAAGGTTTGGTGCGGAATAATTAATAATAGAGTAATTGGACCACTTTGTTATGAAGAAAATTTAAATGGCGAAAGGTATTTAGGTTTTTTGCGAAATGAAATTGAAAATTTTTTGGACGATCTCCCCATAGGAATCACTAGGAACATCATTTGGCAATAAGACGGTGCGCCATGCCATAACATTGTAAATGTCAGTAATTATTTAAATGAAAATTACCAGGGAGTGGATCGGAAAATATGGAACAATTAGTTGGCCACCGAGAAGTCCAGATCTAACGCCCCTAGATACCTTTTTGTGGGCGCATTTGAAGAATAAAATTTACGCGAAAGACAATTTAACATTAGACATACGAGAGCAACTAGTTCTAAAACTTCAGTACCTAAATGATAATCGGCAGATACTGAATAATGTGATTCAGAATTTAATTAAGAGATACCAGCTGTGCATTGCATAAAATGGCGCACATATTGAAAATTTATTGTAGTTATTTTAATTTTTTTATGTTGATGATTAATTAAGTTGTTCCTTAAAGTTGCCAGTTAATTATTGTTAATTAGTTATTTGAAAAAATATAGGTAGGTATGTGAGTATGAATAAAATATGAATTTATGGTTTTCTACGGTTATTATTGAAATAAACATATAACAATTATACATTTTTGAAATTAGAAAAAACGAGGCGAATCCAAATATGTAAAAATATACAGGATGTTCTATTTAAAAAAATGTAACTTTAGAACATCCCTCGTATAGTAAAAGGGTCTGTGAGAATTCTAGTAGCAGATCCGAAATCTGCAGAAAAAAATTACATAAAGTGGCATTTGAATTTTTAAAATATCTCAAAATTTACGAAGACAAAGGGGGTATCACATTAGAATATTCACCCCGTACGTCGGGTGTGCACGAATCTAAGTAACTGAAAATTAAATAAAATTCGTGTAATTGCAAGAAATTATGGTTCCAGACCATTTTAATGTTGCAGATTGTTATAAATTATTAAAGAAAATACTAACTGAGGTCTCCAAAAATATAATAGAAAAAGTAGAAAAATATCAACAAGATATAACCTCAAAATTAATCTCAGCTAACAGCTATTCACCAACGCACAGTGGACGGAAACGCCAAAAAGCTGGCCAAACTTAAAAAATGAAGATTTTTTTGAAATGGAAACGTTTTGAATCCTTGTAGTGATACCCCTAGCATTAGAAATGACCATTAATACCGGTCCGGGTTCTACTACCTGAGCGAGGAAATTACGTATTGTCCGACCGTGCAGCGCATCACTTCGGCAGCTCGCAACGATTCAAAATCGATAAATTTTGTCTGCTGCGTAAAATTCTCAAAGTGCAGTTTTCTGTGTCATAAAAATGGATTCTGCATCAGAAAGTAAGTACAATTAAAATATCTCAGTATCAGATCAGTTTATTTATATGGTAATTAGTAAATAATTATCGAAGTGGAGTGCATTTTGTACATGCAACGATTCATAAACTCCACAAAAAAGCCATAAGTTACGCGGTTGGTGATGGTTGGTCTTGAAACTTATTGAATGTGTCCATTGAACATTTTTTCGAAAGTGTATAAAAAATTAGCTGCATCTTTTTGCATCTTTGCGAGATATTGACCAAATTGTGCGCGAATGCACGGATGCATGCACATTCGTGCACCATAGAGTGGACTCCTTTTGAATGCGTTCTCATGAAACGTCAATTTTGCACAACATTAAATGTTTTTTACGTCAATAACAGTGAAATAATGTTTCCATTAAACCGAAAATAATATCTGAAAAATAGAGAAAAAATACATTTTTTAACTGTAAGTATCGCTGATATACAGTAAATCTATACTGTTTATGAGTGTGCTTCTCACGTGTTAGAACTTAACATGGAAACTTTGGAGACAATAAGATTCCATTCCTCTGCATTCAGGTAGCGGAAAGCGATATATATAATATATATATATATATATATAAATATATATATATATATATATATATATATATATATATATATATATATATATATATATATATATATATATATATATATATATATATATATATATATATATATATATATATATAATATTAAAACGATCAAAGAAAAGTATGTATGTATACATACATACATACATACATACATACTTTTCTTTGATCTTAAATATGATTTGAAGAAAACAACTACTCTTCAGCGGGCAAATACCCCGACCTGCATTGGATTACACCTTCAAATCATGATAGATCGATAGTTTAATATCATTTGTCAATTCCTAACCGTATATAGACCGGTTTCAACCTATTTGTTCTCCTGGCATGCCATAGGTTATGGAACAGACAAATGATAGTACAACCTGCTAGTCATATACTGACTAAGGTAAATTGAGTAGTAGTGAGAGGTATGTGAAACTTCTCATATGGTCCAAATGCTACTTTATCCGACCGACATCATAGATGTCTCTGTGGCGGATAGCGACTTGCGAAGCACGTACCGAGAGTGTATGACCCCAGCTCCAAGTGGACTAAACTGATGTTATTAAATATGATTTTAGTAAAACAACTACTCAGCGGGCAAATACCCCGACCTACATTGGATTACACCTTCAAATCATGATAGATCATATTTACATCATATCTAAGAACAGTAGTTTAAATCCACCTGTAAAAATGCAGTGATAATTGGCGATTTTTGGTATGTTTTGGGCGGATTTCCTATGGCCGCCATTTTGTTTTTTTCAAAATTCAACTTCGGATTCTTTGATCATGACAATAAAAACCCCTGTATGCACAATTTCAGTAAAATAGCTCAATGCCTTTATAGTTTGGCCAGCTGGCGTTTCCGTCCACTGTGCAACGTCACAAAATCTGAAATAAGTGTATGTGGCAGATTTGGGAAAGTACTGAAGACAAACATAGGCCAATAGCTGTAAAATTTGTGGCATTCTACAAGAAGCAGAAAAACATTTGTAATGGATTTATTCCGTAAATAAACAAAACAAAACAAAAACAAAACAACACAAAACAAAACGAAACGAAACAAAACGAAATTAGACGAGACGAGACGAGACGAGATTGAGACGAGACGAGACGAGACGAGACGAGACGAGACGAAACGAAACGAAACGAAACGAAACGAAACGAAATAAAATAAAATAAAACAAAACAAACAAAAGATTTGGCAATTGTGGTCATTAAAATGTGGCAGTATCTTCTATAACAAACGACTTAACCAAAGAAGTGCGCGAAATACAAAATGTTCTCAGAAAGCATTTAAAGGAAGCTAGAGACCAAGGCCTAGAGGCAAAAATAAATGAAATTTACTCCACATAGATGGAACTAGTTATACCACAGATCAATTAAAATCGTTAGAAAAGGACAAGAATATTGAAGAGGATAAAGTACACCAGTTGTTAAAAGAAATAAGACCAAAAAATCCATCGGCGCGTGGAGGGGATATCCCACCATCAATATCGATAACACCAGAAGTAATTTAGAAACAATTGAGAACAGGGCATGGTACAGAAACGTAAAATTTTTATCATAGCTATTTATTTGATTAAATCATAAAAAACCAATAACATTCTAAATTTAATGTACGTAATTAATAATAGTTAACAAAAAAATTTACTTTTATAAGAGACTTTACATATTCACAGGTTGATATCTATTGTACAGAAGACATAGATACATGCAAAAATTTAATCAAACCTGAAGCGCAATTTTTTAACACGAATATACGTAGTATATATAAAAATTTTGACAAACTGCAGATATACCTTTCCCACTTTAACAATCCATTTGATTGCATTTGCCTATCTGAAACATATAAAATAGAATACCTCAGTTATTTTAATATATCAGGGTACTGTTGCTATTACAATAAAGGGAAAATATATCGCAACGACGGAGTTGTATTTTATATAAAAAAATAATTTAGAACAAAATGTAAAAATCGTTACACTAGGCAATATAAATATTCTAAAAAATTAATCTCAAATTGCAGAGTAAGAATTTTGTAATATCTTTTATACTCAAGCTGCCATCCACAAATGTTGATGAATTTATAATAAATTTACAGACGGCTCCAAAACTCCTGAGGGAAGAGGAGCCGAAGTACATAGCTACAGACCAAGGGTGAGGATATCCTAAAGCCTAGATACTAATGCAACCATTTTTCAGGCCGAGGTTCATGCCATTGAACTGTGTGTGCGAAGGCTGGAATATATGCATCTTACACGCAGATCAATTAAAATTTTTTCAGATAGCCAAGCAGCTATAAAACCTTCTGGCTCCTACTGCTGTAACTTCAAAACGGTATGACACTGTGAGAAGTTTCTAAATCATTTGAGCAAAAACAACGAGGGGACTCTGGTCTGGATACTCGGCTACTCTGGTATGGAAGGTAACGAAATAGCCGACTTCTTGGCCACAGAAGGAGCGGGATCACGAATCATCGGACCAGAACCGACACTTGGGATATCTTTAAGTACTACTACAATGGCTATCTCAACCTGGGCTGAAAAGAAAACTCCCCAGTATTGGCAAGAGTTACCAGGATTAGTTAATTCAAAGGCGTTTATAAAATATCCTTAGAAATCAAGAACTAAGAAACTTTTAGAGTTAAACCGGGTAAATCTGAAAACTCTAACAGGCCTATATACCGGGCACTGTCGGCTAAACTATCATGAATGAACTAGCGGAAAACGCCGAGTGCCGTCTATGCTTGGAGGATGATGAGAGGGCAGACCACGTCTTATGCGCCTGTCCCGCTGTGGAGAGGATCCGATTCTCAATATTTGGCAAAGGGCAACTGCTGCCAGAGGATCCGGACACATTCTCACCCAATAAAGTTTTCAGTTTCATTAGGAGACTGAACTTATTGGGTGAAATATAATTAGGAATGAGCTACAATAGGCCTGCTAATGGCCGCAGTGGAGAGTCCACAGGGACCCATTCACAATAACCTAACCTAACCTAACAGTAATATTTATACCGAAATAATAAATAAGAAACAATTATTAAATATATTACAGTTAGAAGATTGGGACCCCTTTTATAAATGCGTCGATGTGGAAAATTCATGTTGTATATTAAAAGCTGCAATAAAAAATGCTACAGCAAAATCAACTATAAAAATAAAACAAAACCAAATTAAACGAAAAGAATGGATTACGACTGGTTTGATAAAATCAATAAAAGCAAAGGACAGTTTTTATCAACAAATCATTAAGAATCCACAATATAATGTCCTGAAAGAAAGGTACGGTGTATACAAAAACAAACTAAACAGTTTCATTAAAAAAGCTAAGCAAGATGTTTTCCAAAAACACATTATACTAAACAACAACTCAAAAATAATTTGGAAAACAGTAAAAAATATTACGAATAATGACACAACAAGAACAGAAATAAATAAGATTAAATTATATAACAATAAAATATCTACAAACAAAAAAGAAATAGTGAATCAATTTAATAATCACTACTCTGAAATTGGATCGAATCTAGCAAGCAAAATTAAAAAACCCTCTCGGACATTTCAGAATCAGATTTATGAGAAAATACCTTTCCTTTAGAGTCAGTATCAGAGTTAGAAATTCGAAATTACGTACTAAATTTAAAAAAAAAAAAATCTCCGAGACATGATGGTTTAAAAACGGAAACACTTAAAGATATTGTTGATATAATAACTCCATTGTTAACTCATCCAATTAATAATATCTTTGATACTGGTATATGCTCTTCACATTTTAAATGCAGTTATAAACCCAATCGACAAAAGCGGCGATAAACTGGATGAAAATTAACTACAGACCAATATCTCTTACCACGCATAAATCAAAAATCTTTGAAAGGGCGATAAAAGTTCGAATGGAATCATTTTTTTATTTCAGTTGTTCTATAAAAAACAATTTGGTTTCCGTGAGAAAACAACTACTCAAGATGCTATAGTAAAGTTAGTTGAAAAATTATATGACGCTGTTGATCGAGATTTTCCTTCCATTTATTTCTTTATTGACCTTGCTAAGGCATTTGATACGATAAACCATGAAAAAATATTAAGAAAATTTTGGGATATGAGATTTAGGGGTAAAATTCACAACTTACTAACAAGTTATTTACACAATTGTTACAAAGTAGTCAAAATAGGAGATACACTAAGTGATCCCACAATCGTTCTTTACAGTTTACCACAGGGAACGGTTCTGGGATCAATCTTATTTAATATATATTTAAATGGTCTACTTACTCTACAATTAGTTGGCGTAATTATTTCGTTTGCAGGTGATACTGTAATATTTTTTCACTGCCTCAACTTGGGAAATGTTAAGGAAACTTGTAAGTAAAAATTTAAAAATAATAAAAAGATTGGCTAGATACACATCTTTTTATTATTAATACAGACAAAACAAAATTCTTACCATTCTGCTCCTATGAAAGTAACCTGCCAGAGTTCTCAGGTATTATCATTGAAGAGACAGATCAGACAATTCAAAAAGCAACATACATAAAATACCTTGGAGTGATCCTTGACAGCCATTTAAAATGGGATTTTTTATATAGAAAGTGTATGCAAAAAATTGAGACATTTTATCTTTACATTCAAAACAATTAAAAAACATACAGTATTAACCGCTAAACAGCACAATTATGTTACGGTGTGCTAGCATGGGGTGGGATAAAAAAAACAAATCTAAATCCCCTTGAGAAACTACAGAAACGATTTTTTTAAATTATTTTTAAAAAAGATTATTATTATCCAACTTACTCATTATTTTTTTTTTTTAAATAAACAAAGAAAATTTGCTTTTAAATGTTTTAAAATTATATTTTTACTCTACACGTGTTTCGGCTTTTTAGGCCCTTTTCAAGAGTACAGATGAGAGGTACTAAATTATAATTTGTGTTCCTTGCTTATATATTGAATGTTACATCGGGCAACTTATACTAATAAAAATAGTTTGAATGATTTGGAATTTTTAGACAAGTTAAATTACTTTATCTAAAATGTGGTGACCTGCGAATATTTGTTGTTCATTTGTAACCGTTTTTTTTATTTTTTGGAAGCTTTCTTAATTTCTAATATTTCTAATAAGTCTAATTTTTTGCTTTTCTTTTCGGAATGAAGTAATTCTACATTATCCATATTTATAAAGTGATTGTTTTCTATACAGTGTGTTGACATGCCGGTGCTATATACGTTGTTTATAATAGACTTTTTATGCTCTTCAAGTTGCTTTTTTATGTTACGTCCAGTCTGGCCAATATATATAGCGTCACAGTCACTACATTTTAGTTCATACACTCCTGTCTTTTGTTGTTTTTCTGTTTTATCCTTAATGTTTATTAACATTTCTCCTAGGTTATTTTTATTTACAGATATTGTTTTGCAACCTAATTTACTTAATTTATTGCTGACTTTATCACTAATTCCAGGTCTATAATTAATACATTTATGGATGATATTGGCGTCTTATACAGAACCAGTATAAAACTCCTTATACATATTTTTCATCTGTTTTGTTTTTATTAAATTATCTATGATACTTTCTTTGTATCCATTATTCCTTGTTATTTGTTTTATTGTGTTGACTTCTTTTTCAAAATTGTTTGGATTTGAAGAAAAGGTTAGCAGACGGTGAACAAAACTATGAAACGATGATATTTTTATTTGGAAAGACTGGTTAGAACTATTGTGTATTATTGTATCTGTACAGGTAGGTTTACGGTAGATATCGAATTCTAAACAACAATTATTATTTTTTATGTTGACGTCTAAAAAGTTTAAACCGTTTTCATTTTCTTTTTCTAACGTGAACTGAATTTTTTCATTAAAGGAGTTAAGTAAATTTAGAAATTGTTTTAACTGTCTTTCCGTACCTTTCCAAATGCAAAATACATCAACTACTTAGCGTATCCAAAAAGAACACATTTTCTATTAAAATGTTTTTGGTGTTAAATAATTTATTTTCAAAATCTGACATGAAAATTTCGGCTAATAAAGGAGATATTGGTGAACCCATCGGCAATCCGTCTAACAACTTATAAATGTCTCCGTTGAATTTAAAATAATTTTGGTAAATGTAATTTTTAATAATGATATTTAACTCTTTTTTCTTTTCTGCGCTTATATCTGAATTATTTATAAGTACTAATTTCGCATTTCTAGAGATTTTTAGGTTTTTAACTTTTTCTATGAACTGAAAGGAATTTTTTGATTGAATATCTCGATTCAAAATTTATGAGAGCAGGTAGTAAATTATTTAATTCCTTGCAAAGTTTATAGGATGGGGCATTTATGTAGGATACAACTGGTCTAAGAGGGTTGTCTTCTTTATGGATTTTGGGTAGTCCGTAGAACAATGGAGGTGAGGGGTTCATTATTTTAAATTTATATGTTTGTTCTGGTGGTATGACTGATGTACACTGCTTTAAAGTTTTTATGATGTCGGCTTGATATTTATTAGTTGGGTCATGGTTTAATTTTATTATTTCATTAGTGTTTAGAATAGAAAATATTTTTGTGTTATATTCATTTTCGGTTAAAATTGTTGTCGTGTTGCCTTTGTCTGCTTTACAAAGAATTAAATTATTTTCTTGAATTATAGTTTTTAAATTTTTTTATAGTTGCTATTTCGTTTTTTGTTATTTTTACAAATTTCTATGTTATTAAATAAATTAGCGACACTAAATCTGTCTTCAATTTCGCTATTAGTTAATGAGTTTAATGCTAATTCTGTATCGACTGCCAATAACTCTATATCTTGTTTGTTATATATATTAGGAGAATATGTTGAACCTTTTTCTAATAGGCTTATTCCATCAGAATTAAAGTTGGCATTTGTTAGATTGACTATTCTAGGGTAAAATGTAAATGTAGAAACACAAGAATTGTTTGTGGGATTATATAATCAATCAAATTTATTAACTATAAGGAAATTGTACTGCAAAGCTCTAATAATAAGCCAATACAATTATTTAAAAATAATAACTAGACACAGCAATTAATCCCTCCCGCATGACTGCCATACTAGAAATAAAGAAAAACGAACAATAACAGTACCGCGGGCACAAAAAATCCCAAAAAAGTTTTACCTACCTTGCCCCCCGATTGTATAATAATATACCACCACTCTATAAACATCTTAATTATAATAAATTTAAATACGAAAAAAAGAAATGGCCATTTCAGATATTACACAATTTTGTCGATACCGGTGCTTTTTCGGTTGATTAATTTTGCATTATTTATCTAAAAATTATATCCAATTAAACATTTTTTCACTGATTGAATTATACTTACCTCAATAATAAAACGTAAATATTATAAATATTATAAATTGTATCATGTATTTCTATAAATTGCAGTTTGTTTTTAAATTTTAAACACTAAAATGTCACATAACCACCCATCTGGTTCTGATGTATATTAATGCTTATAATAAATATAATAAGAATTATAATTATTGCATGTGTGTAAGTGTGTACTTATTAATTCATCTATTGATACCATATACAGTATGTCCGCGGATGGGGTTTACAATAGGTGTAATGGCTAAAATTTTTAACTTTTCGAGAAAATGTTATTCTTTATAAAAGTTTTTGCTTGCCTAAAAAATAGTAGTGACGTTGACAAAAATTATATTTTTTTATACGGGGTGATCAGAAATTACAAAAACTTAAAATTCCGTAAGAGTAAACTGGTTCTATTTTTTTATTTTGGAACAAAATGTGAAATAAAAAAGTTGTTTCTAATTATATGGTCTGTCCAAATCCAAAATTTCATTTGAATATTGCAATGTTTCCGAAATTAGTGAATTTTTAGTAAAATACTAGTCGGTTTTTGTCAAATTTTTATTTAGCTAATTGCATTCGAACAAGGAGAATAAATACCTGATAAACAAGTTTGATTTTATAAAAGTGCATACATATTTGAAGTTTCTGACTTTATTAAATATCACAATTCAAAAATTCCTCCACCAAATTGAACGCATGTTTCCATTCGTTTTCGAATGTTGTGAAAACTACTTCTAACTTCATCAATGGAAATTGATTGCACAACTGCCGAAATAAAGATAAATGTATCCGCAATTGTCAAATCTGGACTTCTTGGGGGCCACAAAACTGGACCGCCTCGTCCAATCCACCTTTGCCCAAATTTATTATTAAGCCAATTACGTACGACGCAGGCATGATGTGCTGGACATCCATCCTGCTGAAAATACATTCTATTACGATATTCCAACGGCAAGGCTTCTAATTGATCAAAAAAGAATGTATTAAGCATATGTAAATAAGAGTTACTATTGCACGTATTTTCAAAAAAGTATGGCCCTATTATGCCATGATATGAAATAGCGCACCAGACATTTACTTTTTTTAAATATTGCCTTCCGGTAGAAATTCTAAATTCGGGGTTGGTCTCACTCCAATACCTTACATGTTGTGAAGCTACAGTCCCATTTGTTGAAAAAGTCGACTCGTCGGAGAACATAATAAATTTATAAAAATTCGTGTTGCTACTTAAAATTTCATTTCCTACCCATAAACAGAAATCTAGTCGTCTTGCTTCATCCCCTTCTTCTAAGGTATGGTTAAAATGTGGTTTGTATGGAAATATTTTATTTTCTTTCAAAATTTTTTGGATGCAACTTTTTTTAACCACCTCCAAATGCCGGGCTCGATTTCTCAACGAAATTTTGGGATTTCCAGCAACAGATGCCAACAGTAATAATGTGGCAGCGTCATTTTGATCATATTTTCTCTTCTCTTTCTTTACGTCAAGCACTGAACCAGTTTTTTTAAATTTTTTGACCAATTTATGAACTGCCATTCTCGAAACACACATTGGAAAATCTCTGACTAAATTTTTCAATAACATAACGGTATGAACTTTTACCGTCTCCATAACACTGTATTAAAAAATTCTTTGCTCCACAGTTAACATAAAAATTATTTTTTAATGCAGATATGTTATGATATGTAGACGTACCTAGGTAACAACGCACCTAACAATCAAAAAGAACATTACAGGAATTATACAGGATGTTCCTGAAATAAAATTTTATTAAAAATTCACTAATTTCGAAAACATTGCAATATTCAAATGAAATTTTGGATTTGGACAGACCATATAATTAGAAACAACTTTTTTATTTCACATTTTGTTCCAAAATAAAAAAATAGAACCAGTTTACTCTTACGGAATTTTAAGTTTTTGTAATTTTTGATCACCCCGTATAAAAAATATAATTTTTGTCAACGTCACTACTATTTTTTTAGGCAAGCAAAAACTTTTATAAAGAATAACATTTTCTCGAAAAGTTAAAAATTTCAGCCATTACACCTATTGTAAACCCCATCCGCGGACATACTGTAGATAAATGTGTGTAAATGATTACGTATTATGTTCGTCTTAAGCCGGGTACTCATATGCGCTCCGTATCTGTATCTGTATCATGTATTGTAACAGTTACAGTATCAGTTCGCTGTATGTACGCCTAGGCGAATAGTCGACGTAACGACCTGCGATCATCTTGACCCGCAGTGTTCGAAGCAAGTTCACAGCAACATGTCGTCTTGGAAGCATGCAGTGTTTCGATACATGATCGGAACACTGACACGTACTGACTTGCGTTCCAGCTACGAACCGTCCACAACACTGGACCGTTCCTCATTGTGTTCGCGGCGTTTACCGACAGGCGCTCGGATCGCTCTTCATGTTCTTAGTAAGTTCGCGAACATGGAACGCAAGACGTACACATTCAAAATTTTGTTACAGTATCCGTTACAATACATGATACAAATACAGATACGGAGCGCATATGAGTACCCGGCTTTAGGTTTAGATTATGTTTTGTGTATATGGCAGCGAGATGTAGCACTCACGTCTAGTTTCTTTAACTATGTGAGGCTTACCTAAGGTTTATTACTTTAATTATTATATGCTACAACAACTATTCTGTATGCTAAAACTAAATTGTAGTATCTTATAGTATGTTATTTTAAAAATAAACCATTATTATTATTATTACTATTTTTATTATTATTTTGACATTGAATGCATATAAAAATCAAGGTGAAGGTCATAAAAGTATGTGTTGATATTTTCTAATCTGAAACGTAAAAATCTGGTAATATATTTCGTTATCGTATATCGCACTTCCTGATGTCGAGTAACATTAAATCTTCGTTCCCTAGGAACGATATTAACCTCATTCCACGTCTTACCAGGGTTTCTAGTCGATAAATTCTGACTTCTAAATCGATGGATTTTCTTGAAAACGTTTACTTATTAATACGTTTCTACTAATTTATTCAAATCGAAAATGGTTTGTTATTTGTAACCGATATTTACATACTTATACAACTTTTAACAGATTTACTATTACTCCAATAAATAATTTTCTATGTGTAATAATAAATAATTTAAAATTTTAATGTAGTTCCGAATCGATAAAAGGTAGTGCAGTCAGTTTATGAAGCATGCAATTTAACGTATCCATCAAGATTTACACAAAACAAAAGACACTTGGCAATTTGCCTGAGGCCTTTTAGAAACTGTTTTTTAATTTAAAATGTTATTAAAGTAAAACCCTGGTTTTTCGTTCTGTTTTGTGACATATTTGCATGGCCGCTGCTACTTGTGTGAAATATGTTCATTCATTAGTCGTAAAATAAATTGAGTTAGAATTTACATATGTGGTATTTGCAAAAGTTTGGTCTCTTAGCTTGTTTTAAATATTAAGTGAATGTAAAGTAAATATTTCTCTTATATGATTTACATATGAATAGCAATTATTTTTTCTTTGCAAATTACATAAATAAAAAGAAAACTCTTAAGTTAACAGAAATATCTGAGAATATTCAGATAATTTTGCTTTGCCTTTTATAAATTATTTATTAACGATTCACTAAAGTCATATTACTTACTATTTTAACGTGGAATATATGTATATTTCCGTGGACAAATATTGAATCATTAAATTTTATTACAATCTGAAAAGTAGTATAATTTTATAAATTCCTCGTGCTACATGATATATGAGTTGTTTGAATGTACTCCGCATTCCATTGCATACGCTATGTATGTATAAAATATTAGACACAGTACATCGAAGGAAAATTTAAATTTGGCCACAACGCGATGATGAACACCAGCAAGCATCATTCGTCCCAAAGATTAATATGTGACATTGCACCGCGCGTAGTGTCTACTGTTAACTACACAACAGCTAGATCTAAAATGAATTCTTAGTATCCGTCATCGCATTGTAGCTAAATTTCAGTATTCGCTTCAATGAACTATGTTTAATATTTTAATACATATAATCCATATTCTATTCAGCTGTCCCAGTGCCCAGGGCACCTGGCCAGTCATTCTTTTACTGGCCTAATGGCGTAGCACTTCATCATGGATTATCTCCCCTACTATACCCAATTGCAGTTGGGTAATCTTCGCTTAGTTCAACTGGCTTCACCACCGACACTATCCGTGTAATTTTACGATCATCATTATTTAAAAAGTAGCTATTTTGATTTAACAAAGCTTTGGGGTAATATTCATAATAATATTGTACCGTATTTATCTTAATTTACGCCTTGGGCTAATTTCTTTTCGGTTATCAGTTCACGTTGGTTGTTCTTTAGAACGGCCATCTTAATATCGATTAGTATCGATTTATCGTACCTTGTTGGCAATTTATCTAACAATCCCTCTGATATTATAGTAATTTCTTGTGCTAATTTAAATTAACTTTCGGTTGTTGTAAATCTTAGATTTACCCGGCAAAAGGATGTTTGCCATTTTGTATCGTTGTTAGTTGTTTTCTATCTTTGTCTGTTAATATTTTAGGTCACTTGGTTACGTTGGTACCTATGTGATGAGTGGTAACTGGTGATATTTGGAGTTTGGTACCCTTTTTGAAGAAAATATTTATGTTTATAACTTTTGTGAGAATTACCTAACGTAGTGCAATTGTTTTGTAAAACGGTTGTTAACTGTTAATTTGTTATATATATATATATATATATATATATATATATATATATATATATATATATATATATATATATATATATATATATATATATAACAAATTAACAGTTAACAACCTTTTTCAAAATTAAAAGATATAGACGATATTCTGGAGATGTCCAATGTGGTGTATTGCATACCATGTGATGATTGTAACAAAAAATATGTTGGCCAAACTAGAAGAAAAGTTAAAGACCGTATAACTTCCCACAAAAGTGACATCAGACTTAATAAACAGTCTTGCACTTTAACCAATCACACATTACATAATCATAATGTTAATTATACTAACGTTCAAATATTAGATTTTGAAATCAACTATCACAAACGTAGTTTTTTGGAAATGCGTCACATTTTCAAAAGAACCAAATACTATTAACGACAGAAAAGATATTGACAGCTTAAGCATAATTTATACTTACTTGCTACATTTCAACCATTATGTCCACATTGATGAAAACACCCTGTATAGTATGGAATAATAATTAATGTCCCTAAATATAAGACATCTAGGACATCTAGTTGTTGGCATCTACTGTCATTGTTCTTTTGTTTCACTCTAACAAGTTTTTACATATATCCAAATTCTTTTTTAAGTTGTTTTTTGCTTCATAAAAATACACATAATATCTGTTATAATTCTAAGAATTTAAATGAATATGGATCCGTAGTCATCCATTCATAGTGTTGTTATTTTTACATAGTAGTGGTAGTACATTATTAGCAGTTGATTATTAGTGTTATTTTCAACAATTCATCAAGATTTTGTAATTTTTCAATGAATTAACTTTAACTTTACTTTCGTAAGTACTTTTTACTTTTTACATAACTTTGTTTAATTAATTATAATTTATTGTAGAGTTCCTGATGAAGAAACAATAAAAGTTTCGAAAGCTTGAACAGAAAAAAAAGTTTTTCTTTTATTATCTGATATATATATATATATATATATATATATATATATATATATATATATATATATATATACATATACATATATATACATATATATGTATATATATATATATATATATATATATATATATATATATATATATATATATATATATATATATATATATATATATACCGTGTTTCAAGAACTTCTGCAATATGTATTTTGTACATATGCGCACATTCCTATGTAGCCCAACCAACCAGCCTTATCAGCGAGTCAGATGGGCATGTAAATATGTGAATAACATAGTATTAACTAGCCTCGCCCCACCTCGAGCTTCTCGGTCTGCCGTAAGTGCGGCGATTTACAACACATGACGCGCTTTAAACACGATTATTGGCTAGAAAAGGGGCCCAACTTAGTCTGTATTTTATTGCACAATGACCCACTTACTAGCAAAGATAAGCCTCTGTTACTAGTCACGACCAATTTGCAAAAGGTCGTGAGACACGCTGTATATACCAACCAGGCCTCTGTTTGTAGCGTAAGGTTTTTCTAAATTTTAAATATTGAGTACTTACTTGAACGTTTACTTAATATTAGTTACAAGCGCTGCTCTAGTAGTGCCTTACCCAGTTCTCCGAAAAACATACCTGCCTAGTTATCTGGCAATTGTTTAACTTGTAATTATCTGCAGTAAACATATGGTCAAGCTGTATAATTTTTATTTAATTTTATCTGGAACTCATTATTACCTCTCTACGAGGAACTAATAAATAATTTAACGTTACTTTTAATTTGACAATTATCATATTGTTTTATATTTAGCAAATATTTATTTACTTTATCTTTCTATTTGTCTGTCTGTGTATAGATATTCTAAATTCCATTTTCTTGAAGATTACCTTCCTTTAGTAACAAATATCTAAAAATATAGTGAATACCTATTACACTGTGTTTATTATCATAGCTATACCTAGTTTAATTGTTGGACTAGTATTTTGTCTATTTAACGTAACTTTGATTGATACCTAAAAGTCTTCAACAAGATATTGTTAGATACAAATCCTAGTTTGGTTATTTTGCAATTTACTTTGTAAATTTGTATTAACTTTCATATTTTTTTCTACGCAGCTGAACAATTTAAACATCACAGCTTTATACATTGTTTTGCCTAGAGTACTGATCTCATAAAACTATCCCCCTTTTTATGTAAAAACCTAAACCAAGAGAAGGGGATATAACTGATGAATCGAACTGAACATTGTGTACTGTGTGAAGCAGAAAAACGATATTTTTTTCAACTGGCATTTCGTCTCAAGGGTAACTGCAGTACTGACAATGGTGATTCAAACTAACACTGAACCCATTCAGAGCTTAGTCGTTGGTGGATTCCTCGCAGGACTGACCCATTTGAAGTTACGTAAGATCTTCGTCCCCAGTAACATTTGATATTTGGTCGGAAGCATTTTTGTAAGAGATCAGTCACTTTTCCAAATAACATCACATCATTTGTTTGTTTATTTTGTTGATCTTCAACCTCAACTTATCTAATAATACATTTTTGTTCGACTTCCTTCCAAACTGAATTCAAGAATTAACGCTATCTTTATAAAGTAAATTTTTAATTATTTGGTATTTGCAAAAGTCCTTTCGCCCAGCCTAGATTTTCGTGAGAATTCAGTTCAATCTAAGCCCTTATTCAATTGTTTTATGTCAGCAATTGGACGCGGTGTGTTGCAATATATAATTGATAAATGTCGCAAGACTCATATATGTATCTATTTGAAAATGGATAATAAAAAAGGGTACCTAAATTGTAAAGTTAGTATCCCAGATTAAAACTTCAACACGCAAAAAGTCAAATACAAAAGAATAAGCGACGTTAGAAATATCGTTTTCAAATTTCTAATTTAAATGTTATTACAGTTTCCAGAAATGCAATAAGGCAGTTTTTGCCAAAAATGCGATACCATCACAATATGTTGGTGAAAACTGGAAGGTAGGATATGTGTATTTTAAAACATTTCCACTGCTTCCGTACTTTGAAATATATGTACAAATAAATTATCCTAGCTTGGCACTTTACATTGGATGCGCAATGGTCTAAACCCCACCCTTTCAATGTAAAGTAGTTTGGCTCCTCTTTGCCCCACATTAGCGATATTGCTTCCCACTCTGCGCCTCCAAAGTGCAAGTCATGCAGGGTGTTTCAGGTATGCGGTTATTAATTTCTAGGGGTGATTCTACATAAGAAAATATGAAAAAAAGTTCATATAAACATGGGTCTGAAAATTCTTCCTATGGGCGCTGCGGGCCTTTGAAGAGGAACCCAAAATTGACATTTTATTTAATATCTCAGGAACTCTTTGAGCTACAGTGACTAGTCTTTGCCCTGGGTGCCCTCTTCCTTTATCGTGATTCTGAAGTTGCTCTATGCTAGTTGAACCACCGCGAGTGCTAAACTATCTTTCCAGGATTTCCCTAGCATCACCATATACCGTTAAAGACTAATTATTCTTTACTTTAGCTTGGGTGCATTCAGTAAAGGGAGCGTGACATTATACGTAACCATGCAAATTTCTAACGTGCCTCCGGTGCAGGCACTGTGCTAGTTGAACCCACGCGAGAGTCTGCACTGACGTCTTCTTCCGGCTCAGGAATCCCGCGTGTCCCCTTCCCTTACTGTGAATTGCTCTGTGCTAGTTAAATCCGTGCGAGAGCTAAACTCTGGTGTTGCACAATATTAATACGATCATTTTTAGCGCCTCCCTGTCTTTACCACAGATAACGTTCAGGACAAATTGTTCTTTAATTTTTCTTGGAGAAAGGAAGAACAAGAGCTAAACTTTGATGGAGTAAACATTTATTAGAACTGAATTCCTTTTCAGCCACCACTACCGTTCCGGACAAGCTTCTTTAACTGTAGACAATACAGTTAAGGAAGCTAGTTCGAATTTTTCGACCTCTGAAATTACCGTGTCTTCACTGTAGTTGTCTTGCCTCTATTATCCCGACAATAGAGTATAGTGGAACTGACGTTCGAATCATCGTGCCTTAATATATTTCGCCATAGTTTTGGGTGTCATAGTGAAACTGTATAGGAGAAGTAAGTCACAATGAGTACGATTTTTACAGGAAGAAAACAAACGATTTAGGTCTGTAATCGATGAATCTCAAAATAGGGAATATGTGAGTAATCCTATTTTATATAAGTGCTGTAAAGACATCATGGGCAAGCACACTTTGTTTGTAATTTAAAAATATCTGAGAATGGCAAACACGCGAAGTATTTCACTAGGTTCTAGAACAGGATTTGTGCTCATTTGATATGGTTTTTACAATTAATGCATCATCTACTTATTAATCTCACAAAATAAGGTTATTTGCAATGTACTACGACAAGAACAGCATTATTAGATGAAACCTTGAATTTATTTGATTTGTTGGTCCCTATACTTTTACTGTATCGTCAATGTCCTCTTTAGTGTGTTTATTTCTGTTACTGGTTTCATCGCCATCTTCGTCTCTTCTTCGCAAATCTGTGGAGAAATTCTCAAGCATTTTAGACCGACTTTTCTACACCTGCATGATATCGTACCACTCTTATTGCAATTTCACAAAATTTTGGTTAATAGACTTTGTGGAGCATGGACCTTGGTTGTTGTGATATGTTCCAGACCGTAAGGAGTGTTTTTTCAACCGCAAACTTCAAGAAGACTGCCGTGGTGTTGTTTGTGTTGAGCGAAAATAAGCCAAGTTCACAATTTTCTTATTGGTAGATTTGGCAAACTTGATATACTTGACCATATTTAATAACGTTTAATTAGATAGAGCGCCATATAATTCCAGAATGCATTTTCCTCTCACAGGTGTGGTGTAGTATTCGCTTCATTAAAATTCTGTATAGGGTGGGCCAATTTCGTTGTTTGTATAGGGTAACTCGGTAACTGTAAGAGATACAAAAAAATGGAAGACACGGTCTTCAATCTCTTTTTTTAAGACAAATTCACTGACGAAAACAAAAATTTGCTATCGTCTTTTGTTTTCGAATTATAAAGAGAATTTCGATTTTTCTACTTTTAGATACATGTCAATATTTTGGTTGTAAAATTATGAAAACATAACTTTTACATTCCTGAGGTACTTTTTCTGTATAATACAGTGGCGTCGAGAATATTTAAAAAAAGGTGCAGCTTCGCGTTATGGCATAAAGTTTTATTTTTTTAAATGGGAATCATAGTTGGCTATGGTTTAGTTAAAAAGGAAATTCTTTTCGCTCTCAAACTATATATCATATGTGGGGTCGCTTTTGATGTGTAAGTATTTAATAGCGAAAATAATCTTTTAGTAGATTACTTTCTTCGTTTTTTTATATTTATTCCAAGTAAGCATGTATCATCTATTACAGTGTTTATCCGTTTTTTTAGTAAATTGCATATTAATAGTTTAGTTTTCGTCACATTTATACTCCATTTAATCGTAAAAGTAAAGACGTCTTACGAAAATTACGAGAAATATGATATGCTATAATGCTTTATTCAAAGTAATAGCAATTGTGATATTGCATAAAAAATATATTTCAATTGCTATCCAGAAAGAAGGCAAGCTATTTTTAAGAGGAGAAAAGAAAATTTCATTAATTGTGGGTCCTTCAACAAGCCAAGACCAAAAAATTACAACACTGAAGATGCTGAAGAAACTTCTGTAACTGTAATTGGAATGGGTTCTGGGATTTCAAGATGTCAAGCTTTGGGTATTTTGAAGACACAAATTCAAACCTTATACAATAAGGAAACAACATCACCTGCAACCAGCTGATCTTAAGTGATGATTGGAGTTTCGCATATTATGGTATCATCAAAAAAGTCAACAAGATCCATTCTCCTAGAAATGTAGTTTGGACAGATGAAGCCTTTAGCAGGGCAGGAATTTTCAACAGGCATAACGAGCACTATGGGTCTGATATAAACCCTCACCGTACCGTTGACGTTGGTATGCTCTACGTGGCAATCGTGTTTTAACGTATCACATATTTAAAAAAATCTTAATGGCCAACGGTATTACGAAATCTTAAACCAGAAAATTATTGAGGAATTTATGGACAATCTATCCTTAACTGAGGCTAGAAATCAGTTCTTCCAATAAGATGGTGCACCACCTCATAATATCAGGACCGTTTCAGAATTATTGAATACCAATTTTGGAAATAACTGGATTGGAAGTAATGCATCACCTCACCTCACTAGGTGGCCACCACGATCATCTGACTTAACGCCACTGGATTTTTTCTTTTGGGGCCACATTAAAGACAAATTATACAAGAAAATCAGTACGAACATAAATTAACTCAGACAAAATTTTATCGACTGTGTGAATTCCATTTCAAATTTTCATATTTATAATGCAGTTCAGAGTGTTCTCAAGAGGTATAATTTATGTATCGAGCATAACGGACATCAGTTTGAACATTTACTTTAATTTGAATTCTTATTTTGTAACTGTAATGTAATGTATAAAATTAGATATAAATATCTGATTTTTTTGGTCTTTGCTTGTTGAAGGACCCACAATTAATGAGATTTTCCTTTTAACCTCTTAAAATAGCTTTATTAGGTTGTCTTCTTTCTAGATAGCGATTGAAATATATTTCGGATGCAATATCACAATTGTTATTACTTTGAATAAAGCATTCTAGCATATCATATTTCTCGTAATTTTCGTAAGACATCTTCACTTTTCCTATTAAATGGGGTGTAATTATGACGGAAATAAAATTAATAATATACAATTTACTGACAAATAGATAAACACTGTCATAGATGACACACGCCTACATGGAATGAATATAATAAAACGCAAAAAGTAATCTACCAAAAGATTATTTTCGCTATTAGATACTTACACATCAAAAGCGACCCCGCACATACAATACATATTTTGAAAGAAAAAAAAAAGGTTTCTTTTTAAGTAAACCATAGCCTGCTATGATTCCTATTTAAAAAAATACCACTTTATGTCGAAATTGCACATTTTTTAAAATTTTCTCGACGCCACTGTATTATACAGAAAAAGTGCCTCAGGAATGTAAAAGCCATTTTTTCATAACTTTACAAACAACCGAGATATTGACATGTGTCTAAAAGTTGAAAATCGAACTTCTGTTTATAACTCGAAAACAAAAGACGATATCAAATTTTTGCTTTTGTCAGTGAATTTGTCTCAAAAAAATATATCTAAAATGTGTCTTCTATTTTTCTGTATCTCTTACAGTTACCGAGTTACCCTATACAAACTACAAAATTTTCCCACCCTGTACAGCGCCTTTTAAATCTTCATTGTTATTACCATTTTCAATTTGCCTTTTTGGGAGAAGCATGATGTATTGCAGTCTGCGATTGCATTCGAAAAAGTATGATGTCTCTTAGTCTGGTATTTTGTTGCAATTTAAACAAAGAAAAATGCTCTAAATTCATTGGATATTTACTCAGAAACCGTGCCACTTATAAAAATTATGTTGACACCATTTTATTGCTGATAATTTAATAAACTTTCATTCTTGTAATAATTTTCATTTCGATGAATTTAATAGTTTGCGGAAAACTCCAAAATAGATTATTTAAAGATGACGGGCATTTACTTTGAGTCCTGACAGTTATTTACTTTTACTTACCAGGTTAAGACAAGCTCTTAATTACACATATGTACAAATTTTCATTCCTATCCGTTTCGTTATGACGTCGAATGCAATGATGACTGGGCTATATACTGTTAATTGTTTTAAATAATAATGTTTTTATCAAACTGTTCTAATAACTATCTAGGATATAGACACGTTTATGCGGTTTATCTACTGGATGAGCGATCTCTCGCCGCTGCTATTTTACGGAAACATCATTTATGTATTCAAGAGAGTTTACATATAATGCAAAAATATTCCTTGATTCCATCCAGCTATGATCACCTTGTATAAAGGTTGACATTCCCTACTTTTTATCGGTTTCACAAAATGCTTTCAATCAAGAATACGGGACAAGTATAGATCCCACAAAATCTAATTTGAGCATTAATTATTTACCAAACATACGACCCATCCCCGATATTCTACCGTGATTATGGAGGATACTAACGTGTATTATTTTGAGCAGGCATATATAATTTGGCAGCTGCTGGTATCGGAATTTTTAGTACTTATATACAGTTTCTGTAATATTTAAAATGAATTATCTTATTTAGTGTCTCCCGATATAATGTATTTTTTATGAGTAGAGTTCGGATATTGGCGAGTCAAGGCGTTAAAAATAGGGTCAGCGCAAGGGAATATTTGTTATAAATTTATACATCATTAAAATAAAATATTTTTTAAATAGTACTGCAAACTAATATCTTTCAGTGACTTACCTTGTAGTGTAGATGTTCTAAAAATGTCTAGTGGAAGTAGTAAAGTAAAAGTATATTGGCACTAGCAGATTACACCATTTTTTTTTCGCTACACTACATAGATATTCAGTTATTCCTGCGGTATTATTCTTTACAAGCGAGATATATTATTAAAAGTTGATCCGCATGTCTTGCTGTTATAATCTGCCTCCTGTCTATAAAAATCCATTTATATGTTGATAACGAATATTCGCAAAGGATGTTATTGGCACATATACCGTGTGTCCCAAATTCGGTACTCACCATTGCGATCTCGGAAACCATAACAGCTACAAGGTCGGTTAAGTGGAATAAGTTTTAGCAAACTGTATGCTGATTCCAAATTAGGAAATTACGGCTAACTGAAACCGTTTTAGGACACTTTTTAGAGACTAATATTTCGATGTAGAAACGAATGTTCGATATTCTTTTGTTTTCGATATATCCGAGGTAACTTTTGATTTTCTTATGGCAGCCATATTGGATTTTTCGTTTTTTAGATTGTGCTTAAAATAAGCTTTCAGATGATATGCACACATGCCAAGGAAACATTGTTTTTCAAGGGACTAATTTAAGAAAAGCTATAAATTGCTTAACAAAACAAAATAGTAGGCCATGGAAAATCAAAAAGTTTTTTGTCAAGCCAGAGACTAGGAAGTTGCTTATTCAAACGGCGACTAATTATTATCTATCTACTGTAAATTACTTTATTTGTACAATTTTCTAAAAATATAAATTTTTAGACTATCATTAAGATTTTATTTTTCATAAAATTGTCAATAAAGTGTTCAAAATTTGAACAAAGAAATCCTCTTCGGCAAGGGCATTCTTGCATGCAAAGTAATTAGCAATTAATAAAATTTGAAAATGCTTTTCTAAAAACGACCAAATTCACACACAACTTTCAGTAAAATTTAGTAGGCTGTGGTTTAAAACAAATAATATGCATTACTGTTAGTTGCCAGTTGTTCACTAAATAGTAGTGGCATTATTGTGATTTATTCAAGACTACTTATTATTGCTGTTCAACAGTGTGATTATTTCAAAATGGGGCACAAATTCTCAAATGAAGAAAAACTTGATTTTAATATGTTATTTAAATGTAAACAGAAATTAGCAAAACGCATCGGCTTCTTATCTAAAACATTTACGGAGAGAATGCCACACCTAGAACAATTTTTTGAAGAATTGTAAGCAATTTGTTAAATTACTGTAGTTTTGAAAATAAGAGAGACCGGTATGATATTGATAATGTTGACCGCACAAATAATATTCTCGAAGCTGTTAACAATAATCCCCGCATATCAAATTAAAGGCGAAATAAATATTCCTAAGACAACTGTACACAAGACATTAAAACAAAGGAAATATCATACGTACAAACTTACGATTGTCCAAGCTTTAAACAATAATGATTTTGGTAGAAAATTAATTTAATCAAATTAATCAAATTAAATCAGAAATGCGTAGAACCACCTGATTTTCAATCGAAAGTTATGTGGACCGATGAAAGTCGTTTTACAAATTGTGGAGTCTTTACCAAGCACAATTATCACCACTGGGCTACAGAGAATCCGCATGTAACTACGAAAAAGATTCCAAACGAGGTTTGAATTCAATATTTGGTGCGGCATGATAGGTATTACCTTTTCTCTTCGTATTCTCCTCCTATTATCTGCCTACGAACCTTTCCTTAATTATCATTTTAGAGCGCCATTTAATTGGTCCATTCATTTTTCACAACAATTTAACGGGAGCAGCCTATCGTGAACTTCTAAAAAATCAAGTTTTACCCGAGATAGAATAGAATAGAATAGAATAATGCTTATTTTTAATACATACATACAATACATAAATGGAATTATAATTGCATTATACAAATAAACATGGTACACCACAAAATATCAATGATATTTGAGCGTGGGATAGTACATTTGAATACATTCATATACATACCGATACACATGTATACACGTATACACTCATATATACACATATATACATATATATATATGTATATATATATGTATATATATATATATATATATATATATATATATATGTATATATACATACATATATACACAATACACATATACACATACACATGCATATACACCTATACAAGCATATACACACACCTATATACTAGTATATAAACATATACAATACAATAATCTTAAAAAATAAAATAATAGCAATAATTTTAGACAATATATGTACATATATACATGTGATAAAGCACATTTCATACACATATACACATGCACACATACATGTATGCAAATACATTAATACATACTTACTTTGAAATATCCTCAGATAAATATTATATACACACACATAAATATGATATATAGTTAAGTTAAGGTAGACAATATATATTTATTTGCTAAAAAATACAAAATTTCATCGGTTACAGTAACACTTGATTGTGTATTATACTATAATATAAAATTAGTGATAATAGTAGTATTCGGCTTTATTAGGTATAAATTCATATACATATATTTAAATACATGAAACAAGAGAATAAGCAAATGTAATTTATACCCACATATGTGTAAACCTATACATACATCCATCCTCACACATGCACACACCCACACCACACATGCACACACACATACTTATACTCTCATGAATACATACTCATACATGCATATATATATGCATATTAAAAAAAAATCAGAAGGTGATGAAGCACTAATCAGTCTGGTAAGTATTGTCTAATTTAAATTTAAATAGAATTGTATTATTTAAAATTTAAAGTTTAACCTAGACAGCATTTTTTAAATCAATCTGAGAAAGTATCACTTTTCTATCCAAAGATAATATGTGCTGTTTACTAGTTTCTTTAAATTTATGTTTAGGCTGAATCTGTTTTATAGTAGGTGGAAGTGAATTAAATGCTCTTGGCGATAAAAAATAGCTGCTACGCTGCCCTGCAGTTTTTAACATTTTAGGAACAGGCAAGTTATCACTATTTCTTAATTTGTAATTAGAGTTCTTTATATCTAAATTTTTTACTGGGTGGGCCTCTAGCAGGAGATGCAAGAAAAATAATTGCCGAATATCCATAACCTGAGCTTCTTTGTACAACTCGTCACTAAGGTACGTTGGTTCTTTTTTATAAATGATTTTTAGTATTCTTTTTTGGATAATTTCTAAGTCTGTTATGTAACAGTTTAATGCCCCTCCCCAGGCTATTATGCCATATCGATGCTAAGATTCTACTAGTGCGTGGTATAACATTTTTAGTTGTTTAATATTTAGTATATATCTAAAATATTTAAAATTATAAATCGTAGATCTCAGTTTTTTTATCAGTTCTTTTATGAGATAAGAAAGCTATTTACAAAACAAGAAATAAACGATTTGTGGTTCTAACAAATACAATACAAATACTAATAATGTTAGACGGATATTGCAGGAAAATTTTGGTAACCGCATAATTTCAAATAGAAGCCCAGTAGTGTGGCCTCCCGCTCGCTTAATATAACCCCTTCTTTTTATTTGTGGGGTACAGTGAAAAATGAAGTGTATGATTTTGAAAGCCCGGAAACTATCGATATCTTGGAAGACCGAGTTAGGGACGTTTTCGGCACAATAAATGCCAATACTCTCAGAAGAGTAATCAGCTCAGTTAGGCGTAGATGCCAAAAAATATATTCAGCTAAATGGAGGTTATATTGAACAGTTTTATTAAATATTATTACTTCTTTACTATCATTTCTTCTATTATGTTAATTTGCTGTTATTAAAAAATTTTCTCCATATCGATTATGTTCAGTATTTTAACAGAAAATTAAAATTATTTAAACATATCAAACTGGTAATCTTATTATCACTGTTGTAACGGTGTCTGTTCAGACGGCCAAAATATGTAAGAAAGTATGTTTAGGCTTCGGAATATGTAACGGTGTTTGCTTTCGGATAGCTGGCTTGGAAAATTGATCCAGGATTCCAGTTAGTTGTAAATAAAAGAGACCAAAGTATACATAACAGAGTTTATTTCGTTAAAGCAACATTTATCCAAAACATGAAGTTAAATGAACATAAAACCAGATTCTCTAACAATTAAACCAGTCAAGTACAGTTAATAAATATTATATACATCGGTGCAATTAGTTTACGGGTAGAAGTAATTTCGGTGAAGCATCTCGATACGACAGTAAGTTCGATAATTATTTAACGGCGGCGGGTCCAGCTCAACGCGCCGAAGACTTACAGCAAAAATAATCAGGAGACTGGCGACGGCGGTTGATTTAGCAATTATTTACTAACGGCGGATCCAGTTCAACGTGCTGAAGGCCCACGGCAATAAATAATCACTAGACTGGAGACGGCGGAGCAGGAGGGTAAAATAGCTACCAGCATCAGGAGGTCTAGCTCAGCACGCTAAAAACCCCAAGATATTACCAGACATTCGGCCGGGCGGCGTCGTTGTCGGATTCTCATTTCTAATCAAACTCAACGCGCTTAAGACTCTTCAACTACCCAGCTCAACGCGCTGAAGATAGTTGTCAGTAGAAAATTGAATTCGTTTTCTTGGCTACGGCGATTGAATTTATACCAAAATTATGGTCTTGTTGACGTTTCAAATTTCATGGAGGCAGGAAGTGCCATGGCAACACACGCCAAACGGTAATTAGAAACTTCTAGAAATAAACATCTGCATGATTCATCACATGGAGGAAGTGCGCGATAGCACAAGACTAACGGAAATTTGTGAAACTATAGTAATGAGCATGTATATATATGATTCATTACACTGTTATTTTTTATAATTGTTGATTGATGTATATCCATGAAATCCAAATAACTTTTGATTTTTCATGACCCATTATATTGTTTTGTTATTCAATCGATAATTTTTCTTAAATTAGTCCCATGAAAATCAATTTTTCCTCGGCATGTGATACATCATTTGAAAGCTCTTTTTAAGCGAAATCTGAAAAACGAAAAATCCAATATAGCTGCCATAAGAAAAACAAATTGCCTCGAATATCTCGAAAACGACGAAATATCGAATTCATTTTACACTAAATTATTGACTTTTATAGTAACATAATAATGTACAATCAAATCTGACTTTTTATGAAAGGATTACTTCTTGTATTAATAAAAAAATATAGACATCAAATTTGACATTAATTTTTTTTATGGAAATGTCTAAAAACTGTCTTTCAAAGTTAGCCATTTGATTTCTTCGCATTTTGAATTAGCAGCGATTTACAGTTTTATCAAAGAGTAATTACTCTTTATGTGTAACACTTACAATAAAAAGTAAAGAAATTGCATCGCATAATTTTACAGCTATAATTAAAGCCTTATAAAGTGGCATTAATAAAATTAGACACAAAAAAAAGTGGGCGATTTAACTATAGCAGGTACATCTTTACATAATATTCTGAAAGTTTTGAAACGTATAGTCACGATCATTAATACCGGGTGCCCCATTATATTTGGACCCTTTTAAACCTATATAACTTTTGAACTAGTTGAGATAATGAAATGCGGTTTTCGCCAGTCTTCTTCTAATTTTAATAAGTTATTTCCTGAGTATCCGTCTTTTTTGCTCACTTCCGGTTTAACCGGAAATGACATATCGCATTTTCGGGGATAGGCCAACTTTGTTATTTCAATTGGAACACTCTGTATATTTTTCCACAGTTGGAAAGCCCATTGTTTCCCTATATCAATATATTTTCCTTTCATTGTTTATAGTTAAAAATGTACAAAATGCTAAAATAGCGTTTATTATCTTCTTTTAATATAAGTTTGCAAATGTTTTAATGTTGTGGACTATCCTATTTTGAGATATTTAGAATATTTTCAAAGGACTCATAAAAAACAATGTTTTACACAACTTCACCAATGCGATTTTCGAAAATACATATATAACTCGGTTTTCTAAAAGACATACATAAACATCTAAATCGATATTTTTATATACATGGTGTCCCACAATTAAGTAGCTTCCTTTAAGGAGGCTATATAATTAGAAAAAATAAGTTGAATTTTGTATATAAACATTTGCCTTAGATCAGTTCATAATATTCATAATTCATAATATTCATAATACATGCAACATTAGTACAACATTGTTATATGCCAATAAATTCGAAATGTCTTAAGTTGCAAAAATGAAATTTGAATCACTTATTAATTTCATAATGAGGGTGAATTTTCGCTATAACTTTTTTGTCTTATTATTTTCTTTAAACGCTTAAAACGAGACGAGGCACCAGTGGTAAAAATTGCATGCAAATAGTGCTCTTACTAAATTTCGATAGGTGCCATGTAACTACTCCAACAAAACATGATATTTAGATAAAATTTGACAAAATATGTAACATTATAAGGTTAATAAATGCTCCAAATTTAATTTTTGAAACATAAGACGTTTCGAGGTTATTGACAAATAATTATGTTATGTTATAAACTGATTCAAGGCAAATGTTTACATACAAAACATAACTTATTTTTTCTAGTTCTATCACCACCTTTGAAGGAAGGTACTTAATTAGGGGACACTCTGTATAATCTATTGTTCGCCTTTAGACAGAAATTCATAATAATATTAATTATGCAAAATAAAGATATCTTGTCTCGATATCAAAATTTAATTCTTAATTAAGATTTAGGCATTAAACTAACAATGCTTGTTCATGTTTGATAAATATGGCTATGAATATAGAACACAAAATGATAATAATAAGTTTTTTTCCCAAAAATGTCCCAATGCATATCAAACTGTATAAATAATATAAACGTAATTGCAGATGAGCTCTCCGTTAACTTTGCAGCAATCATTGAGCACTGGCGATACTCTAAAAGTATAGAAGCATTCAAATAGATAATTACTATATAGTCTCTTCTTATTGTTGAGCTGCAGCTAATGCTCATGGAGAAACAGTGTATTTACTGAAATTTACAGTACGAGAAGATATAATATCCTTAAATTACGAATATGTTTTCGAATGTGCGTCGGCAGAATTTGATACTGATAGTACTATTTATGTTGTCTGTGTTGTGTACAGACCCCATCATCTGATTTTTAATATTTTTATTAACAAATTAAATCTGTTATTAGAAAAAGCATGTGAAGGTGACAAATTTGTGTTGGTTGGTGGTGATTTCAACATAGATATGCTGAAATCTAATGTTCTAAGGGAAAAGCTTGCCTTGAATTACTTATTAAGAGGGCTAATCGAACCAGTGTTTGTAAGGTAATTTTTCAAAATTTATTTCTTCCATACGGTTTGGTCAAATTACACCAAATTTGGAGGATCAGTAGTTGAAAGTGTACTAGAGGGTACATGTATATCTATTTTAATTAATTGTCACTTTATGTAGGAAAAATTTATACTGTAAATATAAGTGAAATTTGGACGTGATTAGCTCCTGAATTATGATATCAATCGGTAAAATTCGAGGTAAAATTTATACATGTCGTCTAGAATGAATCTTCGTAATTATGCTCAGCAAGTTTCAACTTTTTATTCCGTACAATTTGGTTAAAAAGAAGTTTCTAAATAAGTATCTTTGTCACTACAAATGGAGCAAGGAAGTGTTACCTCTATCGGGAATCGCACCTCAATGAAGTCGGTGAATAAAACGTCCAGTGAAGGTATAGTCAAGAGCAAAATTATTCAGCGGCGCATGTTAAAAACTTTCTAGAGAGTGACACAGCTATCCGAAGCTTTTTCCCGACTAGGCCCCTTAAAGACGTATACCTACCCAACAAAATGCTATTTGTTACCTTGTTGTAACGTGTCACTTTGGCACCTCTCAGTACAACAACGGTACTTTGAACTTTATTATTTCGGTACGGTCTCGAGCGCCAGTTCCTCTTTTAAAGTGTAGAACACCACCTTATTCTATCAGCGGTATGATAGAAGCTAGGATAACACAGTGAAGAAACGGAATGTCCAGGGGCGGTGTGTATGGTTGCCGGTTTCGTAGAAATACACAACTTCACTTTTACCCATCGAAATTGTGTTTCGATGTACAACCAGATTTGTTACTTATACCTTTGCATTAAATAAAATTCAGAGTATCAACTTTACTTGCTCTATTTTAATCAAGACTGATTTCACAGTAGAATAAATTAAAATAAACAACAAAAAAAATATACATTTTTACAACGTAAATAGTAATATATTATACAGATAAGAAATCTAGGAAACCAAGCAAATGGTTATGATAAAACTGTGATCAGGTCTATCAAGCACAGTTAAGTTACGGAAACTACTACTGTGGTATTACTCTCAGCATGAACTGTTTTTAAATGTTTACTACAAACAGATACACAAGCAAACAAGCGGTAATTCAAACATGCTAAATTACGGTATCTATTAATACTGTTATCTACATCAAGCAGTTAGCGATTTTAAAGTGGCTAGTACCTAAAACGGTATTATGACAAGCGGTTGGTGCAGCAATGTCCATGTATAAGTGGTTATGGTTTACTAGCGTGATATTACGGTAGGATGTCAATCTAGGGACAGGTGGTTGACGATACGCACTAGTCGCGGATGTGCTATATCTTTAGATTTACCCCCTTCGTCCTTTCTTAGGATAGCACATTAACTCTAACTCGGGACACTTCGTCAGATCTCACTCAAATACGCTGGATACTGTGAACTCACTTGTGCCTTTTACGTTTTTCTGGTGACGTCCCTCTCCAAATACTAGGGATCGGGACCATAATAGTGAGATCGGATTCTATTCAAATATGCTAGTTACTAAGAATCCCATCGGTGCATAATATATAACCATCAAAGGATAATAACTGAATATTCCCGAGAGGTATCTACTACCTATATGGTACGTTTGATTAAGTTTTATTAACTCGGATTGAAATGCAAACTGTCCCTTAAATTGACCAAATCACAGATATTCGTAAATTGGTATGACATTAATAGACGGCAGCTAAAATACAAGTAAGGGGTTAGAGGTTATCACATCAACTTCGAGCGTACTAAATTATCTTTACTGAAATCGAGTGTCGGACGGAGCAAATAGTGCATTACATCCCGGGACACTTGGTCAGTTTCCACTCAAATATGCCCGATGCTCGTTTCTGAATAGATAACCCATGGTTTACTTAATGATTCCCGAATTTTCCCTAATATCTCCTGCGAATCGGATTAGCAGGAAATTGTCCAAGTTGTACTGAAACATTAATGATTTTAGTAAGATAGTAAGATATCTCATTGCAATATTCCGATAATATTTTTGCTGGAATTTCATCAATGCCACTACTAATTTAATTTTTTTAGTTGTAAAAATATTCTTTTAACTACGATATGTGTTATTGGAGAACAAAACATTGATGTGTAGTTACGTCTGTTTATCATTTGCCTCAACTCCTGCTGCAAGATAATATACGTATTTTGTATTCCAAGATACTGAAGTTTATTAATCCAAATTTTCAGCAGATCCAAGAAAAGCAATTTATCAATGGCCTAGATCGATTACCATAAATCATTTGACAAATCACACATCTATTGTTAAATTTGCTTCATTGTATTGCAGTACCAGCACCACAAGTGAGCTGCATCGAGCAGCTGACACCATAACATCTTTTGCAAAGGTTATAGCAGAGCAAGTGGCATTTAGAAGATGAGTTTTCAGAGTGACTTTGGGTCCTTTCTTATTCCGGATCTTACCGCTCTCATTAACAGTTGAAGTTCGCTAAAGCACTCTAAGGATCTGAGAGTACACGCGAGTGTATGGAATTTGGGTTGGACAAATTCGCAATCCATGATGTAAAACATATAAAGAACTCATGGCAAGTGAAGACACTTAGGTACTTATTTTGATCCTCTCTAATACTCTTGTTGTTCTAGTTCTGCTGTATATCCTTTGAAGTAGTGAAATGGGCGTAGATAAGCTGCGCCAGTTAGACAAAGATTCTCGTCAGGTCATGCATATTTACTGGAGCATTCGTCCTAGATTGCCTAGATTCGGTGTTATATTTGACTACAAGTGAAGAAACTAGCAAGGTATAATATACTAATAATTAGGCAGCTAATGTTCATACATCATGTCAGATTATTAACAAATTCGTCAAAAGATAGAATCATATTATTATTATCTATATATGAACAACCAATTATGGACATTGTATACAAACTGATTTATATAATCAACTAACTAAATAAAATAATTTCAACCTAAGATAATGTATAATATGATCTGCTATTAAGGGACTTACTATCATGGTTCTATACATATTAGTCTGAAAAATGTTCAGTTAAATAATCGATTATGCTGCTGCTTTTTCATAATTATAGTGCATGTAGCATTGTTGAATTTTACTGAAATGATTAAAGAGCAGTGAAAATTTATTTATGTCTGAAATTATTGACATATGCGCACATTGCATAAATAATCTAGTACATATAAACAAAAAATCGATCACGGCTAGGTGCTCCTTGGCAGTACTTTCTCATCATCATATTCAATTTAACATGAAAGAAATAAATTGCTTTAACTGAATATATCATTTTTATCATTTTATTTATTTATATGTAGTAATTAACATAAATAAAATAAACACAATTATTTAGAAATAAAATAAATATGATAAATAAAATAAATGAGATAAAGACATAAATAAAAGAAATGTGACAAATTGACAAATGGGAGAAATGAGTCAAATGAGATAAATGGGACAAATGAGGTAAACGGGACAAAGAAAACACATAAAATAAATGAGATAAACGAGACAAACGAAATGAACGAAACAAAACGAAATAAAATAATATATTTTTCATTTATTTCAAATTGGACATGATAAGGAAGTACTACCCAGGCCAACTTTATTTTTTAAATGAATTACATTAATTTTAATATTTTTTCAGTAAGGTTATTCTTGAAAAAACTTTTCAACAGTTATTTTCAGTACATTTCCTCATTCTGAAAAATTTTTATTTGAAAATTTTTTGCGTTGACACAAATTTCTTATTGACCTCTTTTAATACGTGCCCTCCCTGATACACCAATTTATATTCAATAGGGTTCGTCCTTGAACATCACAGATATTATATGATGACCAGCGATACACAGATACACAGACACTAGGTCACACAATTACACAGACAGCATGCCAATTCGGATAATTTTTTTTATTTTCCGATCTTAAAACATTAATTTTTATCATAATTTGTATTTTATTTTTCTCACAACGCGACGCCACCACTTTCTCTATTTATAGATATATGAGAAAGCGAAAATTGGTAAGTAATATCCGAATAAGTTGTCAATCAGCCAACTAAGTGGGTCTGCCTTAGAATATTAACAATACATCTACTTTATTCTCTAAGGAATGTGTTAAATTCTAATAGTCCGCTAAAACTTGAGTTACAACTTTACGTTAATTTAATTCCACAAATTTCCACAACTTACTTTTAACGGGGCCTTTTAAAGTTAAAATTAACAAGTCCATTTGTAGCAAGTGAATTAGACGTTCTCATTGTAAAGCGTTTTTCTATTTAAGTCTAGGGTGGTTGTTTTATAGGAGATTTTTCTGAACTCTGAACTAAAAAAAATAATTATCAAAAGTAAGGTCAGTAACTTTTTATTTAACTCGACCAAGGAATTACGTTGAGAGGGTTATGTTATCAAAGTTTAATCCTACTTTTCATTACTCATCTGGGATGTTTCAGTAGTGCCACAACACGAAAAAAGAAATCGTTTATCCTTTTGTCTGTCTGTAACAGTAGGCCATAATTCAAAAAACGGATCACCTGATTTTAAAAGTTCTTTCATCAGATAACTTTCATAGCTTTTTCGGAGACCAGATTATATTTTAGAGTTTGGAGGAGATACATCAACGCAGAGTTCGCCAAGGGTCGGACGGTGTACAAGTTAGTATTCATATACGAGATTTTCGTACTCGCACAGAAAGTACAGCTGATTAAATTTTGTATGTCAATTATTTTGCTTTCAGCAAATCAAGGTGTAAAAAAATAACGTGCTTTTTTACCACGATTTTTTTCTATGTTTATTATAATCACTTAAAAACATATGCTTATATATAGAAATCCGTGTCAGAAAATTATAGTAGAATATTGTAATCATTATTTATATTTTGTTTGTATTATCTAGAATTTACTTTGAACATTCCTAAATCAAGAATAGTTAGCTGTGTTTCAACAGCTAATACAGACACCTGTACACGACAATGTATCAGGATACAGTTGCGCGACTTTGTATCTCGACGACATACAGACATCGTCGCGTGTTCACACTAGTTTCTAAATTAGGCTAGTTTCTGTCGCGCCATCGGAAGTGAAATTGCTCTTTTGGAATAAACAATTACAATATTATTATACTGAATGGAAAAAAGAAGCCAAGATATTGGATCAGTGTTGGGCTACATCATTTGGATACATTACGAATGAAAATTGGTATAGAATTCAAAAATTTTACATGGATGACACCAAACGATTTTGAAATATTACTTCATATAATTTATGGGAAAATAGCAAAATTAGACACAACATTTAGAGAAAGCATTCCTATTTCAATCAGATTAGCTATCACCTCTTCGTTTTCATGCCAGTGGTGAATTATTTACAAGCTTGACAATAATTTATAATTTCGAAACAATCAGTCATAAGCATTGTTCCAAAAGTGTGAAGTTATTGATGCAATATTGAAACCGTATTTAATTTCCTATTTTTATCATATTTCCATTATTTCATATTCTGATTCTTATAATCGGGGGACGCAACATCTCCGAGGCCACATGTAGATGAATTATATTTGAGATACTCTCTACCGACCACACATTCCTTTTAAATAGTTCAAAATAAACTATTTTTGTTGCGGACCACGTCCAGACTATAAACTGTTGTGTAACAATGTATAATGTTATCCATTTCCAATGGAATACAAGATATATGTATGCTACTTTTGTGTCGCAATAGTCGCGACTCGCGAAATAACAGAATTTGTCGAAATACAGTCTAGCAACACGTCCCCCGATAGTTGCTAGATATGTCGAGATACACATATCAAGATACACTTGTCGAGATACACTTGTCGCTCGACTTTGTCTGCGAGTCGATACTAGCCTTAAGATATCCAAAATTATTATGAAGGAGAGGTCCGACGTTTAAATTATTCATACTTAGGTTTCACAACAATTTGCGTTTTATATCAGACATTATATTACAGGGTGTCCCAAAAATGCAAAGCACGAACATATTCCTTGCATTAAAATAATAAAAACGTTCCTATAAAAATGGGTGCGTAACACTTTCTTTCCATAATACAGGCTGATGAAGGGTTACCGAATCTTTTTTTATATACTCTTTTTGCATTATTTTATGGTCTTTGTATCAACGGCGCATGCCTTTGCATGCGTCTTTGATTTCCTGTTTTCGTCGTTACTATACAATTTAAAAATATTGTATTTGTTGTTAATGTTTTAGTTTTAAGCTCTGACCGGTCCCGCTCCACCCGACCTAACAATTGTCCTATCGCCACCTTACGCGGGGATGCTAGGTCGGTAACAGACCGGAGTGGCGGGGGCCATATACATTTTTTTCTTTAATTATAAATAAAATTATTTTGATTTGATTTGATTTGATCTATTTTCATATGCAATTTTTGTTTTATTTTGACGCAAGAAATAAACTCTTGAATTTAAGCCGTACAATCTTGGAATATCATATAAGAAAATGAAGCTCGGTTCAGGTGGAAATATGTTTACAAATAAAGATAATTAGATTTATTAGAAAAGTTGTTTATTATTGGTGACACTATTTTGAATAAATCAAAGAAACTAAAAGAAACTGATTTCTTAAATTAACAAAATCTTGAATAAAATACGCCATAGAAAATATAAACTTACAGAATTGTTCAGTCTAGATATTTCATATTGCTGGTAGGTAATTTATCTTAAGTTTATTAGAAAAGTGCACATTAAAAATATTACGTCTGTCTTGTTCAGACACATGTCATGTGATTTTACCTTCATCATATTTTGACCTGCCATGCACAGATGATAAAGGTTTGATATTAACCGAGAATAAGTGAATTATGAACAATTTTATGTTGCTACCTAAAAAGGGGTCGAATAGGATACGTAAGTAGACAAAACATTCAAATTTGTGGTTTTCGCAGCTAAGCTGGTATTTCTAAGTCTGCGAGAAATGAGTGTAGTGCCCATGTATATATGCAATTTGGGTAAATAATGCAATAAACCACATTTAATTCTCAAGTTACACGGTTCCGTTTTACTTGTACCTCCTAAAATTACCTTTTGATTTAAAGGAACAGTAGCTGTTAGCGCTTTTAGTTTACTGGAAGTATGTTTCCATTCAATTTTTAATAAACATAAAATTATTTAAATAAATTAAATCAATAAATATTAAGAAATTTATTTCATCCAATTATTATTTTTGGCTTGATTACCTTGTTATTATTTCTGATCTTCATAAACACTTGTCTGCTCTTCTCATATGATTTTCACTCCATTAATTGTCAAACGTTTTATAAAGGAAAGAGAACTATCTCTCAAATGAAGAGGTTTCAGTCACATCTTGTTTTGAACGATTTATCCAATAATATGTTCCCCATTTTATAATAACTAGAGTTCGGATCTCGGCGAGTTATTTCATCAGCGCCGTGTGCAGGAAACTTGATAAGAAGTGTAAGTTTATATCATGGGCATTTATTTACATCGTATAAATTTTTTTATAACCATATAAAAACTAATTCGTTTACGCATTTTCATTAATCATATAAATTAAAAAACCTTCTATGTATCCAAAACAATTAGTTCAATTACATTATTAATCAAATTTCGTTTAATAATACAAAGTTGTTTGCGAATTATATAATTTCATAGGCATTCGAATATAATCTAGAAAATCATGTAAGTACCTACCTAATGTAAACTGTGCATTATCTCTTGCATTATTTTTATAAACAGAACATAATGAAATCATTAGTGGATCTAAAATACAATTTTTTGGGGGAGGGCGGAGTTATGCACACGAAAAAATCGATGAGACGAAAATGCCTTTATTTAGTTTGCAGTAATTTTTTATTATTCATTACAAATCGAGAAAAAAGGTATCTATTATTTTTTTTTAGTAATTATTAAATAATTAATAGTAAAATTATTATCTACAGGCTCCTTTAACTCTTTAGTTCTAAATAATAAAAAAAAATGTTTAAGGGATTCCTAGTGATTTTGAGGTAGGTACTTTATTTATTTGAAGTTTCATTATTTTATTACCTTTTCATTTAAATTATAAAAAACCGGTGCCAATTACTTGGGGATCAGAACTTCCTCATCGTAGTAAAACTCGACGTGTGGTGGAGTTTATAATAAAAGTAATTTTTGACATTCCAAAAAAGTCACATTTTTTGACGTTTCAAAAAGTCACATTTTGACGTTTCAAAGAAATCACTTTGACGTTTCAAAAAAGTCACATTTTTTGATGTTTCAAAAAAAGTCAGTTTGACGTTTCACATTTTTTGACGTTTCAAAAATTGGGACCGATTTTGCTCATCAACGAACTCAATCTCTTCCTTGACCTCTAGAATGTGTATACAAAATTTGAAAGCTTTATCTCAAAAACTGTAGCTGCTATCGCGAACCAGACAGACACACACAGACAGAAAATTTTTTGTTTGACATTTTGTGTATCGTCATAATTCGTCGAGATTCGTCCAGAAATGCAATAATAATTTTCAAAATTTTTTTCACAAATATACATGGTGTCCCGAAATTAGTGTGCAATATTTTACCAGCTGCTTCTACGGCCAGAAATAGGAAAAAAAATTCATATAAATATTGGTCGAAAAATGCTTCCTAAGGGAGCTACAGGCCCCTAAATGTGGTCCCCTGAGAAAGGTTTTTATGGAATATCTCCAAAACCAGTCAAAGTCAAATATTGAAAATTTACACAGCCCCTACACTTCCTATGTGTAATAAAATGAAATGAATTGTGGGGTTAAAATAACCCCAACTTTTTAGTATGTAACTTTTTTTATATTTTTGACTGTAGAATATGAAATACTAGGTCTTATATGTAGAAAAGGAACTCTTGATGAGCATCGATAAAATGCACCATTTTTGAATAATATCGACTTGAAAATTTTAAAATTTAACTAATTTTATTTGTTTTTTAAATTTTATAACATATGGAGCACCAGATGAGTTTTGTCTATTATTTCATGTCCATATAAAGTACATACTAATATTTTTAATTTTTTTCTTGGAAAATAGGTGAAAAAATATTTTTATATGAATAACTCGAGCGAAACTATCATACTCAAGATGAACAAAAATCATACAGTGATCTTTTTATATCAACAAAATTAAATTTGAATTTTACATAGTTTTATTGTAACAGGTGCTCAAACATATTTCCATTTTCGTGGATAGGCTGTCTCGCTCGACGTTCTAAAGTTTGAGAAGCCTATAAAGTCTTGAATGTATTACTTGTTAATTCATTTCCGGCCTGATTTATTCTTTGAAGTAGTTCTTCTCGTGTATTTACTTCAGTGGCGTAAAGCAAACCCTTCATATAACCCCAAAAGTAAAAATCTAATTGGTTTAGATCCGGTGAACGAGGTGGCCAAGCTATAGAAACACCTCGACCTATCCACCTGCCTGGAAAATTTTGAAGTAACGAAGTTCGAACAGGCGCGCCGTCATGTTGAAAATGTATATTTTGTCGAACCTCGTGTCGAACATTCAACGGTAATAAATCGATAAAGTCATTTTGGAGGAAGTTTAAATACTCTTCTGCATTAAGACGATTGGGGAATTCTATTGGGCCAATTACTTGATCCCCAATGATTCCTGTCCATAAATTCACCGAAAATCTATGTTGGAAATTTGTGCGCCGAACAATTCGTGGATTTTTATCCGACCAATGATGCATATTGTACATATTAAAAGCTCCGTTCCTAGTGAACATTGCCTCATCAGTCCATAATATGCTAGGAAGAATATTTCTGTTCGCTAACATCCATTGACAAAACTGGAGTCGTGGTAAAAACTCTGCCTCTGTTAAATGTTGCACCAGTCTAAAATGATATGGGTGTATTCCTTGCATTACCGTCATTCTGAAATCTATGTACTAAAATTTTTATTAACTATTGAGCGAGCTATGTTGACAATTTCTGCAACTCTTCGAATGCTTATTTGTGGATCATTTTCTAAATGATTCAAAACTGTATCCATACGATGATTTCCTTGTGGCCTTCCTGCGCCTCGAGACCTTTTAAAATCCCCATAGTCTGCCAAATTCCGGTGAAGAACTGCAAATATTCGACGCCCAGGTACTCTACGATTGGGAAATCCTCGTCGGTATTCTCTTACTGCGGCTAATGCACTACCATTGCAAAAACCGTACACAAAATGCATATTAGTCATTTCCCTATCTGTAAATCTTGGAATTTTAAATATTGATTAAAAACGCACAAATGAAATAACTGATAGAAAAGGGGACAAAACGTTTTTTTTTCCGATACGCATTCTTAGGATTTTATATCATACAACTGTTGATACAAATTTATTAGGATTAATACTTCTGTGAATATTCATCATCTTGCGGGTATCCCTATCTAATTGGCGCAACTCCTCTATTGTCCACTTTACTACTCCGAAGGAGTAGAGCAGAACCGGAACGGCAAGCATATTAGTTGCAGACACCTTGTTCTTCCCCGAAAGTTTGGAAGACCAAATCTTTCGGAGGCGGTGTCTGACATATTATTATTATTATTGTTGTTATTATCATCATAACTACTGGAGATGGCGCTAAAGTAATTTAATTAAGTTACGGTTACAATTCTGTAAAAAAAGTATAAAATAGCGTGAAAATAATACAAAGTAAAAGTGTCAACCTCTTCATGTCGACTCGGTAATGATATATATACATGTAAAATACAGTGAAACTGACAGACATATGATGGCATCATGAATACAAATATAAAACGCGACAACTATTATAACCAGAAAATGTAATATAAAAGTCATTTAAATGTGCAAAATAAAAGTTTGCACTATAAGCTGAAACAAGCTCATATTTTGAAAAGAAATGAGAGTGAACTCTAAAATAAATGAGGCGCTAAACTTCCATGTCATTGTTTTGGTTTCTGCTTCAATGATAATTATGTGTAGGTTGAATTTTACTTGAAAAGTTCATATTATGGAATTAAATTTTAAGAGAAAAATTTCCAAGCCCTAACTGGTTGTATGCATATAATAACTACGTGACATAGAATATACAACACTGTAAATTTTACTGTTATATCAATTAGGCATAGAAATAATATCAAATGATTAAAATTTCACTTTATCTGCCTCAAAATTGATAGTTAGTTCTCTAGGGAATCTTACACACTCTCCAACAACTCCTCAAGGCATACTTCCAGTATTGTGTATTGTGTCCCAAACTATCTTACCCCATGATAAAGTGGAAGACGCCAGCACAGATGAGCTTGTCGATGATACATCTTGGTAGCGAAAACAATCCGATTTAAAAAAATTTAATCAACACTTTTTTAGAAAAAAATAATAAAATAATAATTATGGGGTATTAGATTAGGTAATATGAAAAATATTAAATACCTACAGCTTCCTACATTTTATACTGTCATTCTTATACGCTTGCATAAAAGTTTTTGGTAGATAATAAATTAAACACGACACTTTAAATACATTTTATCGTAGAAATTATTGAAACAACTACTTCATCTAGAAACAAGAATGACATTGGATTAAATAATCGTATTCTTAGTATTATAAGTATATAAGAAAGTATTAAGTTAAAATATATTGACTAACCAAAAAGAAACATTTTTACAACTAAGAAATGATTCTCTTCAGTTACAATACCAAAATGAAAACCAAATATGAACATTTGTCATATTTATTTTGACATTTTAAATTGATAGATTGATTGTAACTTGTTGCATGTACTTACAAATTCCATATTATTCTCACCACCATTAAAAAATTTGCAAATAACCTTGCGTCATGCCAGTACATGGTAATATCTATCCGAAAAATAAAATGTTGAAATAATATTAAGACTGTAATTGATTTACTTACATATTAAAATTCAATTCAAATTGCAAGGTATTAGGAAAAATTTATGATTTCGTATTTGACACTGTTTGGTATTGCTTATTCAATTTAAATCTAATCCCGCCTCTGGTAAATGTTTAAAATAATATAGAAATCCCTAGAGTAAGACACATGTTTGTAGTATCGAAATTTCTAGAAAATGCCAAGAACCTGGTTTTATCGTTTTGAGGGTTTAAGGGCGTTCTTTTACTGCCAGTTTTGTTAAATATTTTAGTTGTTAATAAACTCGTAAAATACAGTCCACTCTTTTTAATTACTCTACACAGGAGAAAGCACAGACACTCAACAGACACTAATATTTTCATAAAATGTTTTCTTAACAGCATCTCAAGTCATTGAAGCAACACTTTGAAGATCAAGGATTATGTATTAGGTAAAGAAAGACGAAGTACTACAATTTATTGTGTAGTCTGAGGTTGAAGGTGTGTTATAACCCAATATATGGTGTCGTAAAGATCGCACGTTCTTAAAATTTTAAAGGGTGTTCTTTTACTTAAGTTAAGTTTTTAATGAGAATCCTCTAAACTGAAAGTGCCAATTGTCTATATTGTTTCAACCATTGAGGACTTTTTCATAACATTCATTATTGGGCAACTAAATTAATAGTTTCGTACTTGCAGAATACACAAACGTTACCTTCTAGGTTTTCAAGAAAGAGCAAAATGTAAGTAATGTTGGTGTGAGATAATAACGCCTTCCTCTTTCTCATACTCCATATCAACATAATGAAATGGAGCAAATCCTGGATGGATATCAGTACAGCCAAACATGAAATTTTATATGCTTCTATAAAATTAACATGAAAAGTCTACTGTCAGAGAGATTCACATGTAGAAAATAATCAAAATTATTTATATATAACTGGAATAAAATTAATTCGTTGTGGGATAAAATTATTTTTATAGTGGCGTTCTTGTTTGATACTTTATGAATAAATAAAAATTTTCTTATTTTTACTATCTGAAAAATTGGTTTCTCTCAGCTAAGATGTTACCCAAATGAATGAACATATGCACTACAACCAAACCCTATAACCAAAGTCAACATATCATTTTTTACTTTACTACATTCTGGATTTAGGAAGTGACATAATTAATACTTACATTACTTTCTGAATGGCATCTTATTAGCAGGGAGCGGAACAATTGCCAGTTACGTATAATATTACATATATCTATCCCGGCTTTCTGCCACAACACTGTGCACTGGTTGCCGAACTGGTACATATATACAAGTATATAAATAAATGTCTATTATATTAAGGCTCTTTAAAAAATTATATGTACATATAACCTCCGGTTTTGGAAAGTGGACAAAATGGCATACATTTCCGCTGCCTGATTATTAGTCATTCATAATGTTAATATGGCTGCAATGATTTGTATATATTTTTCTCAAACCTTCAATCTTTCATCTATTTAAATAATCATAAATAGTCATGGTCTTTTGAAACTATTAAACGCGTTGTTCTGAAATGTTTGTAGTTAGGTAAGAGACATTTTTTCGATAAAATTGTCAAATTCTAATATAATGTTATTGTTGTCCTGGAGCGGGTTGGAACCTTTGATGTGAAGACAACATTGACGTAGTTTCCACGAAACACCAAAACACTATATACTGCATTAGACGCGCGTTTCGATTCAACGATAATTTCTTCAAACAACATGAAAGAACAGCAATGGGTAACTCTTTGTCACCGTTCATTGCCAGTCTCTTCATGAACAGATTCGAGACGGAAGCAAAAGAAGAATTCGAGTAATTCCCCAGGGTTTGGCTTAGGTATGTGGATGATATTTTTGCAGTGTTCGATACAAAAGTCGCTAATATTGATTGACTTTGTATCTAAATTAAACAGTTGTTTCGCGTCAGTTAAATTCACATATGAAACTGAAAACTCTGGGCAACTACCATTTTTAGATGTATTAATAATTAGAAATAGTGAAAATAAATTAGAATTTGACATATACAGAAAAGATACTAGTACTTTAAGATATATCCCCAAGGACTCTCACTATTGTGGTCAACACAAAATGGCGAGTTTTAATTTTCTAGTCCATCGTGTATTAAGCTTCCTCCTCAATAAGTAGAGGTTTGAAAAAGAAAAGGCATTGATTAGGCATATAGTTGCGAGTAATGGATATTCTGTAAGTTTAATTGATAAAATAATTAGGAAACGAAAGTTGTAGCTTCGAAATTCCTCGACCTTTCACAATGAAAATCCGAAATTTGTATCGACTCCATTCGATCCTCGATTCACCCGTGGTATTGGTAGCATCTTTAAAGATGTAGGTATGACAGTGATTCATTCATCGGGAAACAAACTACAATAACTTTTAGGCAATCCAAAAGACAAAATTGAAACTAATGAAAAGTCGGGGATTTACGAAATTAGCTGTAAGGACTGTAACAAAAATATGTTGGATAGACTAGACGATCAATTCAAACTAGATTCAAAGAGCATATGGCCCATCTCAAATATGGTAGAATAGATAAGTCTAGTATAAGCCCAACATGCGTTTGAGAACAACCATAAAATAGATATTAGCAATTTAAGGTTAATTAAGAATGTAACAAATACTAGACAGCTGGATGCATTTGAAAGCTTGGAAATCATAAAGTGTAAAACTAGTATGAATAGTGACAGAGGGCCTATCCCAAAGAGCCCGCTTTATTGGTTAGTGGGTCACGGTTCACCGAACCGTGATGGTTCGGTGAACCATGACAATAGTTTAGGTATAAATAGGGTAGATTGTTAGCAGAAGTTTAGTTTTAATCATCTCCAGATGATGCCAACTTTGTTGGCTAAACACACGTCGAGTACAGTATGTAGTGTTTTGGTGTTTCATGGAAAACTGCGTCAGTGTAATGCTATTGTTGTAAAGCGGCATAAAACTATAAACTTTCCACTTTCTTTTATAAAAGTCACATATAGCCTAGGTTATATATTTTTTTAGAAGTAGATTGTAAGTAAGTTTCAAAAAGAAACAAGTACAGATGTATATCATTTCTGCACATTAGAACTATTCGAATTTTAAAATTAATATAACAAAGAGGGACACTACACCTTTTTGCTTCTCAGAGACACTTTGAGAAAAATTCTCTCGGCAGTTGGAGTAGAGTTAGTGTTAAAGTAAGAACGCGGTCTTGTTAAAACTTTAATCCGGTAATAATTTTTGAAAATACCTTTTCAAACTGTTTGTATTAAAGAATTCGAAAGTGGTACACATTAGTTAACTCGAAAACTTTTTCACACTTTTCTTTCCTGGTAACTACTTTGCAACACTGCAAATCAAGTAGATTACAACAATATCTTGTTTTAACTATATGGCCTTTGCTTGTGTTTTATCACTTCAATTATATAGAATATGCAAAATTTTTTGCTAAGATTTGTTTCTGAATGGATCATTTAATTGTTAAGGTATAAGAAACTACATTAAATATGTATTACAGGGGGAGACTCTAATTTTCAAAACTTCAGTATCTATGTATTTACACCAATTTCTGTATTCAAAATCTGCATTATATTATCCTAACCTAAGATTGATTAATAGGTTTCACACTCCTAGATACTCTATTAAAAAATTTTTTAATTATCATTTTACCATTTAGCAGTCGAATAAATCAAATAATGCATAATGCATTATTTGATTTATTCGATAGCACGATTGTTAATATATTTCAACCCAAATAGAAGATTTATCTCATCAGTCATGATTTTGCCCCATTTTTTTATTTCCGTTTTTTTTTTATTTTCTAACAGTTACAATATTTTATTTAATTGGCACACAGTGATTATTTGTTTTGAATGATTATTGTTTATTAGGACATTATTTTTTGGTTGAGAGGACGAGTAGTCTTACTGAACTCCGCCAAAAAAAGATATATGTATTTATCTCATTTATTTATTTATTGATTCAGGTATAAAAGATACTGTATAAGAAATTGAACAAATATTTCAAGAGACATAAATCCTTAGGCAACTGTTTGTATGAATCATCTAAGAACACTCTCGAATATAAAATGCACAAGCGTTACATACAGAAAAACTATGTACGAATTTTATTAAAACTTTTTGTGACTCTCATATTTGCTAGATCCACATAAGTGGAAAGATTGTAGAAAATCGTTATTTTTATATTCACATATGCACCTAACAAGGTGCTTTCAAAAACACTTTTATCTAGGTAAAATTTCTAACTCTCGCCCTTTAAATAAGTTTTGACATGGTTAAATTTCATTTCTGGAAATTTACGAAACAATTAACTATTTTCAAAATTACATATTGCATTTTAAATTTATTTCCATCACAGAAACTTATTCTGTCGTTGAAGAATTGTATTGAAAAAGGAGCGCGGCAAGAAAATATTGTTTGATGTGTTTTAATTTTATATTTTAATAAAATATTGATTTCAATTTTTGCTTTTACTAAAGCAATTGAAATTATTCTTCTTTTGTTGGAAAATCATTATTTGTGTTCTACATTTCAATGCCTTGATATATGCTATTTTTGTTTTCTTTTAATATTTTAATTATTGTGGTATGATATATTTGTTTTATTGTAATAATAATGTAATATTTTATTTACTAGAATCTGAATATATTAGATTTGATGTTACATTAATGTCTCTTAAAAACAGAAAATATTAAAATTTAGTAAGCTGGGAATATTCACCGTAGTAAATCAGTATATCTATAAATTGGCAATTATGATCTCTCTGAAACGTTCACAGCTTAAAACACACTCAGGCATGCGTAGATTTGATAGCAGAGATAAATATCTTCTTATAACTCCACATCTTACTTATATTGCCATAAACGGTACAATGACTTAATAACTTACCATCTACAATTAAAAACAATGATAATTTAATACTATTTAAAAAAACAACTCAAAATCGTTCCTAAAGATAATATGTACGATAGTTAACAATCTTTTTTTCTTAGAAAATATCTACAGTGTGTCTCATTTAAAATGAAGACACCTAGTTATTTTTATAATTCTTTGAAATGCAGATTTGCGCTTTGGCACAATTGTAGTCCTATATAAGACGTACATTTCGAGAGGTAACCAACTTAAATTATTTAAGTAACAAACTGAGAAAATGGCAACCCCCAAATGGGGGCCATTCCCGACATTTTGCTTCGCGTTCATAATACTGAAAAGAAAAGTTGTTCAGAATCTAATTTTGAACCCCAATACCAAATTTTATTACTTAAATCGCATTTTTAGCTTCTCAATATTTTCCCGCAGTCTACACAGTGACAATTTTGGTTTGTAATTTAATAGGATGCCATGAAATTGGAAAAAAATTATTGAACAGAAGTGTCGATTTAACAAAACATATATTTTAGGAGAAAAGAAAACAAACAATTAACTTTTGTTATTGAAATAAGTAAAAAAACAAATGGTTTAAAGTAACGATCAGTTTTAAGATAATTACTCATTAAATTTATTTAAATAAAAAATTCAATTAATTTTGCATAGCAGCGTTGTGTGATTTCGTCTGTAAGTCGTGAAGAGAGGAGGAATGTAGACTAAAGTTTATTATCACAGACATTGCGTCGCATATCTATCTCATTATTCCATCCCTTACTCGGACCGAAGCACAACATTAGCTTCTATACTGTATATTTATTTTATGTATTGTACGGAATTAAAATTATCTATGTATCGATGTGTATGTATAATAATTAATAAATACATAATGAAAATGTAATTCATGATAAGCTTGCTATATATAATAACTTTTACAAAAGTGTATGAATTTAAGGAAATGACTTGTCGTACTTTACAGAAAGTTTGAAAGTATTGCAGACAGTAAACTCCTTGAAATATAATGTAATTAAACAAAGTTCGGTTAATATTATTCGAAGTTGTCTAAATTAACCTTTGTAAACTCCTTTGACCTGGTAGTTACTTGATATTGTTGAAAGTAAGTTTTAAAAGGAATTTTAGCAAAATGAGTGACTTTACCTGAAGGTCTTGTCAAATTATGTATACTTATTTTCTTAAAACTTTAAAATATTCTGCAATGGGTTTTTCACGATAAAAAAAGATTCTTCATTTACATCAAAATTGTTTTGATGGCTAATTCATTTATTGAGTTAAAAACTATTAAAAACTAATAAACTTCTAAAGTTTATTAAAATTATTCTTAAAATTTTAAATATATGAAAATACATGAAATATTTATTTACATACAGGCTGTTTCTTAAGTAGCCTAAAATATTGGAAGAAGTGATTCTTCACGGGATTTTATGAATAAAAGTTTATATGAACATTACGTTCTAAAACATTTCGTTTCCGACCTTGAATATTTCATTTTATTCTTGCTTTCAGTTTTCTATAGTTTACAAAATCAATAATAAATATGATACGGTAATATTTTCAAATGAAAACCTTTCCTTTAGTCTTTTGAAGCGATTCTAAAAAACTTTATTAATAAGGCAAAGTTATTTACCGAGCGATCGTTTAGTGACGAACGTATATGGTTATACTGTCTGCCGACCCCCGGGTTCAAGTACCGGCTTCGATCCTGACAAAATCGAAGGGTGCGATTGTGTGTCCGCGTTTTTTCAACAGTGCAACTCCCTCCCGTGCATCTTTGGCTTTGGATTTGGGAGCTGTGTCATTTATGAAAACGGCATAAACGGCAGTGTTTTCATCATATTTCTGTTCTTTCAACTATTGTTTGTGTTCTTTCATCTTCAAAGAGAATATCTAATTGTATGGACATTGCAGATATTGCGGATTAATGAGAAGAGGATAAAATCAACAGTTATTCCTGTACGTACTAGTTAATATCCGCAGAGAATTTTTAAATTCTCTAACACTAGGAATGATTTATGGGAGCAAATGAACATACTTTCTGTCATTGTCTTCCCAACAAGAAACTCATAGTGTCACCAAGCCAGTAATGTAAATTTTAGGAAGGGAAGTTCTGTTCCAGTAAATTATCATTTAAGTGAGGTCAGTCAAAATACTTCAGTTGATTATTTTCTCAACGATCAACGATAATGTATATGAATGATCTCAACAAATCGATGAAGAGCGAGCATCAGTCCATGAAGTAGTGAAAAGTGTAAGTTTTTTTAACAAAGGGTATTGATTCTTCTGTGCTCGTCACTTCGTCACACAAAGGAAATTAGAAGAATGATTTTGAAACAATATAATTTCTAACAAAGAGGGAAGACTAAACATAGCTACTTTTCAATTAGCTCTTTCGTGTTTTTTGAACCCACCGATGAGTTCCGATGAGAATGAAAGAGCTTTGCACAATGGTACAAGGGTTTTTTTGTATTGGTATTGTGATTGAAGCAATTCATTTCTTAAATGTCAATTTTCTTTCTGTTAGGCATGTCAACATTTTTATAATTTCAATATAGTTTTGCTTCTAATACTGTACTAGTGAATACTACTATTTAATATCTTGCAATTTTTAAAACGTTTACCCTTCTCTGTTTGAACAGCTAGACTGCCCTCAAGAAAAGTAGAAGTAAAAGCAAAAGCAAAACCGAAAATTGGGATTTTCTTAAATACTGGTTTTGTCAGTATTTTGGTGTTATTTATGTTGTATTTAAACGTTTTTTATGTGGTCAGTGAATTTTACAAGAATGTGATGATTAACTGATGATGAGCATAACTAAACGAAGGAACGTTTCGTAGGAAATATAAGGAGTAGGTCCTTACATATTTCACACAGTCGGTTGCTGGTCTATGTGCTATATTTATCCTGACTAGATACAGAATCTATCTAAGCATGCTTTGAGCCTTGTATTTGTACATTTAGTTTTCACCCATTTAGTAATTTTAAAAATTGAGTTCTGTCGATTCACGACAGGTTTTGCATTTTGCATGATTCAGTTTTAGTAAATTTTAGTTTGGTATACACATACTATAATACATGTGTTGTGCATCTCTGAGCTTCGCTGTAAAGTTTTTTTACATTTTAATTTACATATATTTTAATATTTACTTTTGAAACATTTAGTTACCCTCCAACAATTTAGTAATATGTCTGTATATCTCAACGTTAGTAGTGGTAACACTGATATACTTTTTGCGATGAACATTAGTCTTTAAATACGACTCAAATATTAACATTTTTCTTTTGAGCAAATATCAACTAGAACAGCACCTACTGATAACTAAAGCTGCAAATCGTTTCTATGTATCATGGTCGTAGAGTACAAATGTACTTACTGTCGCCGGCATTCACCTTGACCGCGAAACTCTTTCTCCAGTCCAGTTTATTATTAGCTTTCGAGTTGTGTACACGTTAAGTCACTTGGGCGTATTGCATATTGTTTTTGTATTTTTATTTTATTTGTTGTACTGTATTGTTGATATTAATTTAATAATAAAGCATGGCAGATGTACGCAGGGGTAGAAAACGGCCATTTGCTGACAGAGTGAATAAATTCATAGGTGAATTCCCGGATTTAATCTATGATGGGGCTAAAATAATTTGTAAAGTGTGCGAGAATGATTTGATGTACTGTGATAAGCGTGATTGTGGACTTCACGTAAATAGTGTACACCATAAAAATAAAAAAAAATGGCGTGCCTTCAACAACACAGTTTATGTTTGATTTACTATTAATGCTGATTGCCTGTGATGTTCCGCTGCACATACTCGATAAACAACCATTTCGAGAGTTCTGGAACAAATACAATGCCAACGAAGTTACCAAGTCGCACAACGTTATGTAACTATCTACCAACTGTACACGCAGACATGGTAAATAAGATGAAATCTGAATTAAAAAATACATGACTGTGGTTATCTGTTGATGGACAACAGATTGTAAAAAAAAACCTATTTTAAATGTCATAGTACGAGTACTGGGCCCTCTTAAACCAACAGTTCCACTGTTACTAGCTAGCAAAAGGCTAAGTCAGTGTACTAGCGAAACAATTACCAGGGTGGTGCTGGAGACGTTAGAAAAATTTGAACTGTCAAACGTCAAGTGTTGATATTTGTGACTGATGGCACCGTGACAATGCATTTGGTAGGCCGTTCTTTGCAAGAACAAGGTTGTATGTTTATACATGTTACGTGTAAAGTGCATGCTTTACATCTTATGGCAGAAACTATTCGAAAAGGTTTTCCAGAGGTGGATGCATTAATAACAAGTACAAAAAAAGTGTTTCTTAAATCTCCTAAACGTCTCCGTGCATTTCATAGCGTGTCATATTGTCCCGGTATCCCTGAACCACCACAGCCAATTCTTACACGTTGGGGAACATGGTTGCAGGAAGCTTTTTCTTATGCTGAATATTTCCTACAAATAAAAGCTGTGATACTACAATTCATTCCAGATGAGGCTGCAGCTATTAAGGAAAGCCAGACAAAATTCGAAGATATTTCCGTTGAAACAGCTTTAAAAAATATTACGAAGAACCATAAATCATTATATGAAAGCATAAAAAAATTAGAAAACAGTGCGTTGTCGTTAGCGGAGTCACTGCAAATAGTGGACGAAGTAAATGTACTGCTACACGCTATAGGTGACGCAACAAATGAGCGCGTTAAAGAAAAGTTCGCACCGGTTTTACCAAATTAAGACAAATATGTGATGGTGCAGCCCCAGATCCGTTAAGTGCGTTCAAAGACTATTTTACGTATGCGTGAATTACATCAGTAGATGTCGAACGGTCGTTTTCAAAATATAAAAATATATTTTCACCAAAGCGAACATCACTCATGAAGACAACCATAGAAACATACCTGATGTTGAAAAATGGCAACACATCTTCTCCAGTTTGTGATAAGCTAGCTAGTTCATCAAGCTAGTTAAGAGGGTAAGTTTTACATACTTTGTTATAAATAGTAACAGTTTATTGTTTCTTGTATTAGTTAATTTCGCGTACGCCACTGTCCCACGGAACATTTTTGACAGCCCTAGTAATAAGGTATGTTAAGTCTACGGCTATTGGGGTTTGAACAATATTAATAATAGAAAATTATTTACAGGCTTCAAACGGCACAATTTTTTTATTTACTTTTTAAATTGCTAAAATTTAAATTTTACTTACATTTTATGGTTTAAATTCTATCTAATTATTTAATCTGAGGATACGTTCGATCTAAACCTTAATGGTTTTTGTGATAATTGATTCCGTGATTATTACCTCTATTTTCAACCATCCAACGATTAGAAGTCTAGTTATATCGTTATAACTAGATTTCTAAGCGTTGGATGGTTGCAAATAGAGGTCGTGATCGTTAACGACAACTTTAGAAGTATACATTGAAGATATCCTGACGTGAAGAGGAGTTTCAAACTTTGATGGTTTTTAAAATAAATATTTAATGGATTGTTCTATGGGACTAAATTTGGTCGTCTTATAGCGAACTGGGATCACTGACGCAAACTGGAAACCATATGGACCATGTGTGTTTGCTGGAGCTATATCTATAATTATTTATGGAATCCTCATTATTAATTGCCATATTTGGATGGTAACAGGACCAATATTGGATATACTACAGCGATTACAACATATTTTATCCCAAAGTTACTTATAACAAAGAAACACCTCATACTTAAATTTTGCTTAACTTTGCTCATGCTTTAGTCATTTAGATTTTAAGTGTTATGTAACTGTTTTGAGAGCCGAGGTACCTTGTAACGCTGGGGCTTACGACAGAGGAAAACGGATAAAATTTGGTGCTGATGCAAAGAGCCCCCAGCGAAGAAGTGTATTGGGTGTTCACACCCCTTCTACGTTACAGAAAAATTATTTTTATAGTGCACTCCGGACGATGCGTGGGAGATTACACTTGGCTAGCTAGTGGGTAGGTGTGGGTTACTTAAGAATAACCACGAACAATTAAATCAGTAAATCGGTACAAATTTTAATGGTACAAGAATTAAATGTAAAGTACAAAAATGTAAATTCAAGGTATACAAGATAAAAATGTAAATTCAAGGTATACAAGATAAAAATGTAAATTCAAGGTATACAAGGTAAAAATGTAAACTCTAGTATACAAGGTTTCCCCCTCTTTTTACAAAATAACCCAGTAGGTGCACCTGTTAGGTTTGTGAGGTTACAGCAAATTACGAGGTCGTAATATGTTAAATTGTGACAGTGTACCTTGGGGGTGAACTTGTATAACAACAATACGTATATGTAAAAGTACCATGTAAATTATGACATTAAACTACAAAAATATAAAATGGGTGTATGAACGACGATACTAACTAGAATTATACTGAGAGGGATATGTGAACCTTATATCTGTAAATCATAACATAAAAGTATAAACAAACATTTACCCATTAATTGTGTATGCACATGTGTATAGCCTAAAGCTCATACATGTGGACCTTAGCGTAGGTGTAGGTATTGAGAATGCCCTACCTTGTCGGGCGAATGTTACCTGCCCTAAAATATCACTCTGTAGGTGTCGAGGAGAAAAAAAACGTGTCCCACCTTCTGGCCACCAACTCCAGCGTGTCCTTTCGCGAGACCTGACAACGAGGGCACCAAGACACAGCTTCCTTGCAACAGGATACTCCGTGGAAGTCTCCTTACTCCCAGGCGAGCTGAGAATACGTAGTGAGAAGTGATGGAATCTGTCTATGTCAGATGTGCGTGGAGAATAAAATGGAATCGTGTCGTAAAAGATCTTACCCCAAAAAAAAACCCTAAAACAATAATACTCACATTAGTACCAAATACTCACCCCTAATTCATGGCCAGATCTCGCAAAAAAAATATAAAACGTAACCTCACCTCTCGTCAGAGGGTTTTCCCTTGTGAAGTAGAGATTTGGGCCGCAATCAGTGGTTGAACATCTACTTTTCGATTGTGCTATGTCTATATAACAGAGAAAACGATGTCATTACAGCAGGATTGTTGTAAAGAAAACGTGCTACTCACAGAAAAAAAATGAAGAACGCTGTAGCCACTAACTCCCTTTCGGTACAGGTTTCCAGAAAAATACCAACTAACAACTTGGAACCAGAGTCCATCCAAATAGGAAATCCGTTTCAAAAGTCGAAAACACAAAAATCCATCAAGATGATTACCAAAAATATAAATGTGTTTTACGACCGGCTACCAACATCCAACCATCTTCTTTCCCCTTTCGACACCAAAAACCCACGTGACCAATCCCAAACTGACAGAATTTCGGTTCACGTTCCCATTTTCCCGAAACTCCAACAAATCCTGCTCTCACGACATAGAATCAGTAGCGGCACCCTCATGATTTCTCAACGTTGTGCTTAATTCGAAACTGCTACTAACTGTGATGTTAACAACCTACACTGATTATCACCATCGCGTTATGCACGTGACCCCAGAACTAATCGGCAACAACAAGCAAAATTCCAAAACCATTATTCTCCTAACGGAAAATATAAACCCACTTCGGCGGCGCCACTGCTCATACCACAGGCAGACTACGTCAAATGTAATCAGCCGTCAACTAGAACCTAACCCTAAATAATCGACAGGTGAATAGTCTTACCAGTGTTGTGATTGGAAAACTACTGGAAAACAGTTCAATAAAGTGAGTACCACCTTTATTAGCGACTAATTTATACCTTATCTGATGATTTTCACTAGGCATAGGTTTTTAAACCGGAATGACCCCAACACAGATTCCATTGCAGAGTGAAATATACTACTGTGAGTGCTCCCACGATACCCCGCGAACCTACATACTTGGACGTACCTCGAGACCACTACCCAGTAGAAGATCATCCTCCCAGACCATGCAGGACTCCTAATAAGGTTAGCTACAACTATTCATAACCGTTCCCAAAAATAGTCACTAATAAAATTGCCTCAACCAGGCCTCACCATTTAATTGGACATATTAAACTATTCATAAGCTGGTCAACCGAATCTAACCTACGAATATTGTTTTCCAGAGCTCCCCAAGTGTTCGAGCCTACAAGGAGTGTACGATTTCTCGCAGCAGAGGTAGCGGTTTATCTACCAGCACAAGGACAAGATTTACAACTGACTATTATGAATTTACTAGGCTATCTTCAATAACTAATTTAATTTAGTAAAATAAATAAAATTCACCAGAAAAATTTATAAAGTGTATGATTTAGTTATAGTAATTCTAAACATTTTATTCAAATTTAAAACCCGTTACGTGGAGCAAAAAGTGACACGTAACATCCCCCCTTACTTCACAAAAAAAGAATTACGCAGTAATTCTGACATCTAACTCTTAAATTTATTAGAACCTAATTAATACCTACTACACGCTAATAAAATAACAAACATTATTCCTCCCGAGGTTGAGGAGTATTTCCACCAGTATAACCGCCTTCGGCGTCATTTCTAGACTATCAACATCAAAACAGACCTAGAATCAGAATCCTTAGCCCCAAAAATCCAATATCATCGGTATAAACCTCCATCGAGCGGCCACACCGAAAGATATAGGCCTAACGATTCGGATAGACCCCCCCGCAAATCGGGAGAACTAATCCAACGACTCAAATAACTAATCCTATGAAACACCTAAAAACTATTAGTAAGACGATACGTGTGGTAAGCTTACATTATGGTGTCGTACAAAAAGACCCAAAATACAAAAAAAACTAACGCTACTTATTGCTCGAATCATTCACGTGGTTCCTCAGTGGTATCAGGCTTAAGGTCCCTAACGTTCCATAACCCACAAGGTTTTCCCTCGCGGTCTTTCAGTTCGTAGGCCCACGGCGATACTTTTTTAGATATAACAAACGGTCCAACAAATTTCGGAGCTAACTTCGCGGTGAAATATTGTGCCGCATTAGAGAGTATGTGATTTTTGTGCCACACTCGGTCTCCCACTTGATATTGCACATCACGTTTACGCAAGTCGTATACTCGTTGGCTACGTTGAAACGCTTTATCAAGGCGACCTCTAACGTCCTTAAATAATTTATCGAAGTCTGGCGGCCGATCGTCTACGTCAGAATCCGGTGCCATATCACGCATTTTAAAATCATTACCGTGTAAAATCATCTCTCGTCCGAAATTAACGGCATATGGAGACTGGCCCGTACTATCATGTTTCGCGGTACGTATTGCGCATGCCACCCTTGGTAGCAACCTATCCCATACACGATGGTTGTCACGGACGTATGACGCTAGCATGGTTTTGACGGTTCTATGTTGCCTTTCGCACGGATTACTTTCCGGGTGATAATATGGAGTACAGACAAACTTTACCCCGTAAGACCTCAACAAATTCTTAAATTCGTTACCGGTAAAATTCCTACCGTTATCGCTTACTAAAACGCGTGGGACCCCGAAGAGAAGGAAAACGTTCTCCTCCAGAAGTTTGACAATACTTTTAGACGACTGATTACGCATTGGAAGAAATAGACAAAACTTACTGAAATAATCTTGTATGCTTAAAATATACATATGACCTGAGGAACTTTTCGGCAGAGGGCCGACAATATCAACAGATATCATCTCCCATGGTTTGGAGATATTAGGGCGACCTGACAACAGACCAGCCGGTGCTTTTTGCTCAGGCTTCTGTTGGATGCACGTAGAACAGTTTCGAACATAGCGAGCTATATCAGTTTTCATCTTCGGCCAGTAGTATCGAAGGGCAACACGGTGGAACGTCTTCCAGACGCCACAATGTCCGGCCGTAGGTATATCATGGTTGGTCATGATAACCTCCTTGCGGTATGACTTGGGAACAACAAGTTTCCAGTCTAGTTTACCCACAGTCGCGTCGAACTCTGGCTTCCGAATTTTCTTATAGAGCCTACCGTTCTCTACTCTCCACAGAGGATAATTAAGTGGATTTCCGACAATTAATTCACACATTTTCAGGTACCATGGATCTGTCGCATTGGGAAATTCGATTACCGGGGCTACTATCTCTACGCTCTCGACAATTGGAACCGCTCGAGAGAGGGCGTCAGGCAAAACGTTGTCTCTCCCGCGCTTGTGGATCACCTCGAAATCAAACTGTTGCAATCTAACGCTCCATCTCGCTAGGCGACCACTCGGATCAGTCAACGAATTTAGCCATTTCAACGCGAAATGGTCAGTAACGACCTTGAAATGCGTAGCCTCGATATAAGGCCTAAACTTCTCGATGGCCCAGAGTAAGGCCAGGCATTCTTTCTCCGTACAACTGAATTTACGCTCGTTACGATTTAAAGAGCGACTAATATAACTAATAACACGCTCCCCATCTGGATATTCCTGAGTTAACATGGCGCCTAGGCCGTAGTCGCTAGCATCGGTCTGCACGCAGAACGGACGATCAAAATCTGGACAATTCATAATAGGTGCCGACACCAAGTGTTCTTTCAGTTTGTTGAAGGCTATAGTACAGGACTCATCCCAATTAAATTTTGAATTTTTGCGAAGCAACCCGTTGATCGGGGCTACAACCGTAGCGTAGTTCGGTATGAATCTGCGGTACCAACCAGTCATCCCCAATATTCGACGAACCTCCCTAACATTTCTAGGAATAGGCACGTTCAACATAGCTGACACTTTCTCCGGATCAACATGGAGTCCTCCTTCATCTATCACATACCCCAGAAACTTTAATTCACGGCGACAGAAATTACACTTGTCTTTACCTAACGTGAGATTAGCGGCCTTCAATCTCTCGAGTACTTGCTGAAGTATCTCTATATGTTTATCGAAATCCTGGGTGACAATTATGATATCGTCCAAGTAGACGAATACGTAGGGTTCCAGTCCAGCCCCGAGAACGTTATCAACCAACCGCTGCCAAGTGGCGCTAGAGTTGTGCAGTCCCATAGGCATTCTACAAAATTGATACAAACCCCTACCAGGTATAGTAAATGCGGTAAGTGGCTTTGATTCCTCAGTTAAAGGCACTTGCCAATACGCGCTTTTAATATCTAACGAAGTAAGGAATGTCGCGCCTCGTAGTTTATCTAACGTATGAGTGACAAAAGGTAACGGGTAAGCGTCCCGTTCTGTAACCTTGTTAAGCTTCCTAAAATCGACACAAAACCGATAACTGCCATCTTTCTTTTTGACCATCACAATAGGTGACGACCATGGCGACGAAGAAGGTTCCACAATTCCCTGTTCTAACATTGAGTTAAGCTCTTTATTAACATGACTTTGCAAAGCCGGTGATATGGGATAAAAGCGTTGTTTAATGGGTTCAGAAGTCGTCTTAATGTCGTGTTTGACTAACGTGGTACACCCTAGCTTATCAGATCTACCATCGAAATAACGCGCCACTAGCTCATCTAGACGCTTAGATTGTTCCACGGTGAGACGCGAGTTGTCGGTCAACGTAGCAACCTGTGGTTGAACCGGTGAATCGGAAAAAGTCCAATGATTGTTACGCAAGTCTGGCACTACACCCATTCTACGGAAAAAATCGACACCGAGAATCAAAGTATGCGGTACCGACGGAACCACCAAAGCTTCTAAAACTACCACGTGATCGTTTAATCTAAAAGGTACTTCGTAACACCCAATTACATCACACTGTTTGCCATCAGCAACATTGCAAGAAGTCACTCGACTCGATTGTAGTTCCAATCCCAGAGTTTTTAAGATCTTAAGACCCTCTCGTCCAATGATTGTTCGCGACGCTCCTGTATCTAAAAGACCTAACACTGTTCTACCCAAAATGTCGACGTTAAGATATGGTCGCTCGTCGTTTCTAACATTAGCCAAAACAAAATCTAAGACCACCTGTATGTGATTATCAGTTGACAATTTATTACCCGTCGAGTTACGATACGCCTGATCAGTGCCTCGACTATCACACGTCACAGTTGACCGTTTCCCGAACACTTTGGACAGGTCCGTACGGTATAATTTAAAGTACCACATCTATAACAGCGCTTAACGCGAGGATCTGGACATTCAGACAAAATATGTCCAGCACGACGGCAGTTAAAACAAGTTATTGGCTTATGAATACGTTGTGGCGCGGCGTCGGTTGGCAAAGCAACAGCAGACACTCGTTCCGGTTGCTGCTGATCGGTATCGGGCGGCAATTGCACGATTGGCCCTTGCGAAATATACGACGAAGTCTTGTTTAAAGCTTGACTTACCTGAGAGGACACTCTCAATGGTTGTGCCTCGGGAGTGAACTCCCCTGTCGGTAGTAAATTATCAAATGAATCCAGAAACTCCAGTGCATGTAAATCGTTTCTACTTTTACCGAGATTCCTACCGTACCCTTGTTCATGGAACATGAGCGCTGGTTCAGAGACCTGACGTGGATTAGTAGGAGGCGGACGGTATCTCTGAGAACGCAATCTAGCATCGTCCAAATGTTGACAAACACGGACGAGTTCGGACACCGTGACGATTGGTCCTAACCTAGCTTCCGTAACAGAAATCCTATCTTGCATCACAGGTAACATATTGCCCCGAATTATCTCCACACGACGTACCTCTGCCGGTTTCCGTTGTAAAAAGTTGAAATAATTTTCCATTACTGAAATGTATATAATGGCCTTCTCCGAGTGATGTTGAGTCCTCGACCGAATATCTCTCCATAGCTCGTCTTCAAAACTCCCCGATAAAAAAGCGTGTTTCAATAACGTTACCAACTCGTCCCAAGTATTAGCAGCTTCCCCAAAAGCACGGAACCATGATAATGCACAATCTTTAAATAAGACGACCGCAGCTCTTAAAAGTTGAGGTTTGGTAATGCCGCACGCGTTTCTCAATTCGTCCACTCGAGTGATGAAGTTAATGAGGCTAGAGGAGCCATTAAAGGATATCCCCCAGTTAGCAATAGTTGTAAAAACCCGTGAGTTAATTTCAACTGGGTGGCGACCTCCTACATCGTTTGACCGAGATGTTCTTACCTCATTCAAACCTAGAGCACGAATTTGAGTTTCACTACCTTGGGTTTGCGGAGCCATATTATCCCCTTCTATATTCGATATGTTATTCCCGAATGAAACGCGCCTAGCATTCCCCGAAAAACCTTCTATACTTCGAGGTATGTCAGGAAGTTCCAAGACCTCCCGCGGTCGAACAGGTGATATTTCTTGCGGCTCGATTGGTGGGTTAGGTTGTTCAAGGGTTGCCACTATAGCATCCAACCGACTAGTAAGTGCTACACATTGATCAATTAACTTATCTTTAGCATCCCGATGTTCTTCTTCCATGATATGATTCAATCGACCAACCACATGGATTACCCGAGAAAGAATTCTACTCCGTTCGTTCTTTGCATTCTCGACATTAAAATTGTCCAAAGCTTCGGTTAATTCAGCTATTTTATTTTTACAAACCTCCAATTCTGAGTTCGCGTCAATTTCTAAAGAGAACGATTGATTAAAGCTACCAAGTCTTTCAAACTGTATCCTAGAACGTAAGCGAGTACGCTTTTCTTCCACCGTACCTCCTTCTGACGCACCACGAATACGTAACTCGTACGCTAATTCGTCGGATAATAAGCGATTAATCTCCATCATGTACACTAGCCGAACTTAAACCCCAAATACCAAACTGTAAAACCACGATAATCACTCCTTAAGTTCCACAATTGATTAATAAAATAGTAAAATGTTTCTAAAATTTTGCTAAATATTGAGAAAAAAATGTTTTAAAATGGGTCTGTATCTGTTACTTAGTTCCTGAAAGGAACACCCCCCCCCTTACTTAACAAAAAAAGAAAAAAAAAGACCAAATTTAGAACCAAGTACCGACTTACTTCGGAAATGCAAGTAATTTTCAACTACCCCTGTATATATATAAATTATAACCTGTTACTGAAGAAACACGCACTATTAATAACAATTAAAATATTTAAACAAATTAGTGGAAATGTAAACATACAACACCATAAAGTCTCTTACTCACCCTGTATATTAATCTAAAAAAATATGCAATTAATTGCAATCCGTATCAATATCTCAAATGTGAAATACCAATACACTATAACTTACCAATAGTACCATAAAAATGTTCCAATAATTTGTAATGTGCAAGGTGACAGTACCCCAAAAATATAAAAAACCTACACGTACTTATAAAATAGTTACCCAAAATAACCTAAAAATACCTAACATAAATATATCACAAGTGATACTAAAATTCAACCGACAATATTGAAAAGCAAACTACCAAGGTTAGCTTCTCTACTCTATATGCTACGCAGTTAAGGTCACACTAATTACACGACAAATATAATCAAAAATGTAAAGTGGCGATATTATTTGTCAGAATGACTTAATAAACTGTATTACTTATGTGGTTTCATAAACCGACTCTGAGAATATCAATAACATAAGGTTCACTTAGATATCACACCCTGTATATGCCTCAAAATAAAATTTGAAACATAAATGATTTTACACTATTAAGTACTAAGTGGTAAAGAGAAAATTTTTTAATGACTTAACTATTTAGAGGTATGTTACTTTTTGATAGGCCTTGACTATGTTCAAGAAGTTGTAAGTTGATTGCTATTAGTGTTAGATTGCCTATAAAAAAAAGATAACCTCGATGTCTACGTATCACTCACTACTTTTAAAGATTTTGTATATCTTGGAACTATAAATTTCCAAAATTTTAATGCCACGTGAACGGAATATATCCACCTATTTATTCCACACTTAACTAGTAATAAACTTACATAAGTGCATACATATAAATCAATAAATAAAGACCAAAAATCGTCTAACACAAAAAAATAGTAATACATACCCCTCAAAATTATTCGCTTAATTAACACACACCCTATACTGAACTAATACCTGTTGGGCGCCATTTTGTAACGCTGAGGCTTACGACAGAGGAAAACGGATAAAATTTGGTGCTGATGCAAAGAGCCCCCAGCGAAGAAGTGTATTGGGTGTTCACACCCCTTCTACGTTACAGAAAAATTATTTTTATAGTGCACTCCGGACGATGCGTGGGAGATTACACTTGGCTAGCTAGTGGGTAGGTGTGGGTTACTTAAGAATAACCACGAACAATTAAATCAGTAAATCGGTACAAATTTTAATGGTACAAGAATTAAATGTAAAGTACAAAAATGTAAATTCAAGGTATACAAGATAAAAATGTAAATTCAAGGTATACAAGATAAAAATGTAAATTCAAGGTATACAAGGTAAAAATGTAAACTCTAGTATACAAGGTTTCCCCCCTCTTTTTACAAAATAACCCAGTAGGTGCACCTGTTAGGTTTGTGAGGTTACAGCAAATTACGAGGTCGTAATATGTTAAATTGTGACAGTGTACCTTGGGGGTGAACTTGTATAACAACAATACGTATATGTAAAAGTACCATGTAAATTATGACATTAAACTACAAAAATATAAAATGGGTGTATGAACGACGATACTAACTAGAATTATACTGAGAGGGATATGTGAACCTTATATCTGTAAATCATAACATAAAAGTATAAACAAACATTTACCAATTAATTGTGTATGCACATGTGTATAGCCTAAAGCTCATACATGTGGACCTTAGCGTAGGTGTAGGTATTGAGAATGCCCTACCTTGTCGGGCGAATGTTACCTGCCCTAAAATATCACTCTGTAGGTGTCGAGGAGAAAAAAAACGTGTCCCACCTTCTGGCCACCAACTCCAGCGTGTCCTTTCGCGAGACCTGACAACGAGGGCACCAAGACACAGCTTCCTTGCAACAGGATACTCCGTGGAAGTCTCCTTACTCCCAGGCGAGCTGAGAATACGTAGTGAGAAGTGATGGAATCTGTCTATGTCAGATGTGCGTGGAGAATAAAATGGAATCGTGTCGTAAAAGATCTTACCCCAAAAAAAAACCCTAAAACAATAATACTCACATTAGTACCAAATACTCACCCCTAATTCATGGCCAGATCTCGCAAAAAAAAAATATAAAACGTAACCTCACCTCTCGTCAGAGGGTTTTCCCTTGTGAAGTAGAGATTTGGGCCGCAATCAGTGGTTGAACATCTACTTTTCGATTGTGCTATGTCTATATAACAGAGAAAACGATGTCATTACAGCAGGATTGTTGTAAAGAAAACGTGCTACTCACAGAAAAAAAAATGAAGAACGCTGTAGCCACTAACTCCCTTTCGGTACAGGTTTCCAGAAAAATACCAACTAACAACTTGGAACCAGAGTCCATCCAAATAGGAAATCCGTTTCAAAAGTCGAAAACACAAAAATCCATCAAGATGATTACCAAAAATATAAATGTGTTTTACGACCGGCTACCAACATCCAACCATCTTCTTTCCCCTTTCGACACCAAAAACCCACGTGACCAATCCCAAACTGACAGAATTTCGGTTCACGTTCCCATTTTCCCGAAACTCCAACAAATCCTGCTCTCACGACATAGAATCAGTAGCGGCACCCTCATGATTTCTCAACGTTGTGCTTAATTCGAAACTGCTACTAACTGTGATGTTAACAACCTACACTGATTATCACCATCGCGTTATGCACGTGACCCCAGAACTAATCGGCAACAACAAGCAAAATTCCAAAACCATTATTCTCCTAACGGAAAATATAAACCCACTTCGGCGGCGCCACTGCTCATACCACAGGCAGACTACGTCAAATGTAATCAGCCGTCAACTAGAACCTAACCCTAAATAATCGACCGGTGAATAGTCTTACCAGTGTTGTGATTGGAAAACTACTGGAAAACAGTTCAATAAAGTGAGTACCACCTTTATTAGCGACTAATTTATACCTTATCTGATGATTTTCACTAGGCATAGGTTTTTAAACCGGAATGACCCCAACACAGATTCCATTGCAGAGTGAAACATACTACTGTGAGTGCTCCCACGATACCCCGCGAACCTACATACTTGGACGTACCTCGAGACCACTACCCAGTAGAAGATCATCCTCCCAGACCATGCAGGACTCCTAATAAGGTTAGCTACAACTATTCATAACCGTTCCCAAAAATAGTCACTAATAAAATTGCCTCAACCAGGCCTCACCATTTAATTGGACATATTAAACTATTCATAAGCTGGTCAACCGAATCTAACCTACGAATATTGTTTTCCAGAGCTCCCCAAGTGTTCGAGCCTACAAGGAGTGTACGATTTCTCGCAGCAGAGGTAGCGGTTTATCTACCAGCACAAGGGCAAGATTTACAACTGACTATTATGAATTTACTAGGCTATCTTCAATAACTAATTTAATTTAGTAAAATAAATAAAATTCACCAGAAAAATTTATAAAGTGTATGATTTAGTTATAGTAATTCTAAACATTTTATTCAAATTTAAAACCCGTTACGTGGAGCAAAAAGTGACACGTAACAACCTATGATTTTCGTATAGTAGTGTAAAGCTACCTGTAATTTTTTTTTACCTAATTTTGTTAGAAATAATATTGTTATACTAGTTCCCATTAAGTTGGATTTATTTAGGATTCGGTAATAGGTGACATGGTTTAGTAGGCTAAGTAAGAGCTCACACTTTTCGTTAACCTGTCATTTGCGCTTGAAAATTGCACTTTTTCTCTCAAAAATTAGTTACATAATTGTAGTAGTGATGTAAGTTCGTGATTTAAAGTTTTCCTTGATACGTTTAAAGCGACGATACCGTATATTTTTCTTGGAGTATTCTGTTTACCGATTTGTCGATATAAGCGATACGATACCGCTATTGAGTAACTTATTTTTGTTCCGTTTATCTATTTTATCGATAGAGTAAGTTATGTGATATAGTTATCGTTAGCTTTAGTTATTTGGTGAAATCCATAAAATATACGATTAGTCAGAAAGAAAGTGTTAATAGATATTCATTTACCATTCGTGTTTAATTTAAGATTTGTATATGGTTATTATAATCACACAGCACACTATATTAATTACTTATTTTTGTATCGAGTGTAAACTATACCTCTTCATGCTAAGGTTTCACCTTATAAAACCAGTGTTATTTGCCAGTATTTGTTTAATTTTGAATATTTTTGTGATACAATTGATCAGTTTTGTGTAGAAATTATATATACGGTACTTCGTGTATCTAAAATCTAGCGAATTTTTTTTCATTTCACTGATTTACTTATGGGTCATGGCGCCCACATCTCTTGACCCACGACCCGTATCTGCTCTCCGATTTCTACTGAAGCTAGTTGTTATCTCTGGAGTTCCTTATCTTTATTTTAGGGTACATAATATAGTAATACCTTATGGTAGAAATTTTGTCGAAATCTACAGTACCGTTAATGTTGTGATTATTTTATAATGTCTTGCTTTTAAAGTTTATCTGAATATATTAGCTGAGGTAAAATAATACTTACCTACATATTAACTCAATTAGCTATAATTTTTTATATCAGGCAAAGAGATTCGCAAAGTATATTATTACTATAACCTAATTTTTTGTATCTACAAAGATCCTCACAGATGCGTATTATAAAATTCTAAGACAGATATTTAATTGAATATTTGCAGCTAGTCAAAATTTTACGCCCAGAAAGTGTTCATTCATAGGAATATGAATTCGAACAAATAAATTAGTTTCTATTTCTGCTGGTTTAATTATAATTTCCGCCTATTTGTATAAGAAATGAAATGCTAAAACAAGAATAATGTACATAAAATAACCATCTAATTTTACATGATACTTAAAATATAAATAACTAAACGCGAGATTTACACCGAGATCTAAATTTAAGTGAAACATGAATGTGTATTATATGTAGTATTTTCTTTGACCTCAACCAACAATTTTTTTTTGACAAAGAGTGATTTATTATGGCTAAGCGCCGAAACGAGCATATCCGGTAGTAAAATGCTATATAAATTCTTATTCTTATTTTGAAGAAAATCTTACAACATACAATATGATAATGGGAATTTCAAGTACATGCAATAAAACTGAATATGTATACATTTATGGATAAATGGGGTATACATGGTGGTTCAAAGTTATATGTACATACAAAACCTGTTGATCGATGGCACTTTGGTGGTTGGTAGTTGCAAATCACCTAACCATTAAGAATTCCGTCTTCGACCGTGAAAAACATGAATATGTAGCCAGATAACTGTGACGTTATTAGAGAAGATATGAATATGAAATTTGGAGGAAATATAGATAACAGTTCAATCTAGGTCACCGTGTGGGATTTTCTGAAAAAAAAAATTTAGATTTTTTTCTACAATTTTTCAAAGTTTCAAAATATGAGAATTGAAAAACTAGACACACAACGAAATAAAATATAATTACATTCACCACCAAACTTTTTTTTTATATTTTTAATTGTGTGGCTCTTTTCCCGATTTTGGTATACAAGGAGCAGGCGCCCTCTACAGAATATTCACGCGGTCGACTCTAGGTGTATTCACTGTGATTTATGGCCCCGTTTCCTACCGAGTATCATTCTAGTAAGAACATTAACAGTACAATATTCAAAAATGCCAAGTGAATTAATTGATGAGTACTTAATGCAGCAGTATACAATAAAAAAAGAAAAACGTCACCGTAAACATAGTAAACATAGTTTATTGTATGTACAAGTCACTTAAAATGTTCCACTCATTTTTGTCGTTAATTCTAAAAACATTTTCTAGTGGTTATTATGGAATTTGTCGTATATTTTAAATTTGAACTCAAATTTAAAATTTAAGTAAAAATATTCAGGTTGATCAGAAATATATATTTTCTTTAAATTTCACATTGTGCATTTTTCGATAATTTGACAGGGCCCATTGAAGCGTTTTCAAAAATATGTAGCTGTAATATATTTACTTCATAAATAACGAAAGTACTACTAAAAAAATGATCAAATTTTATAATTATTATATATTTCCTTTATTTTTTTTATTTAATTTTATTTTCATTTTATTTGTAATTTTATTATTCTATATAGAAATTGTTATTTGAGAAACTAAATAATAGATATCTCGCTTGAATTATTATAAAATTTGCCTATTCTTTTAGTAGTAGCCATCTGCCTTATTTTTTGAAGCAAATATATTACAGTTACATATTTTTGGAATCGCCTCAATGAGCTCTGTCAATGTATCAAAAAATATATAAGGTGTGCCATTTACGAAAAATTTGTTTGATTAACCTGTGCATTTTTGGTTAAATTTTATATTTGAGCGCTTTAAAACATACTTACCAAATTCCATCATAAGATGGCCTGTTATACAACAATAAAATATTTTTAGAATTAACAATAAAATGGGCAGGGGCATATTTCATGTGCCTTATCCTAAGTGCAAATTTATTATACGCGGTGTCCCAAATACGAAAATTTCTTTCTCGCGGATTTTGAAAAAGCGACTTAAGGAAAAAATAAACGTATTTCAGTGGCGGATCGTGCGGAAGCGAACAAAATATATACAGGGTGTTCGAAAAAGTTGAAAATTTTTGAAAATGGGGTTTTACAGAAAAATAAGTGTCGTACAGTGCCGGACCTCACGAAAGTGAAAAAAAAGTATATGCAGAGTAGAGTAAAATGGAGTAGATTGGAACAAAGTAGAGTGGAGTAGATTGGAATAGAGTAGAGCGGAGCAGAGTAGAGTAGAGTAGAGTAGCGGAGAGTAGAGTAGAGTAGAGTGAAGTGGAGTAGTGTAGAGTGAAGTAGGTTGAAAATTTTTGTAAAGGTGGTTTTTATAGAAAAATAAATGTTGTACAGCGCAGGAGCTAGAAATAGGCGCAGTCTTTATTTTTTTTTTATTTAATTTTATTTTCATTTTATTTGTAATTTTATTATTCTATATAGAAATTGTTATTTGAGAAACTAAATGATAGATATCTCCATTGAATTATAAAATTTGACTATTCTTTTAGTAGTAGCTATCTGCCTTATTTTTTGAAGCAAATATATTACAGTTACATATTTTTGGAATCGCCTCAATGAGCTCTGTCAGTGTATTAAAAAATGTCTAAGGTGCCAGTTACGAAAAATATGTTAAATTAACCTGTGTATTTTTGGTAAAATTTTATATTTGAGCTCAAATTTAAAACATACTTCCCAAACTCCATCATAAGATGGCCTCTTATACAACTATAAAATATTTTCAGAATTAACAATAAAATGAGGAGGGGCATATTTCATGTGCCTTATCCTGAGTTGAAATTTATTATGAAAATTTCAATAAATAATGTCTGATGTGGCCAGCACATAACTTTCTTATATCAGTATATATCATCCTGATCTAAAAGAAATCATTCTATTTAACGTAGGTAGGTTAATCCCATATGAGTAATTATTCATGATAAAGCAAACAGAAAAATTCTCATAAAATTCCTTTTATCAGTGTGACCGATTTCGTGAACAAGTAAATTACTTGTCTAGTTAACTTTCTAATAAAATTCTTAAAATTAACGTGCTTTTTCTTTTAAACACATACATACACTACAACAGTTAAAATCTAATGAAGATGTGAAGTAATTTACTTGTTCACGAAGCCGGTCACACTAATAAAAGGAATTTTATGAGAATTTTTCTGTTTGCTTTATCATTCTATTTAATTCTTCACTTACCTCAATTAAATTTTAATAGCATACCTTGAAATGTTTCATTAAAATTTTTAAATAACTAATTATCACCGTCGTTCGATACTGTCAATAGTAATTCATGTCATATATTTTAATAATTTTTTATTCACATTGACATTTTTGTAGCTAAATTAGTCATGTCAAATGTCAAACTGCTAAATTTATTATAACCCCATTTTATGAGGTCAAATGTGTAAAAAATTTCAGTTTACATCAGCTTTATTTAAGTAGTTGGAAAATATATTTTATTAGACATGATTTATAATCTTTCATCAAGAATATATTTTTTTGTAAAGACAAATACAAACAAGTTTGGGTCTCGTGGACTTCCTTTCAGCTGGTCAATTTTGCTCATCACCGAATTTTTCATTGTCTTTGGCCCTTAGAACAAGTGTACCAATTTTGAGAGCTTTATCTCAAAGACTGTAGTTACTATCTCGATATTACCGACATGCGGACAGATTTTTTTCCATAAAGTTTTGTTTTTTCATTATAATTCGTCAATATTCATCCAGAAATGCAATAAAATTTCTTTATTTTTTTCCCGAAATTATACCTTTCTTCTTCTTTCATTCATTATGTCTCTTCTGGTAGTACCATATTCACCAAATTTAATGTGTCACCTAAAATGTTGTAGGAAACCTTAATTGTCAAATTCTCCCATTAGTATTTTTTGAGATATCGCGGATACACACATCCACACACACGCACCGACAAAAATCAATCGGAAAATAATCAGAATGGAATCAGGAGCGTTCTAAACGTTTATATCAATCAAAATCTCGAGGTCGAAAAAACTCATGGTTACCACAATTCCTTATATTAGGTATAAGTAAGTAAAAATTGACGGAACACACCTCAAGAAGTTATTTAATAATAATAATCCATGTTTTCACTTATTTGATTAATTCACAAAATAATAATATATATACACAACACACAATAAATAACAATGGTTGTCCCACGAAACTGCTAATTCACAATAAATAACTACGAACTTGAATCCAGCCCTCAATAGCGAGGCAACAGCTGGGTGGTAAGTGCCACCTCCCGGTATAGTGTTTTTATCATAATTTACCGACGTAATCGTTATGTGCTTTGAAGACGGAACTTTTAATATAATGGTTTCACCGTCCTTTGTTACTGAGATATTTTGTTAATTTTAGCCAAATCTTTCTATGGCCATAACTTTTGAACCACCTTGTTTAATAGATTCATACTTGGTACATATATTTCACATATACTACTTGACAAAACTCAGTATAAACCAAAATCAAAATTCAGGTGCGTCTTTAAAAGAAATGACAATTTCTAATATCTCGAAAACAACATACCGTATAGCAAAATCTTGTAGAGGTTTCGGTATTTGAAAAGAGCGGAAAAATTAAACAAAACAGTGCACTTATTACGTTTGTGCATTCCATTCAACAAGTTTGATTGTTTGTCATATAATTCAATTTCATAAACATTCGACACATTTCAAAATAAATATTTTAGTGTTATATTAACAAAACTGCCGTCAGATCTTATCTTTGATAATATAACGTAAATTGACAACTGTTTCCCATTCTTTTGGTCGACCATCAAATGCTTGTTAGATAATGCTATTTATACGTTAATTGCTTTGTCAAGTAGGTAATGCTGAAAAATTCAATATTCTGACAGTTCATATTGTAGTTTTGTATACTGTTTTAGATCCATTATTTATTATTACGTTATGTTATACATGCCGACTAATAAAATTAAAAAAATTAAGTAATATTTTCGTTTACTTCCGAACTTATACCTAGTTTTTTAAATTCCTCTATGGTACTAAACTAACTTAGTATAAAAGTTTTAGAATTTTCATTACTACAAGTTAAATATTCTTGTTAATTTAACACTAAAGTAAAATTTTCAAATTTTAATTGTCTAAAATGTTTATGAAATTAAATGTATGGCAAACAATCAAAGCTATTGAATTAAATGTGCAAACTTAAAAAGTACCCTGTTTTGCTTAACTATTTCCATTCCTCTCAAATATCGAAACAGATCTACAAAATTTGGTTTCGAAATATAAGAAATTGTCAGGTTTCCTATGAAGACGGACCTTGATTTTGATCTGGTTTATATGGAGTTTTGTCAAGTAAACTAAGTGAAATATACGTACCAAAAATGAACCATTTATACAAGGTGATTCAAATGTTATAGCTAGAGATCGCATTTCAGGTAGTCATTCCAGTTACGGACTTACGTATAACGCTCGTACAACAATAAAATGAGAATAAATATTGCAAAATACGATGGTACACGATGTCTTTAGGAATTAGTTATAAACCTTCTCTCTTGTTATTTTATTGTATATTTCTAAATCCTTGCAAAATACAACACACATTTATGTACTCCTGTAATTAATTCAAACAATGAGGAAACAAAATACTATATTTGAAATGTGGGTGCCATTATGCTACAAGTTGTAAGCTGTATTGTCATCTTTTAAATGTGGAAGATTATTACCTAATTGCTGAAAATGTCTAAATAAATGTTCCTTAATTAAACCCACATGAATAACCAAAGAATAAATAAAATATTTTTAATATATTGTCCAAATTTAAGAGGTCGCTTTAAATATTCAAATATTGTTTCGTTTAATACCAAACGGGCATTTCTTTATATAGGAACATTTTTTTCACCGCAGCAGACATCACTCACAGAAACGATTGTAAAGGCATACGTATTACTGCAGATGTTTATCCGATCTCATCCAGATTTATAATACTTATCGAGTAATAGTTTCACAATATTATATAAATTATAACTTATACGCAGCTGCTTATTTATGGCACCCACGTCCATGATAATCTACTTAAGAAGCCAACTGTTTAGGAACCACTGCGGACCATATGAAACAAAATTTTCAAATAGTTATAAATAATAATCCGAGATTTAATACTATGTGTCATATAGTGGACCTTTTTACAGTCAATGAAGTGGACTTTGCTGATCCTAATGTAAATGTGGCTTCTTTGAGAAACTTTAGATGTTTTAAACATACTCTAGTTACGTCTTTAGACGTGGAATTACAAAATCATCCGTCAAAAGTGAGATATTGTCCATTTTGGATTGTACATCATTTTTGTACATCAGAATATTGATGTAATCGCACACGAGCCGATTTCACCCTCGATATTCGTAAAGTGACTACCTGCGTTGCGGTCTCTAGTTATGACCAAAGAAATATTTTGTCAAAAGCAATAAAACGTCGTGTATCTCAGTAACAAAGGAAGAGGAACACATCAATGATAAGTGATTTGGAATCAACAAAGTGTCCTCTATCCACAGGTATGTACATTTAATTTTCAAACACCCCGCATTTAGTTCAGACAGATCAGTATTGATTCATTTTTGACAACTTGATACTTCAATGTGTACCTCTTTTTTATCTTAAATTTCCCTTGTTATTAGGCGTGACCTTTGATTTCATTTTATTTGATTTTATGATTTTATTGATTTGATTTTATTTTTATTTTAATTTTGATTTTAATCAAATTGTGGCAAGTCATCATTTTTGACAATCCTAAGGTTTATAGTTTCTTCAATATTTTGGCACCTGTTAGTTGAGTTAGCGACTTAGGATAAAAAACATTTTGTTGCTATTAACCCTAGAAAGGTATCGTATATTACAAAGGAATTGATGCTTGCCATATTCAATAAATTATAAAAAATACATATTGGCCATCTTTTGGTTTTGCGATTACAATTCATGTTTTGACACATTTGGTCTTTGCCTTTTCATTATATGCAAATATGGAAGTATATAATTTCCTATCTTTATTTATTTCTGCCATTTCTGTTGGGATTTCTTTCTTGTTTTTTCTCAAAGTTCCAACAACATTGAGTTTGTAAGGAGCAGTCAATAACTTTTCAGCCAAGGGAATACTGGTGAACCAGTTATCCATTGTAATGTTACGGTTTGATCTGTGTACTGATTTTGTCAATGTGTCAACATAATAGTTCGCTAATGGAAGTCCATTTGTTTCAGTTGATTTTCCAATGTAAGAAGATGCGTCTATCAAATATTTTGTAGAGACGTCACATAACAGAACAAGCTTCAGGACATATTTTCCCGTTTTGTTTGGTATGTACATTCGAAATGCACAATGACCACGAAATCGTACCAGTTATTCATCGATAGTAACATACGACCTAGTTTGTACGAGCTTCTACATGCATCTATAAACTGAATCCAGATGTTTTATATCGGTGTAAATCTAGATACTAGTCTTCCTTCTTCGCGTGTCATCAAAACGTTAATAAGCTGTCAGAAATTCAAATCGCTTTTGGCTCATTGTTGCTTTATATCTCATCCCATAAAAAGTAGTATCAAACATAGTTTTACTAGACAAGTGATTATCTGTCAGAGCTTCAGCCAGAATATATAATCCAAGTAATGCTTTTATTTCTTCTAAACTTGTTTCAAAAAAATGCTTCTGATTCGGCACTGTACTTTGGTCTTGCAGAACAAATCTTTTGATTGGTATATTCCACTATGATATTCATAATATCGTCTGAAACGAATACTTGAAATGCACGTACGGGATCAAGTATATTTCGTAATTCCGGCGAAGGTCCAGGCTTCACGTATATGATGTTCTTAGATGGAGTTTTGCCTTTCTCATCGGAAAATGGTTTGGAAAACTATTGGTAACCATATTTTCCGATTAAATTGTCTTTTGCTGCAGTAACGACAAAGGTGGATATTTTCCTGTTACTTGCATCAGCTAAAATCTGAAAAATAAAGACACACTAGAAGGTAAAATCAGTACCAAATATGTAAAACATAAATTACCTGCGTATTTGCTTGTTCATCTAAATTTGATATGTCTCCAATATACTTCCGGGTCCTTGTGATTCTTTTAAGAGTTTTAGAATAGGTAGATTTTCGTGTTCCCTATTTTTTTCTCTCCAAACTTTTGACAAACCATCCAACACCTGTGATTCCATTTCTTCTGTTGGCAACCACTTTGGGTCATCATCGCTATCACCAGACTCGCTTTCTGTTTCAGATTCGGCTCTAACAATAATATCTTCAGTTTCACTGTCACTACTTTCCAAAAGTGCTTTTTCTAACTCTTCGTCTGTTAAACCTCGACTTGATATTTTTAACGCTTATTGGTATCGATACGTATAAATTTCGTACGGTAATGAGCGCGTGTTGGTAACGATGCGTAATTTTTATGTATAGAGCGTCAGAAAACGATAAATATTCACTCTGGCACTACCAGTTACGAACTGTTTACATAAACAGTCCACCAATGAGATATTTAGGTAAGTATAGGTGGGAGTTTGAAAGGAGGGGCCTACGGATTGCTATACAACACGCAAATTAATAAAATGAATGCGTAAATTTTATGTACGATACTGTTCTAGGGTTAAAATATGCTGTCTTAACATATAATTTTATTTACGACTGCCTGAAATCTAACTGTAACGTTATAGAAACATTTTTCAGTAAACTCAATTTTCATTCAAAAACAATGTACAGGTATAGAATGCACAATTTAGATATGTGCCACAGTTTACTTAAACTATATGCCAAAGAAATTAGCTCTGCAAACCTAATACTCTTCTTTTTTCATGCCTTAAAACATTGTCTATAATTATTTATTTGTGGCATCCCACAATGTTTCTCTAAAAATTTTCTTTTTTTAGGATATAATAACTCGTCTAGCAATATAGAGACCTATTAATTAACTAATCGCGTGACACACTGACGAATAGAGCAGACTATTTAGAATAGATCCTCGATCGCTATTTATACTTTTTTCATCCGGTGAGTTCTAAGCTTTCAAATGCATGCAGCTGTCTATTACTTGTTATATTTCTAATTAATCTTAAGTTACTAATATCTAATCTTATAGTTGTTCTCTAATGCATGTGAGGCAACACTAGAGTTATCTGTTCTTCCATTATAAGATGAGTCATATATGTTCTTTAAAACTAGTCTGAAGATATCGTCTCGTTCGCCCAATACACTTTACAGTGTATAATGTCCTTAATTAACGCCTTTTCTTTTTCTAGCCCCTCCTTATTTATTACATATTGAAAATAACAACAATAAGTTAGAATTTATTACATATAAAAGAGATACCGATGCTTCTAGATATAATATACTTATTAACACTCACCATTATGCACAGCAAAAAGTGGCAAATCAAAAAGTTATCTAAAAATTAGTTAGAATAAAACAGATAAAACATTTCTCTTTTTTACTTCTCATGTCTTATACAATTGTTTACATATAAAATTAAATAAGAATTTATTTATCCTATGTCATACCACGATGTTTTTTATTTTCTTATAAAAGTAAATGGACCAATATTTCTAAAGAATCTCTTTCAAATGTTTCTCGATATATTTTATATCTTCCAGAATTTATTGCTTTATCGGCGCATTACAACGATATCCAAAAGTATAGGAGAAAATGTTAGAGATGGCAGTGCTGTTTCTATATTGCTTCTTAAGCAATATAGAAAATATCACTGCTTGTTTTGTTCGGAGTGTTACATCAAAATTATTCCTAAAATGTATCCTATCAAGAACAGGAAGAAAGATAATATCTATAAATGCATTATAAATATTTTATAAACAAAATTGAATATAATTGAATATATTCTATAACATAAGCATGTATTTTATTTGACTGCTTTGTGGCTGCTCTTATACAGTGCGCCAAAGAAAGGGCGTTCGATAAAAATCTAAACAAATAACAAATTTTATATTTCTAAATATTATTTTACATTGTCTAAACGTTTAAAGCCCATTTTTATACTCCTTATTAATTTCTCAACAGAAAAGAGGGATCTTATAATATGACTGACGTTATATCCGTCAACTCAACAACTTTAAAATTGCTTGATATTACTAGATATTTGGAATTTGGACATTTCAAACGAGTTCACCAATTCAAGTTGAGGAGACTAATATTTGTGTACTGACTTTAGGATGTAATACAGGTTATGTTGAAAAATCAAAAATATAATCAAACTTCTCGTTTTAGGGAAATTTATTTTATCATATTAATATTGATATTTAGTAGTATAAATAAAATAATTTAAAGTTTCGTATTTTCGTTGAATAATAGTCATCCGTTCTTTTTCTATAAGAAGATTTGACAATTTAGCTGCTTTCAAGTAAAAAAAATTAAGTGTGACAAATTAGAATCATGGACCTGACATTTGCTAAAATTTCCAACCTAATGTATGAACATCTACTCTAATTTGAAGCATCTGGAATGAATTATATCTGATTGTTTTTAGTCATTCAAAGGTGAACTTTTATCTGCTGACACTTTCACAACCAGTTATTATTCAAATAAACGTTATACCACATTCCTATGAAACAGATAAATTCTGAATTAAACACGAGCAAAACAGTGTAAACTTAAAGTTGCAACTCTACAGTTACGGTTGTCTAATCCTGTTTGCAAAGCACACTATATTCGCAGCTGAAATTGTTTCTCTATAAAATTAAATTTACACAAACCGAGGAGCATATAAAGACGACACATACATTTGATCTCGATCTTGCAACCGTTAGATGAACACCGCATTCTCTACAGCATTGTTTGGTTAAGAGATAAGACCTGTTTGCAGCTGTTCAAAGATGCATACTAAGAAACTAATATTTCTATGGAGAAACATTTTTCCTCTGATAAACCAAATCAAACTGAAACAGCTACTCTGCCGGCAGTATATACAGGGTGTGCGGAAATAGACAATTTCATGAAGAAAGATAGGTACTCTTAATGATAAGTTGTAGAACATACCGTTTTAAAGAAAAACACGATTTTACAATCAATCGCGTTTAAAAAAATCGAAGTTTGTTTAATTCAAATCTTTCAATGAGTCACACATGTCATTCAAAGAACTTAAAAATAGGAGATTACTTGTTTAAAGAAAATGGCAAATATCCATTTTATGTATGGGTAAAGTCGATGATATGGTAACGCTCGCGAAGTGATGAGATTTTATGAAGAAGCATTCCCTGGCAGTCGGTTTCCCTGCGAAAGAACTGTTATCAATTTCCATGGAAGACTCAGTGATATAGGAATAAAACGACTGTGGGAGACATTATACTATTCGGACCATAGAAGGAGAGGAAAGGGTCCTGGAAATGGTTGCAGCTAATCAGAAATAAGAAGAAAAAAGAATGGCTATCTAAGAAGGTATTCCAAAGCTCAGTTTGGAACAGTTTTCATGAACAGTTACATTATACATACTATTTGTAGAGAGTCTAAGCCTAAAACTTAAGAATCTGCAGCTCAAGATGCAATTCTGTGGATCGTTAAGAAAGAAAATAGCATCGCGACTGCAATTTTATCAGTAAAATTATTTTCACTGATTAATCTGGATTCGTTATGGACAAATTACAACTAAAAACAATAATCATGTGTGGCTTTAGGAAACATTTTCCATCAAAACTGAAGCGGGAATGTTTGGGGATGAATTATTGATGGGACTATGTTTTGCAAACCGTCTTGATTTGAATGTTTTAACAGGAGGGCATTTTGAACACTTTCTGTAATACCAATAATGATAGTTATTACGATATGAATTTAGGTATGTTATTCGTTATTAATCTTTTTTAATAAAATTCCTATTTTTCGTTTCGTTTTCCTTATTTGTCATTTGAAAATATGTAACTCATACACTCAAATTTTAAGATCGTGCTTTTCTCAAAAACTGCTTTTCACCAAAAGGGATTTTTATAAAATTATCTGATAAATATTATTACTAAGAAAACCTAGAAAAACCCCAAAGGATAAAAAATATAGGCTTTTATCGAAAGGTCTCCACCATTTGCACGTCCCTGATCGTTGCTATTCTCTTTTATTATTAATAACATCAAACGATTTCTCGTCTCAAATTTACCCTCTGTACCAAATTTTCTCCTTCTAGTCCCAGTAGTTTTAATCAAACCACAAACCACATTTTGAATATCATTTTCGAAAGACTGTGGCGACCCCAGTAAGCATTTCCAGATCCATGTTCATAGCAACTTAAAATTTTTGAGTGTTGAATCACCATCCTAGGTATACTAATGCTATTTCAGGACACTCTGTATATTTAAGACTACTGTGACACGTTCTAATGTCATAAAACTGACGCAAAGGGAAATCGTGCTATATACCATCAAAACAAATACGACGCAGCTGTAAACACCGGTGTTTCGAAATTATTGTTCGCTATTAGTGTGCCACTCGCTTGAAGTCCAAATTCCATATATCTAGTAATTTTAACGTTGTTGAAATGGTGGTTAAAACGTCAGTCGTATTATTTTTTGTTAACCCCCGTTGGCCTTAAATAGCCAGTGATTTTTGAAAAAGCCCTTGTTTCTGTCAAGTAATTAGTAAAAAAACATTTGGTAATACCTAAGTATAGACTTTTGTTAGAGCACATTTGGTTTTTGGTTGTTTCGGAAATAGTTTCGGATAAAACTATCAATTACTTCATTTATTAATTAATACATAAACATTGATTGCTTTCGATTTGTAAATCGGATTTATTGGCAAACTAAACATGGAGATTTGCTGGATAAGTTGCAGTTTATAATTTCTTCTGTTAATGACCATGTGTTTGAAGGTTAACTTTAAATTACTTTGGTATTTAAACTTATCTACCTTATTTTTGGATTGGAATTTGGATATTGGCTATTGGATTTAGAAAATTTGGCGAGTTATTGGTAACTCGTTTTTTGGAAATTATATTATAATGCTTATCGCTAGTACTGAAAACATAAAACACACCACATAAATTGGACAACCCCAAAACAAAGCCAAAGTTTCTTGGACAGGGGTTACACAGTGGAAAAAACCGCAGACACACACAACCAAACCCTTCGACTTTGCCAGAATTGAAACCGGGATTTCAACCCGGGAGTCGATTATACGTTTTGTCACGTGCGTAATGCTCTTAGCCCACTGCATTACCGAGCTCGGCAGTGGATAAAACAAGCTCGAGCAGAATACTTTGGGTCCTGGAGCTGCCTGCGTTGCTCTGTTTTAAGATAAATGCTCTAAATTGTTTATTTGGAAGATCATAGTTTATAATTAAAGATATTTTACTTACAGCTACTCTAGTGGTTTTCTATAGATATATTCTTTTGCTTAATTCTCATTTCTAATTTTGTACAACTTTTTGCTATCAGTTCATTTCTTTCCGTTAAATTATATTGCATACATAAATTTGTTAGTAATTGGATAATTTTAGTATCTTGAACATTAAATACCATTTTTTATATGTAAAAATTTTTATAACTTTTTAGCCTAACCGATATTTAATTAATAAATTTTATTTGTATTTAATTTTCTTGGCTATTTATTTATTATTCACACAGCAAGAAGGATCTGTAAGATCTTCTGAATCATTTCAGAATATTAGATCTTACACTACAAATTAAGATCGTAATAAGTTCCATGGAAAAAATTTAATCACTGATTATTTTGCTATCTTTAATGTCACACCAAACACTAACTTTCTGCCAATAAAGAGGGGCTTGGACATAAAAATATTCTGGTTTTTCAGCAATCCAAATTCTCATATTCTGAGAATTAACATAACCACTGAGATGAAACCAGAAGATAAAAAGTTTGGTTATTCAGTATTTGATAAGATGCTTCGATATTTCTAAAAAAAAATTCTATCCTCTCAATTATAGAGTGTGGAACAGCCAAATGGATTAAATTCAGTTACTCAATTATTTTTGCATATTTATAAAAAATTCCGAGGTATGTCGACTTTGGATTCGAAAATGACATCCTGCAATATAATAATTTCATCCCTAAATTTAATCCCCTTTGAGTAGCAGTGGCAAACCCTAAATTTTTAAACGGGAAGTGATACCTCATTTGAAAGGTCTTTTCATTCTCTTTTCGAATATGCTATGGTTTTAATATTTATTGCAAAAATTAACAGTAAAAAAATAAATTCATCTGCTTGACGAAATTCGCTACAGCAAACTAAAAAATGAGTTCCTTGAACGTCTTGGTAGTGTCCTAATCTTAAATAAAAATGTCTTCTAACGTTTTCCAACATCTGAGGCGTGACCAACCTTACCGCAACTGTTATTTTTTTCTCAAGTCAGCTATATCGCTTGGCTTAGTTTTGTATACCATACTTTTTACATATCCCCATAGAAGGAAATCTAAGGGTGTAAGTTCAGGAGAACTTGCTGGCGATTCTAACGATCCTCGCCTCCCTATCTACCGATTTGGAAATGTTACGTCGAGGTATTACCGGACATTGATTTATTCGGTAATGTGGTGGTGCTCCATCCTGCTGGAACACATTGGCTGGAATTTGTGGGTTTGTTTGAGCAGGATATAAGTTTGCCAAAGTTGCTAAATAGGAGCTAAATAATTATCACCATTCAAATTGACATCAACGAAAACGGGACCAATGACATAGTCTCCAATTATCCACGCCCAAACATTAACATTTTCAGGATTTTGCGTATGTAGTTCTCATCCAGTGATGATTTTCATTAGCCCAGTAGTGACAGTTTTGACCATTAACATGGCCATGAAGAGTAAAAATGTACTCATCAGAATGCAAAACATTTTCTAGTTGGATAACATTATTATCTAACCTTTGCATGATTTGTTCAGAAAAATACGTTCTTCTATCAAAATCTTCTTCACTAAGCTCCTGAGTTGTATTCAGTTTATAGGGATGCATTTTATTTTCTTTTAATAGGCGAATAATCGAGGAATGGGAAACATTCAATGCTGAAGCTGCTTGTCGACTTGAACTATGTGGGTTTTCATCAAACTCAAGCAGTATATCTAATTTGGTTTCGTTACTCATTGCATTGGAAGTTTTTTTTGTCTGCCGTACATTGTGCTTTGGGATGTAGGCGGCAAATCAGAAAATTTTTTTCTTGAAATAGGCGAGCAACTTCGGCCTGTGGTCGTATTCTATCTCCGTAGCCAACCATCTGTATAATTGTTATTTTATGCATTTCTGTTAAATAAATCATATTTAGAAATTGCAGTTAGCAAAACTCAAACAATACGAAAAACACTGACAACTATTTATTGCTGTCAATCAAAGAAGCAAGTAGCTACGGCTCTTTCAATAAAACTGACAATGTCAGCTATGAAGAATTTTAAGTTTTTATATCTTCTATTTAGTTGATAATGTTGAAAAGGAACACAAATTGATTTTGCTAGCCTGCAAGAACAAAACGCTGTAAGTATTTATGTTTTTCGTTTGTTGTAGCGAATTTCGTCAAGCAAACCGTTAATGTTTGCAATAAATATTAAAGTCTATCATTCTTGATTAGAGAATGAAAAGACCTTTCAAATAAGGTATCACAAGCCTCTACTTCCCGTTTAAAAATTTAGGGTTTGCAACTGCCACTCGAGGGGGGTTAAATTTAGGGATGATATTTTTACGTTGCAGGATGTCCCTTTCGAATCCAAAATCGACGTGTCTCGAGATTTTTTATAAATATGCACAATAATTGAGATACTGAATTTAATCCATTTGGCTGTTCCACACTGTATATGCTGAACACGATTATGTAATTTTTTTTTCGACGAGACAAGCAGTTATGGAAAACAATTCACACTTCTGTCACTTTCTACACTGGACATACCTAACAATTTGCATTATTTTTCCCCAATAATACTCTGGACGGTTAGGAGAATGGTAAACGTCATTTTTTATAAAAAGATCCATTTCTTCCTTAGAAAAGCAGTGGTTTATTTTGGATAGCGCTACTACATGTTAAAAATTTAACCACACTATATGTGAAGTTAAAATCGCGTTCCACATTGTGTCTAAAGTGCGGTTTAAATAATTTCGTACTATATTTTAACAGTTTCTTCATGACAGACAATAAGGCGAGAAGGTGAAATTTATTCTATTAGCTTTTGCTTTCTTAAATACACTCTTTTATGTTTATTAGGCTGTTGTCAAATTAATATATTTGCTTATTATTCTCATATTTTCTATTGTCCATATGAAATTATAATTACTACCGTCTTGAGATCGGTCATTTTGGGTCTTGCCCACGTTATTAGTTTAAATGTATTTCGCCGTCATTCAAATATATGTCATTCTCTTTGATTAATTTTTCTTGTCTAAAATGTCCCTTCTTTGTAATTTTGATGTTATGGAGGTCACGGTTAAAGGTCAGCGATCTAAAATGAAATGATGGGTATGGAAATGAAACGAAATAATGACATTTTAAATGTTATTTTGAGGCAAGGAAAATTATGGGGATTGACATAAATTTGAATGGATATTGTAGAGCAAAGTACACAGTTATTGTGGGGCAGGACCCAAAATGAGCAATCTAGCTCTACTAGACGCTAGTTATACAATGTTGTAACTTTAAACACAGTTATAGTATACAAGACGTCCCAACCAAACAGAATTCGCATCTCCTCTGTGATATGGTTTGTCATGTTACTTCGTTTTCTGTTTAAAATACAGTTTTTAATGTGCAAAATGATACACTTATATACTAGATAAAAATTAAAATTTTAAAATTATTAAGAGGAAGTGTTAGTTAGGTATATCCAGTGTAAAAGTGACAGAAGTGTGTAAAATACAAAACATTTTTTCCATAACGGCTTGTCTCTGGCGAATAAAAAACACATTTTCGTGTTCAGCGTACTTCATAGTGGGGAAAGCGGAGTTGAAAAATTTTCTGGAAAATTGATTCATCTTGTTCAAATTCTACTAACAGAATCACGTTTTAACTGGATAGTTGACTCATAGAGTTCTTGGACGCAAGTAAGGCGATATAAAAATAGGTTCCTTCAAAATAGCATGAAATATGCCAACTGACAATCCACTTACCTGAGCTAAAACGCGCACAAAAGTTCTAGTGGAATTTTCCATGTTTTGTAATGATAATTTTAGCAAATTATGGTTACTACTTCGCTGTCCTTGTTTTCAATCGAAATGCCCTGATTTTCGTTCATGCGCGAGTCAATCACTTTACGAGGGCGAAGGCAAAGGAGACAGTCTATGGGTGTTCTTCAAGTGGGAAGGTGAGCGTATCGTCGCATTATCGTTAAATTATTAATTTAAAATATTTAATAATTTCATTTTAAACTATTAGAGCATGTATGGCATTCCTATGTTCTTGACAAGTTATTTATTTCCTTATCTAGGTTTTAATATCGATTTTTTATCGAACTGTATTAGTTTAGTCTAAAGCCCGTGGGCAAGTTGCCATATTTGCGCGCTCTTTACATTCAACTAAAATTCTTGCAGTTGGATCGCCTTACTGGCTCTATAGATGATATTTATATCGTTTATCTTATCTAATTAGTAATTGTCTTATCGTAACTTATCAGTTAGTATTTTTGTTGCTAATTTGCTACCCATACTTACCTCTTGGACTCAAGATCATTTTTTCTTCCTGCTGAAGATCACCCAAAGTCTCGTAGAGACTGAAAAAGTCTGTCTGTTTTAATGATAGTTAATTTAATTTTTCTTTACTTTTACAAAGCTACATATTTTGAATTCAGGGGATTCTTAAGTGCCTAGATTTTTGACTAGTATTAATATATTGAAGAAAATTAACTTAATTCATTAAAGTTTATTAGATATACCGGTATTTACCGTGATTAACGTTTAATAACTTAAAGTCACATACACCACACTTTTCTTTTTCTGTGAAAATTAATAGAATTTATTTAGATCATAAATTATTCACTACTTTTTTTATTACTGTGGAAATCAATATAATTTATTTAAAAGATAAATTATTTACCTCTTCTCTTTTTTCTGTGAAAATTAATATAATTTATTTAAAACAAAAAGTATTTTTTCTGCTTTCCTGTTATACTGATTGGAATAAATCATTACACTTCAGTTGCAAAATTCATATTTTCTCGTATTTGTTTAAGCATATTTTATTAGATTGTGCTTCAAAATTCACTGTCGGGTATTTTTTCTTTGGATAAAGGTATATATTTTTGGGAAAATCGATAATTTATTTTAAATTGCATAATTAGTATCATAATTGATTAATATAATAATTCTTAAGAGTGATCTTATTGTTTTTTCTTACCTTAAATTAATTAAACTAGAATTTATTACTTACAGGTTGAGTAATATCTTATTAATTATCTTTTGCGCTATTTCTTCACTTAACTATTTTTTTTATCAAGAAAAATAGTATAAATTTGTTGTACAACTCAAACCTTTTGGTTAAGTTATTATTATTTCTCGGTAATTTTCTCCTCTATAAAATGAACTGTATTTTGATTATTTTTAACTAATTCTATCAGTTGATTTCAGTTACTGTTTATACACAGTAAAGTCATATTTTTTTCTTTTGCCTTATTGTATTTTATTGTTCAACCGTAACATCACCCATACATATTTTTTATATTTGTTGCTATAAATTTTGACTGATAAATTTTCTTTTATTTATTTTATGCAAATTAGTACGATTTGGTAACTGAAAGAATAACCTCGTTGTTTAGATTATTAAGTGGTACTATCAAGGACAGTCAAGGCGACAAATTCGAGAGTCATTTAATGGGGCATTTGTCGGCCGGCCTGTACCAGCGCTATCGATAATTCATAACATTATTAACAATTTTGACCTACACGGCTGTGTTAATTATAAACAGCACAAAAAATTAGGTCCTCCTGATAAAGCCCAAGATGAAAGGAATATTACGATTTGTGAACTAGCAAACAACAACCCGATACTTACTACTTCCCAAAAATTCTACGCGATCAACAGTTAAGTCTATTTTAAAGAAAAATGGGTACAAATCATATAAGGTTCGGAAAACTCATTAAATTTTTGAGGGGACAATTTTAGAGGAATGGCATTTTGTGAGCAATTAATGGAAAAGGCGAATGAGGATGAACGTTTTTTTTAGGAACATTGTCTTTACCGATGAATCAACCTCCAATAATTGGTAAACATATTCCAACCAGTACACGATATTGGTCCCAAGAAAATTTACATAAGTTTTACGAACTTCGCACTCAGTATCATCAAAAACTTAATGTTTGAACAGGTATACTGGGTGAACATATTTCATGAACAGTTACCTTATACATACTATCTGCAGAGAGTCTAAGCCCTAAAACTTGGGGATCTGCAGCTCAAGATGCAATTCTGTGGATCGTTAAGAAGAAAATAGCATCGCGACTGCAATTTTATCAGTAAAATTATTTTCACTGATTAATCTGGATTCCCTATGGACAAAATTACAGCAACCACAATAATCACGTGTGGCTTTAGGAAAAACTTTCCGTCAAAGCTGAAGCAGGAATGGTTGGGGATGAATTATTGATAGGACTCTATGTTTTGCAAACTTGATTTGAATGTTTTAAGAGGGGGCATTTTTGAATACTTTCTGTAATACCAATAATGATAATTATTACGATAAGAATTTAGGTACATTATTCGTTATTAATTTTTTTAAATAAAATTCCTATTTTCGTTTCGTTTCCTTATTTGTGATTTTGAAAATATGTAACTCATACATAAAATTTTAAGAACGTGCTTTTCTCAAAAAAAGGTACGTCTTACAACTTTTCACCACAAGGGCTTTTTTATAAAATTATCTGATAAATATTATTGCTAAGAAAACGTAGAAAAACCCCAAAGGATAAAAAAATATGGGATTTTTATCGGGGGTTTCCACCGTTTTGCACGTCCTTGATCGTTGCTATTCTCTTTTATTATTAATAACAAACGATTTCTCATCTCAAATTTACCCTCTGTACGCAATTTTCTTCTTCAAGTACCAGTAGTTTTAATCAAACCACAAACCACATTTTGAATATTATTTTCGAGAGACTGTGGCGACCCCAGTAAGCATTTCAGATCCATGTTCATAGCAACTTAAAATTTTTGAATTGAATCACCATCCTCGGTATACTAACGTTATTTTAGGACACTCTGTATATTTAAGACTACTGTAGCACGTTCTAATGTCATAAAACTGACCCAAAGGGAAATCGTGCTATATACCATCAAAATAAATACGACGCAGCTGTAAACACCAGTGTTTAGAAATTATTGTTCTCTATTAGCGTGCTACTCACTTGAAATGTTCAAATTCCATATATCTAGTAATTTTAACGTTGTTGAAATGGTAGTTAAAACGTCAGTCGTATTATTTTTTGTTAATCCCGTTGGCCTTAAATAGCCAGTGATTTTTGAAAAAGCCCTTTTTTCTGTCAAGTAATTAGTAAAAAACAATTGGTAGTACCTAAGTATAGACTTTTGTTAGAGCACATTTGGTTTTTGGTTGTTTCAGAAATAGTTTAGGATAAAACTATCAATTACTTCATTTATCAATTAATACATAAACATTGTTTGCTTTCGATTTGTAAATCGGATTTATTGGCAAACTAAACATCGAGATTTGCTGGATAAGTTGCAGTTTATAATTTCTTCTATTAATGACCATGTGTTTGAAGATTAACTTTAAATTACTTTGGTACTTACGTTTTGATACCTACAGATTTTTAGTAAAGTTTTTTTTTGTACTGTATTTAAACTTATATACCTTATTTTTTGGATTGGAATTTGGATATTGGCTATTGGATTTAGGAAATTTGGCGAGGTACTGCTAACTGATTTTTGGAGATAACATTATAATGCTTGTCGCTAGTACTGAAAACATAAAACACACCACATAAATTAGACAACCCCCAAAACAAAGCCAAAGCTTCTTGGACAGGGATTACACAGTTGAAAAAACCGCAGACACACACAATCAAACCCTTCGACTTTGCCATAATTGAAGCCGGGATTTGAACCCGGGAGTCGATAAGCAGTAAACCAGCTACGTTTGTCACGTAACGCTCTGGCCCACTGCGCTACCGAGCTCGCTAGTGGATAAAACAAGCTCGAGCAGAATACTTTGGGTCCTAGAGCTGCCAGCGTTGTTCTATTTTAAGATAACTGCTATAAATTGTTTATTTGAAAGATCATAGTTTATAATTATTTTACTTACATCTACTCTAGTGGTTTTCTATAGATATATTCTTTTGCTTAGTTCTCATTTCTAATTTTGTACAACTTTTTGCTATAAGTTAATTTTTTTCCGTTAAATAATATTGCATACATAAATTTGTTAGTAATTGGATTTTAGTATTTTGAACACTAAATACCATTTTTTTATATACCATATTGTAAACATTTTTATAACACAACGAAGGTTTAGTGCCATATCCCCCAAAAAAGAAACAATTATGCAGCTACAGACACGTGTTTCGGAGTTATTGCCCCTCATCAGCGTAGCGTAGTTCTATTTTTTTTTTTTTTTTTTGAGAGGGAAGGGTCTGTGTTCTCGCATTGTGCCAAAAAGTCGGTGAAATAAAAAAGTTTCCAGTTAACAGCTTGTTGGATTGATAGCCGTAACTATTGTTATTAATATTTTTATTGATAACATGGCGCCCACTTAACTTATTTTGTCTTTTTACTTGCTTTATACCATATCAGAAACTAGTTACTGGAATCTACCAACATTTTAAATTTCACATTTTTCTTCCTCAAAAATATTTATTAGAAGTAATACTTTATTTAAACTACAGTGTAATCTCGATTTCACATCTCGTTGATAAATAAAGCTAAAAGCCTATTTGATAATATTTATCAACATTTAATAACTGTCCTAACCAACGAACCTACCGGAATTATTGAGCAACCGATAGGTAACATAAAAGATAACCAATAATATAGAGGGATTTAATAATATTAATATAAAAAATATATTATTGTGGTTATAGTCTTCTCTTATATATTCAGTAATTTGAGGTATGCGCTTCTTTGACTACTACATTCTTTCCGTTTTACACTAACTGCCTCACGGAAGAGTTTAACAGAACGATCCAGAGTATCGAAATGTATTGTAATCAAAAGAACATTAGGAAATTTATTCCTAAATTCTTCTAAATAGTCTTCTATGAAATATTGCTATAGTCCATTAACGTTTCGCCCATTGCGAAAGTACGAGTCGAGCATGAATATTTTGTGCTCCTGAGAAATATCAAACCAAATTTTAAATATGTCTGACATTACCGGTGACAGTGGCGGTATCAATCACACATCGATCTAATCTAGAGTACACAGAACAAAAACAGTCGCCAATCGCACTTCCCCACTTCTTGATTTTGAAGACACACGAATTTAGTTGTTCTGTGGCGGCCACACTACATTAAATTTTAAAATTAAAATACTTAAAATGTACTATTTAATGAATTTGAATAAATTACATTTATTAAAAAAAAAAATCACATCTTTCTCTTCTTCACTTGTTAAATTCACATCGTATGATTTTCCACTATAGGAGCTTTCGATGGTTCTGAATTCATTTTTTTGTAAAAATGTAAAAAAATGTTTACATGCCGTATGGAAAATTACTCAAATAAACGAGATAAACATTGAACATAACCAAACTGTGGCTGAATACACAATTTGTTTTTTGTTCTGTGAAGTCTATATAAGCCTTATGTTTTCATTTGAATGGGCAATTTCTCCTCAAATGTTTTTATATCGTTGTATTTTTAAGATATATTTGTAACAATAAATATGTTTGTATTATAAATGGAATTTTGTAAACTGTATGAAACATAAATAGAATAAATAATAAATAAATAAATTTAGGCAGTGAATTTTTATCCAACATAATCAATGTATGCAAGCAAATTTAAATTTATTAACCCATTTGTACTTGTCAGACTGTTTTCTTTTATCTGTGTAAAAAGTTGAACTTCAGCTTCCTAAAAACTTAGAAAGGGAGAGGGTAAAGCAAATATGGAGAATAAAAAAAGAGCTTGACAGCCTTTACGCAGATTAGGCCTGGGTCCAGAATTTATCCTATAGATCACGATATATACATTTATTCATAAAAAAATATGTGATATAAGCTAAGCTCTTAATATTCAGACTGATGCGATTCTGGCCTTAATTGTAACGTTGCAATTTGATGTAAAATCAATTTTTATCAACGAAATCTTGCAGCAGATTTAATATAATATATCTCTTACATTTTTATGTCCATAAATGGTTTTAAAAAAAGGTTTATTTAATTAAGAGTGAACGTTGAAATAATGATTAAATAATATGAAATATGTTTATTGTAACACAGTGAGTATAAAACTGGTTTAACAAATGTGGTGAAGCTAATATGTAACCTTTTTGATGTATCCTAGATAAGTATTTACAACAGTTCCCAAACTTGAAACAAAGCAAGTGCAAAAATAAGTAGTTTGAAATTACCAAGAGAAAATCTCTTATCTGCAACGTAGGTGTAATAATATGATACCCTGAGATATAATGAAATGAAGCCAAAGTCGTGTCTAAGTTAATATACAGTGGTGTAAATTTTATATAACAACTCCCCTCTTATAAAAAGTTAATTTTTATGCAACAACTTTTCCAAAATAGAAAACATAGTATGGAAACATGAAATCTACTATATTATAAAACGTGATATCTAAAAATGTAAAATATGAAGGTAGGTTATAAGCGTAAAGGTGCAAAAATAGTAACATGTAAAAATGTACATTCTGACAATGTAAAACAATATAAAACGTAATAAAAACGAAATATATAAGGTAAAAATACAAAACGTTAGTATACAGTACTAAACGTTATAAAATAAAAGTGATTAAAGTTTTTTTTAATGAATAAAAATTTTCTGAAGTACATAAGATTCACAATAAATTATTTAGGTCTACAATAAAGCACAGAATACACAAAAAGTCTTTTTCGGTGAGTTTGTGTTAGTTTCCTCTTCTTCACGAATCGGAGGTCGTTTTTTTGCAGGGAGTAGTGTTAGCGAATCTTCTGAAGGTTCTATCAGATCCCGGTGGAGGTGATGTAGTTGTGTCGATGGCTAGTCTGTGTCTTAGTCTTGTTTTTGTATTTACAAAATAAGCATAGAGATAGTAGTCCAAAAATTAGGATTATTATAAAATATGTGAACCAGAAGATGTGTTTGGTAATAAAAGGTTGATTGATTAAGTCGTCCAAATCTTTCGCGTATTGATCCAATTTATGCTTGGTAATCTCGAGATCATTGGTGTTTAGATTGCTTAATTTCAGTGGCTTTAAATTTGGTGACTGAATTTTATCTGTAAGTTCGTTACTGCACTCATACGGGATTTGAATGGGATGTGTGCTTAAGATCTAATACCACGTTTGAACTGGCTTGGATTTTGATTATTCCAACAAAAGCATAACAATTGGGTTGTAGTTTTATAATGGAGTTTTTGGTGATTTCAGTTTTTGAATTTCTCTTTGGACAATTAATGATAACATGCAGGGGTTCTGCATTGGTGACTAATCAGATGTTTTCCTGAAGTTTTGGACATTGTGGCCTGAACTTGTAATGAAAAGAGGTTTGAGAGTTTTCAGGTAGGCCCCTAAAAATTTTGAAAAGTCTAGCTTCGCAAATGGCAGAGTTGTCTATCGGTAATTTGGTTCCAATATTAAGTTGTCGACATTCTTTCAAGTCTGGAATGGGTATAAACATCAAAGAATAATCATCTCTCGCGATATATTTTTGAGAGACTAACAAAATATGGTGTAATCCATTTCTATTATCCAGGAGCGGAATGGGATATAATTGAGAGGCTGTATAGGTTTGGGGATCTAGCAATGGTATATTTAAAATAAAAATTAAACTAGAATCAGTTTAAAATGCTCGGAGCTTTGTAATATCTAAGTATTGAGCAACTTTTTGATAATTATTTTCCTGCAAATTTTGTGAAATTTCCTGTAATGCATTTATTAAGTGATCTGGAGTAATAATAGAAGTATGAATAATTGTGCAAATATTATTGAATTTAGAATATTAGTTTTAGTAATTGCGTTAACTATGGTTGTTACAAATTCGCCTTTTTCATCTATTCTTACCACAGCATTAGGTTATCGTACTTTTTAAAATTCCTGTGCTAGTAGTATAGTGTCAGTGTTAACTAAATTACATTTTATTTTAGACATTTTTTTCTATACGAGGTTCGTTTGAAATTTCGTTTCAGATAGAATTTTGAAATTTATTTTGATATAAGTTTGAAATTTCAGATTCTGGTGAATCTTTCGTTACTTTAAAATATTGAAGTGTTTTAAAATTAGTTTTTAATCGTTTATTTTAAAATCAATGACACATTTGTAATGTTCCATAAAGTCGGAACTTAAGAGTCAGTCAAATTCTATCTCCAAATTGTAAATGTAAACTTTGTGAAGATCGTTGGAATACAAAAGGAATTAAAATTGGTTCATTGATAATTAATTTTTGATCGGTTATGCCTTGATTTACGATATTCTTCTGATATCTTTCTGAGTTACAAGTGTTTGGTTTGAAAATAGATATTTCCGCACCGGCATCTATCAAAATTTTTAAAGTATTGGTAGTCTTTAACATAAGTTTCTTGGATTTACAGAATGAGGTGTTGTTCTTCATTCGGGTGTCGTAGATTCAGGTTTTGTATTTGGTGGGATATTTGTTTGATTTGTGTTGGAATATCCGTGGAATATTCCGGATCTGTCCGAAAATCTTGAGGATTAACAGGATAATCCGCACAAATATCTTGAGAATTAGCAGAATAATTCTCATACAAATCCTGAGAATTAGCAGTATAATTTTCATACAAATCCTGATAATTAGCAGTATAATTCTTTTGCACATTTTGTTAACAAAAAAATCGAAATTTGATTGGTAATTTTGCGGACAATAATTTTCGAACTATTGATTATTACAATTGAAGAGTTCAATGTAAGAACCAGCCAAGTCCATTTTGATGAATTTTACAGAAGAAGGAATAAACGTTTAAAGAAAATTGGTGAATTTAAATAGTCAATTCAATGACGGAGATGCATGTGTATCATAAGAACGAAAATTTCCACTACTTTTCTTTTTATTTTTTTGTTCGTGTTCTTAGTAGATATAGTGAAAAAATGGTTGGACTTGACTGGTTTTTGCACAGTAATAAAAATAAAAAATAATAAAAAACAATATTTTGAAAAAAACATATTTTTATTCAGTTTTAAAAACGTACATTTCAAATTCAAACATAAAGGAAACATGTATTAAAATTTAATATATCTTCTCTTATTCGTCACTACTATATTCTGACACCGAAGTTTCCCCTGTCATCTGACTGAAAACTTTTGTAGTATCTCTCAATGTCCTGGTAGAACCATTGGTCACATTGAGGTAAATAATTTTTTTGTCAGGATCATTACATGATCAAATTTATTCTTTGTCAATTTTCTTCTTCCAGAATATAGGTAACGTTATCATTTGGAAGTGTGATAGGGTTCGAAACCTTATTATTTTTTTTGTATCAAAAGAACAAAATACCGGCCAAGAAACAGCTTCTAGTGCTGTCGCTGAATCTGTTTTTCCATAACGTTAAATACAATACTTAGACAACTTAAATTTGTTATTTTTTTCGTGATGGATGTTTGACAAAAAATGTTTCTAGATAATTTTTGAAATCTAAAAATATGTCCTAAGTCATAGGTATTACAGTATATATTTTGCTGGTTTTCCTAATGATCTCCACATATTTACTTGGAAGAAAAATTTTGTCGTGCTTGCGTTTATTGGTTTCAGTCAACCCAAAGCTCCGATCGTATGGCAGAAAATTGTGCCTTGGTTCCGGATATCTATGAACGATCAAATGGAATCTATTGAGTTCAACGAGACTATAAAGAAACTACACATGTAATTTTTATTTTGAGACCAACAGTTATCTGAAAAAAATATACAGGTCCTTAACATCTGGAGATATATGATTTTTAAAAAAGTGGAAAAGTAAACGGACCACCTCATTTTGACCTTTTCCACCCTGAATCTCATCATAAACGTAAAAATAATTTTTACCAATGCTATCGACATGGATACAAAAGTTGAAAACCCATAGTTGAATTTTATAGAAAACATCACCACTTGAAGACACTGGCAAAGGTAGGTTTTGTTGGAAATCAACAGTGGGTACTTCCACTCCTGGATTACTCTTTGCGATGGTCATTTTGTCCTTAATGTCAACATAAAGTGTTTCAGCTTTCTTGATATACAGTGTTCTTTCTCTTTCCAAAGTATCTTTTCTTTCTTCAGATTCAGCTGCATCAATTTTATTGAGTAACTTATCACACTGCTGACAAGTATTTGTCTTTGGCTTTCCGAATGAAATTTTGAAATTTTCGGCAAAGTATTTTCTATAATATTCGTATTTAATAAGGGAAACAGACTCTCTGCCTTCCAACTACAACTTAAAGTGATTAGGTTCATGCTTCTGCAAATAAAGTTCATTTTAAAAACACTGAGCATTGGAGAAAGATAACAGTGCCTCAAATTATCTTTCCTGCTGTAATCTGACTTACAACGCTGAAAACTGAGAATATGGACATGTATTTGCCTGGCGATCTTGTCTGGTATTTTGTTGGCTTTTTTATCATGTTTTCCTCTTCCATCCAATGGAGGGGTATTATTACCATTGAGCAAGTGCTTTTGTAGACACTACAGACGAACTTTTGTTATTCCGTGTGGAGCCAAAAAAGATTTTCGGCATATCTTGAATAATTCTGTACAATTTTGTGTTCTTACGTAGAAAAATATAAGTTACGGAATATCTAACTAAAAAGAAGCAACATTATCACTCACCAAATAGCTATAAGAAGCATGTTTTGAAAATCCATTTCTTGAACGCGGCATATGGCGCGCCACTGGTTGTAATTTGATGAGACCATATAAGTAAGAATCCTGTAGTTCTTTCGATGTAGAAATCATTGTATATTTTTTTACGTCCATCAAAGTCAATTTTTCCAAAACATTTCAGTCTGCATTTACAGTTAGGTCCAATTTTTTGTTTTTTGAACCACATACACATCACCATGAGTTTTCGCCTGTTTTCGAATATCTTTTGTACGCGATTGAAAAGGAGTCGCCTAAATTTAAATCTATTAAATTCTGCTTTAAAGGTAAGCAAACTTGAAATTTATTATCAATTTTTTTCTACTGAATTAATAAATATTTAATCACAAGCTCCTTGCTCACTGGTATATTTAGGATATATTTTTGGCACGTTTTCAGTCTCCCAAAATTGAGAGTTTTTCTAGGTGAGGAGTACCTAGTACTATAAAATAAAGAAACTTCCGAAAAACTATATAGTTGACTATCCTTTGAATTATAGGGAATAGAACCACTGACAATGTACCCAAAAAAGAGTATTTTGTAACACTAAATTGTTTTTACCTAATTTTATTGTACCTGTCAGCAGTTTTTCAAAAAACACATTTGCCCCTAAAAGACGGTCCATATTTTCCTGTTTATTATAGTCATTATCAGTTATCCTAATATTATCTGGAATATTAACTGCTGTAATGTCAAATTCAAACTGAGGTAAATCACCTGTGATTCTTTCCACAACTGCACAATTAACATTAATTTTATAATTACATGCACATGAATCTACGTCAACATTAACAGATTTCTGAACTTTAGTAACATTTTCTGAGATACCAATAACATTTAAATTGGTGTTAAAGGTTTTTAATTTTAGTTTTATAACAAGATTGTTAGTTATAAATGATGTCTGAGAACAAAACTATCAATTAACCCACGTACAAAAATAAAGTTACAATTCTTGATAGCTAACTTAACCTTTATAGTTAGACGTAAAACATTATCAAAATTTTTATGTAAATGGCAATGATTCAACTGTACACTGATACTTTCTTAATTGTCCCCATTTTTATTTAATTGGTTTTCCAAGTGCAGCAATGTATTATGATCTTTTTGACAAGTTTGACATTTGAAAGAAAACTTACATTTATTCACATGATTATTTAAACATATTTTACAATATTTGTGTCTATCTACAAACGAAATTCTTTCCTTAACTGGTATAGATTTAAATTTTCTACAATTAAAAATTGTATGTCCAGCTAGAAAACAAAACTGGCATTTATTTTCATTGCTCTTTTTTGTTGTCAGATGAGTAAAGCGTGATTTTTCTTTAGTACCCTTATTTTTTGGGTAGTGCATCTGCTTCTAAAGCCATGGCATCGTTTCCTAAAAAAACAAACAATCACTCAACCTTGATAGTTTTGATGAATCCCTATCTAGTTGATAAGCATGATTTGTACATTGATCAAGCTTTTTTGACAAAATACATATCAAAATTACGCCCCAACTACCAACTGGCTGGTTTAAATTCTTTAAAGCACCGATGTACTGTTTTGCGTTACTTACAAATTCTCTCAAAACAACAATAGTGCCTTTTTGCATACTTGGGATATACAAAAGTGCATAAATATGAGCATTAATTAACATCGTCTCATTATCATATCTATGATTTAATAAACTGAGAGCTTCCTCATACCAACTGTTTACAATAGGCAGGGTATTAATCAAAGTAAGAGCCTCAACTTTTAAATAACTTCTTAAATAAAAAGGCTTTTCAACACTTCATAAATTAGTGTTTTTATCAATGACAGCAATAAACAGGTCGATAAGTGGTTAAAAATTATTAAGATTTTTACCATCAAAAAATGGTATGTCGATATGTGGCAATTTTGTAGTAGAAATCTCTTGACTTACTTTACCCTTACCTTTTCGAGTACATTATTTATACTAGCGATAATTTCAAAATATATGTTTTCAATTATCTCAGGCTTTTCAAAGTCGTCATCATTTAAACACAAAGTTTCTACCTGAACGTCTTGATATTTCTGAAAATAACTACTTAGACTCTCTTTCCTAACTTGAAATTGTTCTAGTAATAGGATTTGTTCTATGTTGTAACACAAATTCTTTTTATTCTTATTATAGTGGATCTATACTGCCTTCTTTGTTCTTTCAATTTGGTTAGATCAGGTTTCTTATTTGCCATTTTGATTCTATAAAATTTAAAGAAAAAATTAGTAAATGATATACAATGTTGGAAAAAAAAAGAAAAACAATGAAATTTTAGCAATACAAAATTCAAATCAGCTATGTTCATACAATTTTTACCTCAATATTCTTAATCTATTACAGACAATACCTATATATAAAAAATAAGCCTGAATAATGTCTTAATATACAATTTTAATTACAAATATATATATATATATATATATATATATATATATATATATATATATATATATATATATATATATAGTTATTTTTCAGGTTTTCGCGGGTGGTGAATGTTAAATTCGTTTTCCGGGTATACTCCCACGTAGGTGATAGGCCCCGAGGGGGACCGTGGTTGTCTGAACGACGTTTTGGCAGAGTCTCATCTGCCATCTTCAGGTTCTAACCGATAACTGCTTACTGCGGCTTCTGGTTACTCGAACTGCTCAGTTCGAGTAACCAGAAGCCGCAGTAAGCAGTTATCGGTTAGAACCTGAAGATGGCAGATGAGATTCTGCCGAAACGTCGTTCAGACAACCACGGTCCCTCTCGGGGCCTATCACCTACGCGGGAGTATACCCGGAAAACGAATTTAACATATATATATATATATATACACTTAAATTATTAGTTTTTGCACACCAACAGATGAGAACACAATTAATTGAGTTTCCTTTAAAAAACACCAGAAATTCGAAAAAAAAATACAAATATTTCAAGAAGCTTCTTCTTGCAAATGTTTAACCTAAACACAAAATGTCAAATTATAAATCAAGTAAAATCTATATATATCGATAAAAGTTCCTGGTAATAAAACTGGTGCTGCAACCTGTTATCATAAGTTGAAAGCCAACAATTCAACCAATCACCAAAAAAAGGATGGAAATGTCCCATAACACGTTGAACAGAGATGAAATTTTACACAGCCAACAGTGAAGTATGTGAAGACATTGTTTTTTGTGGCCTTTTTTTATCGCACGTTTTTATTTGCAAGCTAGTTCAATCTGACTATCACTGATTCAAAAAGTTTAAAAAGTTTTATCACATAGCCAGTTCTTTATGTTTCTCCAGCTTATTCGTACCAACGATTTTTTGTACTTTGATTTTTGGTTTTTCGGTTGATTTTTCAGCGAAATTTCGATTCTCTCAACCCAGAAAAATACCTTTTCTTTCCATTAGGCACCCAGCCGGTTGATTCTTTAGGACCAAATTTATGTAGAATAACTACATAAAGGTGAGGTGGACTGCATTAAATAAAATATTTCTTCTTTATATACACTATATTCAATATTTACAAATATACATTTTGTACAGAAATTGATGCCAGTATGGCAGAGCATAAACTTTTATAATCATGAACCAGAGACCGTTCTACAATGAATGCGTTTTAATTTTTACGCACATGGCTGATTATCGGAAGATGACCAAAAAGCGCCATCTGTTGGTTTAATATAAAAATACATTTTAAATGTGTTGGATAAATTCCAACAAATACTGCGGTACCGTCTTCGTTTTCACTGGCTGCTTGTGTTTAGAGCCAAACCTAGTCAAACCTAGTCGAATAACGTCATAAGACTAAAATTTTATTTTTTTTATTTATTTTTAACCTCTTTCCGGGGCTCAAAAAAATCCGGAAAAAATTCTGAGAATTCATATTTATAAATACTATCGAATAAACAAATAAAAAAATATGTGGGAAATGCCCATTGAGTACCTATATTATTATTGTAACGGAATATTATTATCCCGTAAAATAAAATTCTGTTCTGATATCTGATTTCAGCAGCTATCGGAATAATAAGCATTCGACAATCTTGTTGCTAGAAATTTCAAATATATTTTAGAAACATATGATTTGTCTACGGCCTCTCTTAAGCTTGAGAATTGCTTGGAATAATAAAGCAATTATAAGAGTCTACTAGTTGTCCATAAAATGAGCGGAAAAGTTTCCAAATTGAATATATCACAGTAAACGGCGTCTAAGACTAAGCAGTGAGGAAATGGCTCCAAAATTGCTAACGTTTCTCACTAAACTTCAAACGTCAAGTTGTACACAAACAGAGCAAATTCTCGACTAAATTCTTGAGGGATTCACCCTGAACAATGCGAGCTACTCGGAAAGCCATTTATTTGCAAACTAGCTTTTAGGTACATGCCCTCCAACTTTTACATCACACAATAAGCAAAATATCCTTACTAAAACTTTAAAGGGCTTTTAAATTTATACATTTTTGCAAGCGACTTTCAACATTCGTTCTACATTCAAACTTTGCCTAAATTTTACAAACTAAGTTGTCGCTTTTGCCCAAAACATATATTATCTCTTTTACGACGACGTTTGACATTGAGTTTAATATTAAATTATCGTTTTTTAGCCGCAGTATAATGTCGTGTACAAAGCTAACATCCAATTTGTTCTGCCTAGTACATAGACATTTAAATGAGATATAGTAAAATAATTAGTGAAATTTAAGTATTGCACAAAGAAATTCATTTGATTAAATTGCAAAATTATTTGATTAAAAACATTCATAAAAAATTTTGGAAGACTATTTGAACTTAAATTAGTACTACGAGTATAAATACTTAATTTTACCATTTTTGTCAACCCTGAGTAATTTAGCGCATGGGTCAACAAGTTTGTACAACGAAACTTTATACACCAAATTGATCATTTTGCGATAATTTACACTTTGTTATATCCATCTTTAATTTTTAATTGCGATATTTCCTTCAATTTAAAATTTTAAAGCTATAAAATGTGGTGAATTTAAATGAAGTGCTCATAAGTTTATACAGATAGGTATATTAGGTAAAAACAAGCAATATTTTTAAGCAAAGTAAAGTTTTTATATTGTGTACTTTTACTACTAAATCGATTAGACAACGGTTTTTATAAGAGAAAAAGTGTTCAATTAAATTTTAAAATGGTGTACCTATAAAGACTGTTCGTTTCTTGTGTACGAATTAAATTTTGGTAAAACCAAAATATAGGACTCAATATTTCATATAACCGACAAAAATATAAAAAAAACAAATATTATTCGAGACTATCGACAAATGATATTTGTTAAAGTAACGAATATTTTATTAATGATAGTTTTTCCGTGTGGATTTTTTTAAAATGTATTAAAATACTTCTCATTCATAAATAGACATCGGGAAGTAGTGAAAAATTCCAGAGACGACTTACGTAAATATAATATTATATTATAAACATCTAATGAAACATCCCTAAACAATATTAAATGATAAAATATTCGTATGTACTAGTAGTAGCTACTTATTTTACTAGGCAAGTAGGCCACAATGGGCCATTTTTACCTAGGGACCTACAGTTTAGCGTGGATTCCGAACCACGGTCTTCGACAGTCAACTAACCCACTGCCTGGGCCTGCCCGCCTGCACCGCTAGCAGAGTGGCAAACCTCCTGGGTAGGTCTCTTCGACTCTCCACCCGGGCTCGCCTTTCCGCCTGCATCAGGCTAGCGGCCTTCCTGGAATTGTCTGTTGACAGCCTACCGACTGTTAGATGAGCTATCGTTCATCCATCCAATTGCCGGACTCGATCAGTGCTGCTTAACTTCACTGATCGAATATCGGAAATTAAACAGATGTCCATACCTCATCTCCTCGTATGTACTATGCAATAAATCTGCTTTATAAAAAATAATTATTACTTATTGACTGTCATCTTAAAGGAGATGTGCGTTATTTAGGCCAGGCGACAGGTCGAAAAAAAGCCTCGATAAGGAAATAATTAGTGGAAAGCTTGAAATTGCTTTAATCGCTTTATTTGGACCCAGATATTACTTTCCCAAGTTATCCCCCTCGAGCGAAGTCGGCGTTGGCCCTTCTGGCCCTAAGAAGGTACCATTTTTCGATTTTTTGCAAATATCTCCCAAACCATCAACTTTATCAACAAAATATCTATTATAAAAAATAATCTAGAGTAAATTTGCTACAAAAATGTTTTTCATCGTTTGTCTCTAAAGTGAACCGTTACGATGCTACGACCATTCAAAATGGAACCCTTTTTGATTCTTGCGGAAAAGTTATCGAAATCATATGCCATATCAAAGTTTCTACATGTTATAAGTACATTCAGTTCAGATTCAGTACATTTTATAAGTAGGCTTCATTACTTTCTCACCGAGGGCGCTGGCAACACTGTGTACGTGGGGATAGTAACACCTGCAGATTCAGCTGGCTTGCCGCGCTCGGCCTCCCATACAGCTAGCAACGCTGCTCCCATACCACAGCAGTGTCATGAACGATCTGGTTGAGTGTATACGTGTTTACGGACAAAATAATCAATCAAGATTGTAGTTTGAGAAAGTGCGGCAGTGGCCGCGGCTGGTAATCCAACCATTGTTTTTTCTTGCTGTGACAATAATATCAGCATCATATTTACCAAGTAACCTGTTTTTCAACGTTTTCTCATTAGGAATATAGAACTCAAAATCTTCGAATATCTCTTTGAATGTGAATTGACATTCTTCTCGATTTCGTTCCATATAAGAGTAAGCGTACTCGAAAGCAGCAGTGACGTTTTCATCTTCGGGCCGACCAGGTGGCCTTGGTCGATGTGGAAGAACTCTTGAAGAATGTTTTCGCGCAAGAGCCATGATATCGACCCTCTGCAGCGACCAAATCATTTACATGTGCAATTCTCCTAGTAACAGCCTTGGCCCATGCATCGTCACGCTTACCAGCTGTCTCTACCAGTGTGTTTTTGAAATGGAGTGTTTCCACGCGATGAACAGTATCGCGACTGTCTATGGGTTTTTTAATAACACTTTTTAAAAAATTCTTCGGATGCATGTTTGCCGCACAAAATACAATTAACCTTGAAGTCGAACTGTTCACACGATCGCGAGCTTCGGTCCGTTGTTGCCCTTTTCCAAGATTTTATTGCCGCGGCAATATTTTTGTCTTTGGTATACGATTTTTGGCACTTAACATGAACCGTAACATTCTGCAATCCTTGTAATTGCACATGTCTATTATCACGTCTTTTCACACTACTTTCACGTAAGGTTCTTAATCCTCTCTTCTTCACTATAATAGTGTCTCCATCTTCTAAACCTTTTTCACAAATAAAACAAACGGTTGGATTACCAGCCGCGGCCATTGCCGCACTTTATCAAACTACAATCTTGATTGATTATTTTGTCCGTAAACACGTATACACTCAACCAGATCGTTCATGACACTGCTGTGGTATGGGAGCAGCGTTGCCAGCTGTATGGGAGGCCGAGCGCGGCAAGCCAGCTGCATCTGCAGGTGTTACTATCCCCACGTACACAGTGTTGCCAGCGCCCTCGGTGAGAAAGTAATGAAGTCTACTTGTAAAATGTACTGAATCTGAACTGAATGTACTTATAACATGTAGAAACTTTGATATGGCATATGATTTCGATAACTTTTCCGCAAGAATCAAAAAGGGTTCCACTTTGAATGGTCGTAGAATCGTAACGATTCACTTTAGAGACAAACGGTTAAAAACATTTTTGTATCAAATTTACTCTAGATTATTTTTTATAATAGGTATTTTGTTGGTAAAGTTCATGGTTTGGGAGATATTTGCAAAAAAAACGAAAAATGGTACCTTCTTAGGGCCAGAAGGGTCAACGCCGACTTCGCTCGAGGGGGAAAACTTGGGAGAGTAATATCTGGGTCCAAATAAAGCGATTAAATCAATTTCCAGCTTTCCACTAATTATTTCCTTATTGAACTACCTGTCGCCTGGCCTAATTGTCATTGCGGATGCATATAGAGATATAGACGGATCCGCTTTGGCTATCACGTTTACCCCCTGCCCCATGTTGAATAGACTCTAAATACGTAGTATTTGTAAAACGTTTATGTGAATAACACGTAGATAGTAAGCAGTGCGAAATTAAAGACAACGGGGTTAACTTTTTTTAAATGTCTTGTTCAATTTCTTCAGCTGAAAAGTGAACATGTAGATTAGTGATTTCCCGGAGTTGCACTTTAATGGCACAGAATTATATTGCACAAGCTGTAAGTACGTTCGTGCAACGTCAAAGCAAACATTAAGAGACACAGTGGCAAATATTTTAGTGGATGCACTAACATTAGTAACATACTTTTACTCTTGTGAGCGCTAGTTAAACATTTGTGCAGGGTAAGTCACGTAGAAGGTCCACTTCATTTATTTTGGTATTTTTCATTTTCGGGAATTAATCCTATAGAAATTTTATCGTAGATTACGATTCTGATCACAGATTTCTACGCATTTCGATAGAGCTCTTCGAGAGGATTTCCAGAGCATATAATATATATGTTTGTAACATAAATAATGAAGTTATGATAAAAAAATAATGATGTATAATTTAGATTTTTTTATTTTTCAGCATAATGTAAAGCAAAAATACAAAAAAAAACTCACAACTCACAACTATATAACATTTTCTATACACTGAACTGATTCTGCGGTAAAAGATTATTAAATGTTTTAAATATATGAAGAAAAATTAGTTTTTTAATGGTTAAATTTTTTTTATTAAATAATCTGCACTGTGTGCTTTTTGTCAAGAGTACAGGGAATACTCCAAATGTTCCTCGATGTCATTTTGAAGCATGTTTAAATACTTTTCACCGGTTAAAACGTCGTTGATAAAGATAGGTCCAATATTTTCCTTATATAAAAACCACACCACACATTGACTATCTTCCTACATTGTTTTTAATTTTTCCGATGCTATGTGGTTTTTTTAAAGACCACACATGTTCATTTTTTCAGTTGTATGTACTAGCAGTTGAGAAAGAAGACTCGTCAGTATAATAAGTATTATCGGAGAAATCGCTGTCTTAATATTTCTTCACAAAAGATAAGTCAATCATTAAAGTTATTTTGTTTAAGTAGCTGAACTGGAATTTATCTCGTTCCAAAATGCGTTTGATACTTGCTTTGCAATATATTGAAGTAATCAGCTGCATCATGTGCTGAACGTCTAGGATTTTCTTTCTTTTTTTGCATAGTCAGAACATTTCTAAAATATATCGATGTTATTCAAGTGGATATTGCACCACGGTGGTAATAAAACAATTTATTCAAAAACACGTTCTCATTACAAAAGAAGCCACAAAAATTAAACTACAAAATATACACCAACAACATATATCAAGCACTTTAAAATTATTTCGAACGTGACAACTGGCAATTGTTTTTTATTTTTCAGATACCATTAAAGTATACTGTTATATAGTAAGAAACCCAGTGTGATCTTTGTAAAACCCATTATCATTGTGAAACACCGACAAGTTTTTATTCTCAATTGTCTTCAAAATACTACACATTTTTGGAAAAATTAAACAAGGCAGGTGAACCATTAATGTGGTGTAGTTTTCATCAAAACTTTTTAACATTATTCTTTTTATCAAAGTTTCGTTATTTATGATATAACCTTGTATGTATTATATATTACTAAAATTCTCTCTAAGAGCCATATCTAACTGCTTATACAGAATATGTAGTTTAAAAAAAACACGTATTTTTAAACACCCCGTATATGTTTAGACTAACTAAACATCTGTGGTCAGAATCGTAATCTAAGTTACAATTCCTATAAGACAGAGTCCCGAAAATTAAAAATATCCTCAAAATTAATCAAAATCAATGGAGTGGACCTTTTACGTAACTTACCCTATACATATGTGTGTTAGTGTTACAATACTTTCAGCCCTCTATGTATTAACTTTGGATGTTACCAAACTCACCAAAATAACCACAAGATAGCACAACCCTGAAATTTACCTCATTTATCGCTATCTCATAAATCCTATAAATAAACAATTATTATAAACATGGAATTCTACTCTATTTGGTCATTTTCCATCTCTTTCAAAAGTGTCATTTATTTCCATTTAAAAATTGTCTTAAATATTATCCTTTTCATCTTCTCCTGCTTAATGCTTACCTGCAAGTTGAATAAGGAAATAAATCTTTCCTCTTGCACCCAATTGTTGGGACTTTTGGAGATCACTTTGGGGAAAAGACGCTGTTTGCTGCTTTACCCAAAATGCCACGTATAGATATAACTTAAAATAAGAAAATTGAATTCTAAAAAAGATAATCCTCATATTATATTCAGCAACTGGTGCTATAATGTTATTTTTAATTAAACGTATTCTGTTTAGCAAAACCAGAAATAAATAAAAAAGTATCTGCCAGAACTTCAATACATTAACAGAAGTGTTTCTGCATTGAAGCCAAATTTCTCAATGGCTCAGTTGCTTTCATTGCTTTAATAGAATCACACCAACGAAGTACTTTGGTTTCATTTTAATTCATTTCATTTCATTTCGTATCAATTAATTTTATTTAATTTCATTTAATTGCAATTATTTATATTTCCTGTAAATAGAAACTAAGCAGGTGTTGATTTGACAGAAGAAAATGTCGACAAATATTTAGTGATTAATTTTCACATAAATGTTAATGTGTTATTTTCTGTCAGTCATTATTAGTTTTTTTACGTAGCAACTCACTGAAAGCTATCTTGAAAATAAGTTGGAAAATGGTAAAATTATATTGCTAGCGTAATTCAGAAGTGGGATGATAAATTGTGTCTGAAAATATGAACGATTTGGATAGTAATTGTACCTGTTGGAAAAACTATTTTCTTTGGTTGCATTGGCGGAACTATAGACGGCATAACAGTAAAATTTATGAGTGAAGTAAGAAAGCGTTGGGCTGAATCGTTTGTAGAATCAGATAGTTGGTTTGACTATGTGTTATAAAAACAAGTTTATAGAAATATAATATAATTTAGCATTAATTTGGACATAATGAGGAACAGATTCAAATATGAAAATGCAAGGACAAATTTAGAACCACAAAATAGTGATTTTATGGAAAAACATAAGTGAATGGTGACAATAATGGAACAGAATCGTGTGAAAACTGAAAAAAGTTTACAGCCAAGCAGACTCAATTTCTAGGAATGTTGACTTTTAAATATGGGAGGCTTCAAATAAAAATCTTTAATTGTCTTAAAAGAGTATTCAGTAATACCAGCAATCATGAATCTTGGTAATAATGTCATAAGTACACATACGTTACTGTGTGTTAAGGAAATTACTAATTCAGTTTGAAAATATTATACGACAAATTACAATAAACTAGATACTAAAATTTTCTGGATTCATATACCTCGAAATACTGCAGTTTGATATAGTAAAGGAAGAGATGGTTAATAGAAATATACTAGCATGTGTACCAATGCATCTTAGACTGTTTGGATTTGGAAAACTCAGATAAAAATAAAATTAGGCGAAGTAGAAAAACAGGTTGAGTATTTAATTATTGTTTCTAATGAAGCTCAACCGATGGATTTAATAGTCGGTCATTCACAGAGTCGCCATGAATTTCTTGTGCCTGAATGAAGGACAATTTATATTTTGGTTATAAAATTGAAGATCCTTTCAAAAATATATTCCAAAAAGGAAAAAGGGAAAGAAAAATAGTGCATAAAATTAGTGATATAAAAATTGATATTATCACTAAATTTAATGTTTCAAATACGGCAAAGGACACACATATTTGGAAAACTAAATAATTGGAAAGGATAGGATAGGATATATAATTCCAGAATGTCTGAGGAAAGCGATAGCGGTAACATGTCAGGGTTGTACAGGACAGCTTAATAGTGAGAAAGTTACGTTTCATGGATCTGTGAAATTATAGATTGCGACATCAACGTTATAAATGCCTACTGACAAAGTAGTCCTGATGGGAAAAAATGGTAGAATAAATTTAGTACAATAATGAAGAGCAAATTGAGTTCAAGTTTTCAGGAGAAGCAGAACAGGACAGATGGAGAGCAAGATGAAACGGATGAAGACAGGGAGATGGAAAATAGTTAAACACCGGATCTAACTAAAATTTACGAAGAAGGAGATAATCCGTAAAGTACGTCAGAATCACTAAAGCAGAATATTCGTAATATTCTATGTTTGAACTTAAACATACCTCAGGATGGTAGGATTTTTGTAAAAAATACTAAGAAGTTAAGTTTACCGGAAGAAAGTGTCATCACAAATATTTTCTGATTAAATTGTATATAAAGTTTAAGATGTAAGTTAATGTGTACTAATATAAATATTATTAGTACCATTAGAATTTTTTTACCCAGCAACCCAATGAGGATTATCCCGGCATATGGTAAAATTGTATTGCTAACATACTCAAAGTAACACACAATAATGTATTTAGGTATATTACACGAATTTTTGGTGTATTTTTGGTTTTGATATATAATTCGTATGTACAATTACTAATATTATACGTAATTTTTCCCTCCTTTTTTTTTAACTAATCAGAAGATTATGAAACATTTGTAATTTTAAAATTAAAACAGCTTTATTTTTGACATAAAAGTAAATGTTGGAGTGAGGTGCTGAAATATTCTGTTAGTTAATGTTATTTTTAAATGTTTAATTAACGTATATCAATTCGTATAACTGGTAACGATTTTGATACGTTTAATATACGAAATTGTGTTTAAAATGTATTTAATATGTGTATTTGTGTTAATAAATAAATAATCTGCATGGAACGTGCGTAATCTATGGTTGCAAAATTTATTTTACTCCAATAAAATTGATAACTCCACTTTACTTACACTTCTTATTTGCAAATGTTGCACATGGTATGGTAGGGAATCACAATAAAAAAGAGTAACACAAATACAATTTTATACGATATGTATCGGTGCACAGTGGTCCAAAATTAGAAAGAAGCTGACAAAAATCTGATTATTGTCATAATAAGTCAGGAATAACGTACATATCACGATTAAAATAGTGAAAAAAAATAAATAAATCTTGGGTCTAAGGGGTGGTTATTTGGCAGTGGCTATTTACACGTGTTTTTTCATGCAACCTATTTAAAATGACTCATGAAGTATGAAAAAAATAATAAAAAAAAATATCAAGCTCAGAGGTGGCTTTGTAGGGGATAGCTTTTTGACAACGTGAAAATTTATATACTTTTTTTGCATGTATTCTATTTAAAATGACTCACAAAATACGAGAAAAATAATGCAAAAAATATAAATACTAATAATTAACGGAGGTATTTTAACGCAAAAGGTGCATATACTGTTATTAATACAAAAGAGTTAATCATGGGTATCAGTCGGGTCTGCGTCACTTTCACGTTCACTTTCGGAATCGAAATATCTGGTCACATCCTTCTCAGAAGATGGAACTGTGGGCTCTTTTAAGAGTCCAAAGACTTTATGTAACAACTTTGACTTCTTTTTCTGGGGAAGTTTGCAAAGAGAAGTGATCAGTGTATCTGATGAAATCTATAATCTATTGAATAGGTTTTGATTCATAGCAACTTGACATAATTTTCTGCTGTGATGTTCTCTAAAATTTTTAATATATTTATTTCGGGATTTTTGCGCCTCTTCAGACAATTGACCTATCGGCAATAAGGCGAACTTAATAACTGTGGTACCGTGAACTAAAATTTTATGGACAGATGCCGGCATATAATACCATAAATACGTGGACACGAATAATCTTGCAGTCTCTAGGGCATACTCGTAGAATGCGTCAGTATCGACCTCGTATCCATATGAAATAGTTTGTAGACTAACTGAAAACCTTTTAATAATATTTTCATTGATACCAATGATTGAGGCCGATATAGGTGGGTCCTTAAAAAAAATCTTCTCGCCGTGTTCCCATCGATTGTTGTGTCACTACCTCCACTTTTAGGTTGATCAACTAGTAGACCCATTCTAGTCCTAAATTTATTTTGTATTAGCTGTTTTCTCTCTGTTACACTACCTTTATCTTCAGCAAGTACCTGCCACTTCTTAATATTTAAGCGATAAGATATGTGAAGCAAACATTCGAAGCATCTAATCCAGGCATGTAACGTTGATAGTCCAAATTTAAAAGCCTCCTCGTTCTCCTCCTTTTCGACAACTTTCTCTATATTGTTCATTTCTTTTGGGGTGGCCTTGCAAATGTAATATGTTTGTTTATTTTGGTTTGAAACTAACTTGAAGCACCCTGTATCGAAATAAAAAAACTCGATTTTTTTTCTAATGGAACAACTTCGAACAAAAATGCATTTAACCGCGGCGTAGAGAGATTCCTAAAGTATATTTTAAAATGAAAATCTACGTGGCTTTTAATGGCAAACTCTCTTTAGGTATAACAGAAATTAGAAAATGCCGAAGAAATCACATTTATTAAAAATAATAAAATCAGGTGCTTCAAAATAAAATTTGTGGAAATATTTTATATGTAAATCATGTACTTGCTTTAAGTTTTTCTTTCTAAAAAATTACAAACTAAAAGCACAAATATTTGAAGCACAGTCACACGTTGAAATCTGACAACAAGATGAAGTAAAATCGTAATTTAACAATTATTTATGTTTGAGGGGTCACCGCAGGTAGATTTATCGAATAAAGGGGTTGATATTCCGGGAAATATTATTTGAGATAAACCCTAATGTACCCTTGATATGTGAAGGCTCTATAACATACTTATAAAATTTAAATTTTTTCAACTTTTTATTTATTTCGGACCACTGTGAGTGATCTGATCCAATTTTTATCTTCAGTCACAGTATAAAGCAACGTAGATACCATTCATATTTCAGATTTACTCTAGAGAGCAGTGATGCAAAAGTTTAAACATTACATACATAATAAATAGCACATTAAAAATTTGTTACCTGCGTCTTAGCATATTTACTCCACGTCAACATTCTTCTTAAAGTTCATGTTTCAGTCAGCCTTGTGATGGTGTAAGACGTAACGGTTGCATGAGGATGTTTGGAGAGTGTGAAACAACCCTCGAAGTTTGAAAGTTTCCTGTTTTCTGCTGATAAAATTTGTTCCAAATATAGTACTTTATTTTATAAAATAAAATATATCAGATTCTCAATATGGTTTTAACTATTTATGTGGCAATAAAATATAACAACATATACATAATTCGTCATTCACCAATTTCAACAAAAATTGGCTAAAAAATTTAAATTTAGTGTTAAATAGACATTCATTTTCTTACATATTTGAAATAAAAAAAAATATCTTGAAAGTCACAAAAAAATTTCCATATCTCAGAAACGGAACATAGTTAATATAGAGGATCCTATCATTAAACTGCATTCCATTTATTGCTAAACACTGTGTATACAGTTATTGCACGTTAAAAGGAAGGAGGTACATATAAAATTATTCTAGTCATTGTCATCAAGATGGTGACGTAACGCGTATAGCACATCAAAAGTCAGTTGAGACGATATAAAAATGCTGACAAAGGAATTCATGCATTAAATAAGTAAATTCTTTTTGTTGGGCGTTTAATATTCTTCTCGGCGCTATTATAGCGTCTCAACTGACTTTGGATATACTATACCTAAAATTTGTTATATTTTGTGAACGGTTGAAAATTTGAAGTTTCTAGACATTGATGGTTTATTTTAAAGACTACAGCTAAACTTAGTGAATCGATAGAATACACCAAAATAATATGAATGTGTCATATAAACTTATAGCTAGAAATGCTTAGTTTTCGAGATAGACATTACTCTGGAAATAATTGAGATACTGTTATGAAATTCAGTGAATGCAAGTTGCGTACACTTTGAACATAACCATGTTCGAAGTGTACGTGTGAAAATAATACTAAACACTGTAATATGCCTATTAATTGGATTGAGGACACTTTGCATAAACTAAAAAGAGCTAAGATAAAATCCACTAAGAACATGATTCCATTTTAATATAATAATTGTTCAAAATTCAACCCTGGAACCTCCACATATTTTTCACACCTTCGGATTCGTTTTTTCTTGGGTAGTTCTTCTAACTGAAGTTTTGAAATGCATTTCTTACTCTCTGCATATAATCTTCAATAGTTGTTACCCAAGTAGAATACCAATATTGTTCCAATATTGGTGTGCTACTGGAAAATAATTTACTTTTTATTATACATATAATACTTTCAATAATTTATTTTGATTGAAAAATAAGTTTTTTTTTCAATGAAAATGAATTGAAAGTATTATTTATAAACGTATACATATAATAAAAAAATAAATTACTTTCCAATTTCCCACTTATATGTAGGAAATTCGAAAGTAATATAGTTTTTATTTTAAAATTCCCTACATTTGCATCAAAATGGATCATAAAATATTCCCATTGAAAACCAAATACCAGCTTTGCTTTGCTCTAATGACTTAAGTTTCCAATTCGATAAAATGTCACCATAATGCTTGTTTAAGAAAGGCATTAATTGTGGAGTAAATGTTTATAATAAATAATTTGTTTCATTTTTTCACCACTTGTTGGAAAAAGTAGTACTTTTCCTAACTGAAATTAATTAAGAAAAGTAGCAGTTTTCAATGCTAATTTAGAAAAAAACTATACACTCCCGCCCATTTGAAATGATTTTCAAATTAATTTTATTTTTGAACTACCCCGTAAACTTCCATAATCTTTTTTTTTATTTCTTGATTCTTGCTCTATAAGAGAATTATTAGTCATTTATTTCGGACTTCTTATTTTATACAGGGTGTTTAATTCCAACATGTTTTTTTTGCCAAGTATGTCTTTATCTGTGGGATCTGACAGAAATGATCTGTTATGTCAGTATGTATCACCCTGTAAATTAACAGGACTTCTCCTGAATTTACAGCATTTTTTTAATTTTGTGTATCTTGGGCATATTAGAAAATAAGATTTTTTTATAATGCCATACATTTTCTACTCTAGTCCTCTTACATTAATACACATACTGTAAATTCAGCAAAAGTCTTGCTAATTTACAGGGTGATATATATTGGCAGACCGCTTCTGGTAGATCCCACAGATAAAGCTGACTTGGCCAAAAAAACATGTGGGAATTAAACACTTTGTATATAAAAACTAGTAAGTCCAAAATAGTTGGCTTAAAATTCCCTTTTAGAGCAAGAATCAAAAAAAAAATGAAATAAAAAAAAGGATCGTGAAAATGTACGGGGTAGTTCAAAAATAAAATCAGTATGAAAATCATCCTAATTTCTGGTAATCCACTTCAAAGGGCGGGAATGTAGTATAATTATTTCTGATACCCTATCCCCTAAAAATAAAAATATATTTTTATCTCTATTCCTTTATTCATAATATGATAATTCATATTTTATTGATTTTCAGGTGCCACTCGTTTACTCTTGCCCCTACCTCAATCTCCAGCAGTGGCTAAGGCCACGCCGATAAACTGAGTAATTTCCAAGTCCGCAGTATCATTAAAGTTAACTTTAACAGCATCTAAAAGTAAATACAGTTATACGAAATTGTTTCTTACAAATCATGCATCATATTACCTAAAATTGCGTTATACATATTTAATTTTGTAAAATTCCTTTTCTGTTTTTTGCCATGCGCAGAATATTCTAGGTTGAGTTTGCGATTCATTAGCTTTTTCATTATGTTGAGTACGTTCTTCTTTCAAGTTAATCCACCCACGTGGAAAAGGACGTCCACCAAAAATATTTAAAATTCAAAGTTCTTTTAACTGAGAAGGCAGAGTACTTTACCAAATCTTGGAAGTCATCACTGGTAACATTTTTAATTCTCTGTTCTCTAATTCATCCCCTTCTGCCTGTGTCCTCAACGGTAAATAAAATTTGGAATAATTTGGAAATTTATATTTTAATGAATTTTCACTTAAGAATTCAAATTCGTATTTATTTCGTCAATATCTCTTTTCATTTCTGATATATCATATTTAATACTGGCCAACGCCTTGGTTATTTTTTTTAATTCATTAATTATTTCAAATTGATCTGAAAAAAGGAAAAATAAAAAATGCTAAGACATTCCTGTTCTAAGACTTCTTTTTTTTGTATTATAACCAGGTGGCCCAACAGTAGACGTCAGAAATAAAAAACTAAGTAGAGAGCTTCAATATCTTTCAGAATAACCCCTATGTATGTTATCCGTTTTCGACATATTCACGTTTTTCCGATTTTTTTCAATAGCTCTTACCCTTATCATTGTTTTTTTAAATTGTTATTATTTTGAATGTTCTGTTAATTATAGTCATTCATTGATAAGTGAGTTATTATTAAGAGAAATTTTAACTGTTTAGGAAAAATTAGTGGAAATTAAAGACAAAATAATAATCTTTGACCTGTCGCATGAATCTTTTCCAATTTCGATATGATATGACCCAAAATATAAATACAAAAACTTTAATAACTGCGTACAATGAAAATAGTTATTGTTATTAATTTACGTTTCGTTTAATCAAAATTCTACAGATAACTGTAATAACTGCCTATACAAGGAAAACTAGTTATTAATTTACGTTTCGCTTTAATTAAAAAAAACGTAGTTAAACTACTGATTCTTTATAGCACCGATTTAAATTTTCAAAATAAAATGTTATTCGACCTTTACTGCAACAAATCAACATGGCGGCAAGATCGATATCGATATATGAGCGCAGTTGCCGTGTTTCATTATTTTTGTTTACATTCAGATCTTATCCACGGAGCCATACCATAATATGAGTGTTTATACAGGATCTTTAGAATCAGCTGGAGGAAAGGGTCACACAAAAAAAGTGGTTCTGGGTTTGATGGAAAATCATCTAAATTGTGGTCATTCGATATTTATGGACAATTTTTACGTGAGTGTAGATCTTGCAAAGGAACTTCTGAGAAAGAAAACCTATTGTACAGGAACGATACGTGGAAACAGGAAAGACAATCCGAAAGAAATTGTAAATGCTAAGTTACAAAAGGGACAGTCTCTTGCAAAATATCAAAATGGTGTACTTGTAGGAAAATGGAGAGACAAAAGAGATGTCCTGTATTTATCTACAGAATTTAAGAACAACTTGGTTGAATACGAGAACAGAAGAGGGGATAAAATGACTAAACCCTTACCCATTTTGCAATACAATGACTACATGAGTGGTGTAGACCGGAAAGATCAAATGATGGCTTACTATCCATGTGAACGAAAAATGTTACGATGGTACAAAAAGCTGGGCATTCATCTTTTTCAACTTATTTTGGTGAACTCTCATTATTTGTATAATAAACATTCTGGACAAATAATGACACTTTCAGACTTCCGTTTGGAAGTAATTAGAAACCTTCTGAACAAAGACAAAGGAAGAGTTAGTATTCCGAAGAAAAATAAAGAACATCACTGTATATCCAAAATAACTGCCACAAATACTAAAGGCGAGACAAAAAGAAAAAATGTAGAGTGTGTACACAGAAAAAGCTAAGAAAAGATACAATATATGAATGTGCTACTTGTCCTGAGAAACCGGGCCTTTGTTTGAATGAGTGTTTCATTATTTATCACAGGGAAAAAGATTTACTTTAATTTTTTTTGTTTTTTTTATAACTGTTTTAAAATAAACACTTAAAATTAAAAAATCTGGATTTTATTGAAAGATGCGGAACCGCGCCGAGCAGCATACCGATGGAACATTACAAGTGTAGTGCTGACGACGCGGATCCGCGTCTGAATGACAGACGGCTTTATAACTGACAATAGACAAAAACGTCAAATATATTATCACTGATTGCATAAAAGGTATGTTTAAAAAGAAAAAGTATTCAGCTCCTAGATGTATACTACGCCACAGCTCAGCATTGAACGTGTTAATGAGCCATAAAGCTGTTGTGATAAATATTTTTTACGTCTTTGTGTAAATTGAATTATTCATGAAATAAAAAGTTTCCCTTCTCTTAATTACAATTTTATGTAAGAGTTGGCAACGTTGTAGAATACCATATTTTCTGTGACTTATTATGAATATGGCGCGTTTATTTGAATGTACATCTAGTAGTTTATATTTAAGAATGCCCATTTTTTGTTACAAAATTTTGTTATGTACCTAAAAAATCTTTTTTGCTGTGGTTGACTTCTACACTTCTTTTTGTTGTTATTAAAAATTACGTCATATAAAAAAAGTAAGCCATATATCTGTGCCAAATTAATCAGAAAATGGAATCACAAACTACATGATAATTGTAAAATCTAACCTTTTACATATGATTTAAATTAAATAGTTAGGTACCCAGAAGAAAATAACCCATGAAAGAAGTGAAATGGAGCGACATATCTAAATAACGACCAAAGTTAGTAAATATGCTCTTTTATTGTTGCCAATTTTTTAAGTTAATACTTTTAAAAATGAAAAACAGTCATATTTTTTTATTTTTAACATCACTTTATTCAAAAACTATATCTATAAATGAGAAAACTTTATTGATCTTTTTTTATCACTATTTTTATACACTTTATCTCTGTTGTTTTAAAAATGTTAACTTCAAAACTGTGTTTTGGTGTTTGTGGAAACAACTTCAGAGACAACCTCACACCGAAGGTTTCAGCCTCCCTCCAGATTTCAAATAGATTTATGTATTTTGTCGCACATAAAATTTGGCTGTCAAAAATTTTTTTCTTCACGTACTAACTGTTGTCAAGAATAGAAGTTTTTGACAAATCAATATTAAAAAAATCTCCTATATGTCGCCCATTTTTCTACCTGTCACTGAATATTGACAAACTAATATACAGCCAAAGACGAACCAATATTGATTATAAATATTGGTTCTATATTTAATAAACTATATTGGAACAATTTCGCACAAACGCATTGCACCAATATTATAAAACATTGTAAAAATCCATCTAGGGCCAATATTGATAAACCCTAACATTGGCGGAGACTAGAAAATAAATGTTGGTGTAATATTGACTTACAACATTTGCACCAATATTGTAAAATATTGTAAAAAATCATCTAGGGCCAATATTGATAAGCCCCAATTTTGGCGAAGACTAGAAAATAAATGTTGGAGTAATATTGGTTTTCAACATTTCTGAAAACAATATTGTGCCAATATCGGCTTGCTATTGAATTAACAATGGTACTGAATCAATATTGGGCCAAGTTGGAAACAATGTTCCGCCAATATATCTAACTGGGGTAATGGACTCTTATAAACTTTATTTTTAATAGTTCCCCAAATAAAATGATCTGAAATTGATAAATCGGGCGAGCGAGGAGGCTATAAGAAAGATCCTTTATTGGCGATCCATTGACCGCAAAAAAGTTTCTTGTAAAAAATTATTTTTCAAATACGCGTTATATGGGGGAGCACCGTCGTACTGATAAAAAATATGTCTATGTTCGACGACAGGTAAATTTTCTAAATAGTTATTATTTAAATTTTGTAAAATATTTAGATATCTTTCACCTAAAAACAAAATAAAAACAAAAAAATTAACTATACATATTAGCAGAAGAAGAAATCTTTACAAATTACTGTTTAAATTTTCCTGATAATATTCTAATGCCACCACTATCGTTTCTTATAGCACAGTAGACATTAAACTGCCAAATTTATTGAAAATTTCGCTCCCTAAACACATGAGGATTCGAATCACTTCAATAATGCGAATTGTGTCGATTAAAATGTCCATTTTTGGTAAATTCTCTTCATCTGACCATATAATATTTCCCAAATAAGAATCGACGCCTATTAGAATAAATCCACAAAAATTTTCACTTCTTAGGAACTCTGTTTCTTTTAACCGTTGAACCATTTGAAACGAAAACGGGTGAAATTTAAGTTTAATTAAGATTCTGTGAACTGAATCCTTGCATAGTCCCAATTCCAGAGCAGCTTGTCTTAATGACATCATTGGGAATGCATGAAAATATCCCAGAATTGCTATTTATACGTTTTCGTCATCAACAATAGGCTTCTGCTTTTGAATTCTTGCCTTGATAGAGCCATAGTATTTAAAATTATCCAGTATGCGTTTTACAGTGTTTGGTGACGGTTTCTGTTTTTGTGGATATCTAGTAACAAATGTACTACAAGTTCTTGATATTACTTTATCACATTCTCCATAAATAATAAACAAATTCAAAAAGGTGGTACTTTTTGACATAAGAGAAAGACTGACATTACTGATTGTTTCAAATCATGGCTAATTTGATAGAATTTTTACTAAAAATTCTTAAATTTCTAAGAAAATCGCAAATATTTCAAAAAAGTTTTAACTTAAACCCCCACAATTATATCAGACAAAAAATAATTTAATTATATATAACTTGATGTAAAAAACTATAGGGTGTTCCATTTGACTTAAGCAAGTTTTCGCGGTTTGAAATTTACAAAATGTACCGTCAAAAATGGAACACTTGGTATAATATTATGGAATTTCTTTAAAGAGTAGAGCGTAGCTCACCTTATGGTCTTTCTACGTGCCAAAAAGCAAATGAGTATCTTTTACACTAAGAAAGTTATAAAGGTTATTGTGAACCATTACACCTGTCAAATATCTCTGAAATGGCTGGGTTTAGGGATAAGGTATTCTACATGTTTTTGATTAAGAATTTTATGCTCTTTTCGAAAACTCTAAAATATATAGGGTATTCCATTTAAAATAAACAAGTTGGTATCGACTTCCGGTATAACCGGAACTGCCAGATGCTTGTAATTATTGTAGTTGGATTAACCACACTGCCATTAGTAATTCCTTAAATTTTCAAAATTTCCTGGTTTGTACTTTTCCCAATATCAATCGATGCATTTCCAGTGATTTTCGTTGTGTTGTTGAACCTAAGTTGTGCCTATCCTTACAACTATAGCCGTCTTGATAACGAGTAATGACTCAGAAACATGTGTCGGCAGATTCATCCTTTTTTGCGGGTATTACCCATGATCATTTTCTTCCTATTATATTTCATCCCGCAGTAACCTTCTATACTTTGTTACTTTAAACCTTGGGTAGGGAATAACACACAGATAGCTATAGTTGCCTCCGTGGCAATATTGTCTGTTGCCATGTGAACACGGGGTCTCTCAATTGCAGCTACAAATGAGCGACTTGCTTCCTGTCAGTGGTTTCCTTTGTGTTGTTGAACCTAAATTGTGCCTATCCTTACAACTTATAGCCGTCTTGATAACGAGTAGTGACTCAGAAACATGTGTCGGCAGATTCATCCTATTTTGCGGGTATTACCCATGATCATTTTCTTCCTATTATATCTCATCCCGCAGTAACCTTCTATACTTTGTTATTTTAAACCTTGGGTAGGGAATAACACGCAGATAGCTATAGTTGCCTCCGTGGCAATATTGTCTGTTGCCATGTAAACACGGGATTTCTCAAGTGCAGCTACAAATGAGCGACTTGCTTCCTGTCAGTGGTTTCCTTTGTGTTGTTGAACCTAAGTTGTGCCTATCCTTACAACTTATAACCATCTTGATAACGAGTAGTGACTCAGAAATCCATGTCGGCGGAATCATCCTATTTTGCGGGCATTGCTCATGTTCCTTTTTTTACCTATATATTTATATATATACGTATATTGGATATGAGAAAGTTGTCGTGATCGACTTTATTTTATAGCTGAATGCAAAATTAATTTTAGCCCGTTTTTCTCAGTAATGGTTATGGTGTCACTCTTAATTTATAAACGGCGTTGTTACATGTCGATATTATCACTTCGAATTTATATACACACTCCAGGGCTAGTCAGATTAAACCTTTTTCAACCCCTCGCTCTGGCTAAGTCCCAAAGGTGTAACAAATATGCCTTCTGTAAAGTGCCGTTCTATAAAAAAAAGTAGAAGAGTAAAAACCTGTATTTAAATTACCACTTCTTGGATTGATTCAAGATGTAATAATTAATGAAATAAAATATATGCAATCATATGTTTGTAGATGACAAACATATTTATGTTGACGCGGAAGATGAATAAATAAATATATCTAAATAGGACGATGGTATCTTTTTCCTGTTTTCTAGCCATAGTAATGGTATTTGGTATTAAGTCTGTGGGTTATAAAAATTAACTCTAGTAATGTGTCTGTGCCTAATTGAAAGTTAACACGCTTTAATAATATCGAAAATAAAATTTAAGGGAAATATGGTATTGAAACCTGAAACACTGAACAGGAACTTAAGAAGGGAACAAGGATATTTAGATTTTGAAAATCAGCATGACACGTTTGTTAGGCAAAAGTAACAGTCAGTAGATAGGGACTATTTATTCTCTGGACGGAATGAAGGGAACAAATAAGAGTGCTGATGAACGTGAACCACTACCAAGATACCTATTACACAAATTCTATCCAGCCACGGCCGTCTCTAGACTCTAGAGTCGGCCGTGATCAAGCATACGAGTATAATATAAAGGGCCTAAGGTCTAATATTTAACTTACATTCTTGCATGATTATAGGCGTAAGATTTTGATACCCACAAACAATCTTGGCTGTAGTTAATTCACAGAATCAAGGAATGTTCTTTAAAACAAAGTTAATTCACTGAACAATACTGCAATAGCAAACCAAAGTTGAGCAACTAACATAATACTGGTATTAATGCACAATGCATCCTGGGAAAATTAAAATCACTTAACAACTTTAAAAAACACTGCGAGGCACAATATACCAAAAATACTGTTATACTGAGCGAGTAATATTATTGTAATAAATGTATATTGTTTGTATCAGCACTAACTATGCTCATAAAATGTATAGTATATATAACTTTGAAACTGTAAACAAAATTAGTTACTATCATTCCATTGCTGTCACTAGACGAATTGCTTCTAGTTTGTTTGTGGTCATTTTTCAACTTGTGTTTTATAAAATAAAATAAAATTTTTAAAAAATCAAGTTCGAGTTTTAAATTATTTAACTGTCGCAGTCGGGTCGGATTTGTTAGTCGGTCCATCTGTTGAAGATAGTTACGATTATTCGTAATCCCGACATATTTTCTTAAAAATTTAGACAAATCAAAGAACTTTCGTTCCTGATTAATTCATCCATTGTACAAGTGCATCATGAATTTTTTTCAAGATTACTCTATTGAAGAAGAATCTGGAGGAGACATTGGGCTGAATTAAAGTAGGTTCAACCCGCAAGTGAACTGAGTAGCTTGTCAAAAGAGGCAGAAGGGAAGATAGAACTCCGGTAAACCTAAGACCGTAAAGATCCCGGATCATCGTGATCAACAAGTCCATCGTGGACAACCTATGGAAATTGTTGGATTTGTAAGGTAGGACCTTTCATATCTATTTTACGAAAGTCAGGTCAAATTGTCAAATTTAACCCTAACAATTTTGCGTTCGACCTCTATCGAAGAAACCTGTAACGAAGTGATTATTTAATAGAATTAAAATATGTAACTAGGTGCTATTTGTCTGATTCAAAAGATATTTTAAACATTGTAGTACCGCGCCCTTAATAGTGGTATTATCAGTTGCTCATTAATAATAGTATAATTATTATTTGTAAGATAGGTAGTAGTAATCCGTTTGTATAAACAATTCAAATAGGCTGAGCTGCAGACAGTACGTAAATCACGAAACGCGAATCGCGCGTTTTCAACAACAAATGTCTACAGAATCAGTATTCCCTAGTCAACCAATAAATGTTCAACCCAGACAAATTCCACACAGATTCAAACCAGCAAGTTTCTGGTAGACCTCAAAATGTTTTTAAACCTATTAAATTTTCCAATCAAAATCAATTAACACCCGAACCAATGTCCACTCAATCTAGAGTATCCAGTAATTTTAACAGAACAAATTTCAGTTCAAACAGAGTAGTACACAATTTCGAGAAAACCGAAGACTACCATGATAATCAAAATCAGTATCAATAATCAGATATTAAAGAAGAGAATTATTTAGCTTGACCCACCATTTGATTATTCAATTAATTACGATTATGTTGATTATACTGCTAATCAGCCAAACGACATACATTTAGACGATCAAAATTTTCAACAGGACCCTGTACCACATAATCAGACCTAATTGAAATTAATTCGGCTGTCGTAAATTCTTTACCTACGTACAAATACGTAATCCTAATATTAAACTATCAATATTACCAGGAGCTTTTACGTCAATTTTAAAACCATGTATTGCAAAAAATTATTACAGTGACTTAATATGTCACAATCCTTCTAGCCTAAAAACATCATTAGGAGAAAAATAAATTAGATAGCGAGCTACGATACCAGCTTTTCCCGAATTTAATAGTGACCATTAAATAGAATTTTTATTATTTAATTTCCATGAATATTTTGACGGAATTTTAGGACTTAATGACCTAATAAAATTAAATTTATCAATAGACATTCCGAATCAGCAGTTAGTAAATGATGAAATCACAATCTCGTTTTATTATCGGCAACCTTATGAAACCACCTATTCATTAGAGATACCTGCTTTCGAAACATTGATAAAAGATTACCCAGTAAATATAGATTATGGCGAAATTGTTATCCCCGAATGCACAATAGCCAACCTATTGTATATACCCGAGACAACTCCACTTGCAAAAAACGGATGAGCTTATTTTGAAATTTATAATTACCAAGACAAAACTGTTTCAGTAACACTAGATAACCCACTTATCTGTTATCCATTAAAAGAACACTTTGATGTCTATAACTTTGACATTAATTGTGTTTCCAACAATGAACAATACAACCCACAAATAAACATAAGAAATTCTACAGGTGTAAATCATTTAAATAGCGAAGAACAACACGAAATTTTAAAATTATGTAATAAATTTAAGGATATTTTTTATATCGAAAACTCTAAATTACCTTTACAAAACAGGTGAAACACGAAATAACAACATCTGATGAAGTACCTGTACATACTAAATCATATCCGTTTCCATTTGTGCATAAACCGGAAGTACAAAAACAAATTACCAAATTGTTAGACGACGGAATAATTAGACCCTCAGCATCTCCCTGGTCTAGCCTAATGTGGATAGACGCTAGCGGCAAACAAAAATGGCAGATAGTTGTCGACTACCGAAAATTGAATGAGAAAACGATTGATGATAGGTATCCCATACCAAATATGATATTTTGGGCAAATTAGGTAAATGTAACTATTTCTCAACACTCGATCTTGCATCCGGTTTCCACCAGATAGAAATACATAAAGATTCCATCCCTAAAACGGCTTTTAATGTAGAAAACGGACATTACGAATACGTTCGAATGCCATTTGGAACGTACCAGCTACTTTACAAAGAGTAATGGACCATGTATTAAAATATATAGAAGACAAAATTTGTTTAGTCTATATGGATGATATTATTATTTTCTCTACTTCAATTAGATAAGTCTGAATTTTTAACAAAAAATGTTGAATTTTTAGGACATGTGATTACACCCGAAGGTATTAAACTAAATCCAGAAAAAATAATTGCAGTACAAAAATTTCCTATATCTAAAACAGCAAAAGAAATTAAACGTTTTCTTGGTTTGGTTGGATACTATCATAGATTTATTGCTTATATTACTAAACCTTTGACAAAATGTTTAAAGAAGAACGAAAAAATTGTTCATACACCTGTATTTATAGAAGCATTTGAAAACTGTAAAACCCTTTTAACTAATGTACCTATTTTACAATATCTTGATTTTCCTAAACCGTTTATATCAACAACTAATTCTTCTAATGTAGCCATTTCTGGAACTTTAAGCCAAGGCCCTATAGGACAAGATCTACCTGTAGCTTATGCGAGTAGAACCTTAAACCCTGCTGAACAAAACTATTCACCAGTAGAACGTTCATTATGTGCAGTCATTCATTTTTGTAAATATTATCGCCCAGTACTATTCGATAGAAAATTCACTATCGTAACAGACCGTAAAGCCCTTCAATGGTTTTTTAATATGAAAGAACCTAATTCGCGCCTAGTTCGTTGGAGATTGAAATTTGAAGAATACGACTATAATGTAGTTTATAAAAAAAGGCAAAAAACAACACCAACGCCGACGCTTTATCCCGTATAGAAATTAACGCATTAGAAAATAATTCAGCTATTGCAAACGCTGACAATTTAGTTTAGATCAAAATTATATTAATAACGATTGATTGAAAAATCCCATAGGTAATAGTCCCCCTGATCTATATACAGATATCCCAGACTTTAACCCTGCAGATATTGTATCTAAAATATTTTATTAAACCAACCTGACAATGACAATAGACAAAACAGGGATAATGACACTACATTCAGCTATAGAAAACCCTATTTTAGAAATAAAAATATCGGAAGGAATTATTATAAAAATCATGTGATTTTCTTCGTAACGAATAATGTAACTAGAATAATTACGCAATGAACAAAATTACATAATAACGAAAAAAATTAAACTTATAAATCGAAAGAAACAATAATAATTAACATTATTCAAAATTATTTTAAAAACTAGTTTGAAACTTGTCCAATGTCCCACTACTTTGCGAGATGTAGAGAAAAAGGATGAGCAGTTAGAAAAAAATAAAATACTATCACGAAGGAAAAACAATTAATAAAGGCATAAACAAAATCGTAACATCAATCTTAAAACCTTATTATTAGCCAGATATTAATAATGACGTAACAAATTAAATAAATACTTGGGAGATATGTCAAAAAACAAAATTCGAAAGACACCCACATGTTTTGGAATTTAAACCCACTTCTATTTGAATATATTTATATTGATACATTTTAAACAAAAAAACTAACCGTTTTTAACTATTATTTTAGAGTTTTTCTCGTTTTGCCCAAGCATATGCATCAACAGTCAATGCAGTTGATATATTAGATAACTTGTTAACATTTATTTGATACTTTGGCTTACCAAAAATAATTACGTGTGATCAAGGCCCTGAATCCAAAAATTTACTAATGGAACAATTTTGTACGAAACGTAAAATAACAACTCATTATACAACAGCGTACAACCCATATAGTAATAGTCCTGTAAAACGTTTTCATTCTACATTACTTGAACAATTAAGAGCGTTAAATTTGGAAGAACCAAATAAGGATATTAAAACTCTAGTAAAATACGCACTTATTGGTTATAATAATGCAATCCACTCTGTAACAAAGTTTACACCATTTCAAATAACTAAAGGTAATGGAAATCTAACAGACCCTTTCGACCTTTCAGATGAACAAATCATAAATGATTATCTCGATAAACATGTAGATAATATTAAAACCCTAAATAAAATGGTACAAGAAAATAATAATAAAGCAAAACAAAATTTAGAAAATATTAATTCTCACAAACAAGACCCACGTCTAATTCATTCGTATATCAACAAGCTGATTCTCGAAATAAAATTCTACCCAAGTATAAACAAATAACAGTAGTAGCCGATTTAGACAATAAAGTACAGACTTCAAGTAACTGTACTTATCATAAAGCAAAAATAAAACCAAAAAGAAAGTTAACAGAAAAATCTATTGTTACAGATGATGCTATACCTGGTACTTCTTACGCTAATAATTAGTTCGACTACTGCACAAGACGTACAATTACATGACATTGACAACCCAATACTTCCTTTCTCATATGGTCCCGCTAAGGTAACATTACGAAAATATACCTTCCTACACTTAATTGATATAAATCCTATAATAGACTATACTTCAACACTAAAACATAAATTAGACAATATATCTTTTTATATTGATTACTACAAAACGGATATCGGATTAAAACTATTTAATCATATAAAGTTGGAAATCTATAATATAAAACAAAAACTGAATAACATTAAACCACACTTTAGACAAAAACGTGGCTTAATCAATCTTATAGGCAATGCAGAGAAATGGTTATCTGGAACCTTAGATTCCTCAGACGGAGAAAAAATCTATAAAACTCTTGAGACTTTGGAAAACAATCAAAATCAATTACAGGAAGACATGATAAAAAACGTTGACCTAACAAAAAGCATATTTTCAAAATATAATTAAACTTTATACGGGCTAACTAATAATCAACATTCGACTGAAAATAAAGTTAATGAATTTATAAATAAAATAAATAAACTTCAAAGTATTAATTAAATCTGGGAGTTATTTATTTCGATCAATTTAATAGCTTTAACTTGTCATAGAGTAAATGATATTTTAGACAACTTAGAAAACGCAATTATGTTTGCACAATTAAACATTTTATACCCATCTATAATACCGATGGATAATTTAGAAATTTTAATAAAAGATATTCAGAAATAAGAAATATTTGCCAAATTTTAATAATATGCGATCTTATTACAAGATAGCTAGTACACAATTATTCTATAAAGAAGGTAAAATCATAATAGCAATTAGTAGAAAAAGATTATTATAAACTTCTCCCTCTCCCAAAAGACAACCATAATACCCAAAAATCCCTTCTTATTAATTAGTCGTTTGAAAGAATATTTCATGAACAACGAATGTTCTGAAATAGAAGATAAATATATTTGCCACCCAGATAACCTGATCGGAAAACCAGAAAACTGCATTACAAAAATTCTGAGGAATCAAAATAATAAATGTGGGCTATCTACAGTTTTTCTACACAACCCTATTGTTGAAGAAATTAATTCAGGACATCTTATTGTCATACCTATTAATAAAACCACTATACAAAAATTCTGTAAACAAGATGGATTTTTAGGTATCTATCCAATCTTGATAATAATACTCGAAAATGGCTGTTATTATTTATGAAAAGAAATATGAAAATCACAAAACTTGGACATTCCATGAACATTTTAGATTACCAAAAATTGAAATTTCAAATTCATCACACATACAGATAGAAAGACTACACCTGCAAGAAATCAACCTGGATGAAATCTCTAAGATACAAACCACAATAAAATGAAAACTACAACTAAAACATTATGAGAAAAGCGAATCCAGCTTAACAATTATTTTGATAATTATTGTCTTATTTATTATTGTTATGATTATAGGATACTTTATATTAAAATACAGAAGTACCATATCCAGATGCACCAACCCTACTGAAAGTATGGTAGTAGAAACAACCCCAAATCCGGCGTCAACAAGGATTCCACCCTTGTTTCCGATCTAAGAAGGGAGGAATAATATTATTGTAATAAATATATATTGTTTGTATCAGCACTTGCTATGCTTATCAAATTTATAGTTTATGTACCTTTGAAACCGTAAACAAAATTAGTTAGTATCATTCCTTTGCTGTCACTAGACGAATTGCTTCTAGTTTGTTTGTGCTCATTTTTCAACTTTTGTTTTATAAAATAAAATAAAATTTTTTAGAAACCAAGTTCGAGTTTTAAGTTATTTAGAAACTAGCGAAGCTTCAAGAGTAGCTAGTGGCATAAGGATGTCAATATAATAGTCGCAAACACTTATGGGGTCTCAAATATGTCGAAAACTATTCTTTTAAACCGATACTGTAAAATTTTTGCAAACACCTCGTCCCTTAAAAGTTCAACTATAATATTATTTAACATAATGTAATAAAATGTTTTCTTTACTTGCTTTTTATTAAGGATTGAAGCATTTAAAACAGAATTAATTTTTTAAACTAATTTTATTTTCTGGTATATACTTTTCAACTCTTATTGAGTACTTTGGTATAGGCATGAATGCTAATTCTGTGAAACTAAATAATGGGTATAGGTAGGTAGTATCTTACGTAACTACTAGGCCCTGCACCTATATTGGAAATTAGTATTACACCCTTGTACTGTTGTGAATAAGAGAACGTTACCATTATGCTATCGAAAACAAGCACATTCTCGAGTACGACCCCGACCAATCAAAGCGCCCCACATCATCTCCATCCTCTGAGAATGCCGCTAGTGCGCACTATGTGATCTTCATGAATATTTCTTCTCTCTGCTGGTTTTGTTGTTCAATGTGCACTGTATATAATTTGACTAGCTTGAACCAGTCTGAAGTTATGAGTCTGATAAAAATATTGTTACGTGTTTGCTATCCACACAAACACCTGTACTCGTAGATTCGTTGATTAAAAGTCCAGGTAACACTTACTTACTACTTTATTTACTAATTGACAATTAACAACAATAGATTAATCACTGTCCTAATTATAATCACAACTGAACAGTTATAAGTCTCTTTCGTATTTCTCCTTCACTCGTTCGCGTTCGACTTCAGACTAAGATTCGGCCCACCGTGTGTCTTATTTATACATCCGTTCACAGAATCTAGGGCATTCCAGAATATTCCCGGCCGTTCGTGTACAATTCCAGCCTAATCTAACCAGTCTGCACAGTCCAGTGGCGTAACACTGCCCCCTCCTTAAGCCTGAACGTCCCGATCAGGCAATTCATTGTTCCCTGCATACTTGGCTAGTCTCTCTATATGCACCACCTTCATCTTGGATTTTGGACTTTGCTGAATTCTATATACAACGTCGTTTAATCTGGTGATGACAGTGTAAGGACCTTCCCAGGGCGGGTGAAACTTCGGGGGACCTGCCTTTCTTTCGTTGTGGGTTATACAGCCAAACCAACTCTCCCACCTGGTACCCTCCTGAATTAGCCTTAAGATCATAACGAGCCTTCATATCGTCATTTGTTATTGTAAGTCACTCAAAAGGAGCACTGGCGTTATATTGCTTATTTCTTATTTGTTGCCCCATTCTTGCCGCGCAAACTTCACATTGGCGGCACCAAGCCTCCACATCTTGACGACTGTTTACCCAGTAGAAACGTTCTCTTACTTTAGTCAAGGTTTTGTTGATGCTAAAATGTCCACCAGACGTTCCATTATGCACTTGCTGAAGTACATTTGCTACATGACACCTCGGGATTAACAATTTCAAAGTAACTTTCCTCCCATCTGGACTTTCCCACGCTCTCTTCAGTAGTCCATCCTCTACTATAAGGGAGTCCCATTGTGCCCATAAAGCCTTCAGCCCCACTGATTTATTTGAAATGTCCTTCCAATCGGGCCGAGTTCCTCTTTCTTTCCATTGCAGAATAGGACCAGTTTCCTTATCGTTTAACTGCGCTTCCCTTAACGACTCTTTTGTCAAATAATCCGGAACATCAATCTTAACGGTCTTCATTATTTGTACCTTTTGTTGTTCTTCCTTCCGGTGGCAAGGCTTGCAGTCTTTCTGACACTGTCTTTTGGAAAGGCCATTTGCTATAATCCACGAAGTACCAGCTCACCAGTTTTCCTGCGGCTTCTCCATTACTGCGACCCTCTCAGGGATGCGCTGACGACAGTTACTCTGAATATGGCCCACTCTGCCACACTTATAACAGCGCATACGTCCTCCACTGTGTCTCCCACTACTTTGCTGTTGGGTTTGTCTCGGATCTTGAATGTTGAGCTCATGACAATTCCTCTTAATATGGCCCAATTTGCCACACATATAACAACGGATGCCTCCATTCGGCCTCCCACTACTTTGTTGTTGGTCTTGTGTCTGCTGGGAGTTCGATTTTGTCAGTAGTTGGGTCATCATCTTGTATAGATCAGATATCAGGTTTTGTGTTGTGTTGTATGGCTTGTCTTCCTCCACACTCACAGCTCGTACTCTCTGATTTGGTTGTGTGGTATCCTCATAGGTAGCCTCAATCTCCAGTGCATGTACTAAAACCTCACTACTAAGGTTATGCCTGGCCAACTTAAGAATTCGCCTAACTTCCTGGTCCCTTACTCCATCAATAAATGTACCAACTGCTAACTGTTGTTGAAATTCCATTGGTGCATCAGGATAGGCTAGATGGGCTAATCTTTCTACCGCAGCTTCGAACTCCTGGAGGCTTTCTCCACCTCGTTGTCTGCGTGATTTGAGCTGTGCCTGATATACTTGGGCGAGATGTTGGTCGCCATATCTTAGTTCTAACGCTGCCTCCAAAATGCTAAAGTTTTGTTGCTGTGCGGCAGGAATTGTTTGGAGCAGGTCTAATGCTTGGCCCCTTAGTGCTAATATCAATGCTGTTGCTTTTTCTTCATCGTTCCAGTTATTTGAACGTGCAGCTGCCTCAAATTATCTCTTATAAGTTGACCATGAACTTTGACCGTCGAATGAAGGTGGTTGTAGCCTAGCACCAGACGACAGTACTAATTGGCCTCCCTTCTCTCTTAATTTTTGTTTCAACCGGACTATCTCCCCTTCAACTTCACTGACTTTTCCTTTAGCTTCAGTTATTTCTCCTCTAACTTCACTAACTTCTTCTTTAACTTCCATGACTTCAGCATGTACATCTTCCTTCAATTGTTCAGTGACCGAGAGCATGACTTGATGTTGTCCCTCCATAATTTGTCTTAATTCTTCCTGGCGTTCCTTTCTTTGCTGTTCCTTTTCTTCCTGTCGTCTTCTCTCTTGTTCTTCCTTTTCTTCTTGTCGTCTTCTCTCTTGTTCTTTCTTTTCTTCCTTTCGTCTTATTTCCAGGCCTTCGATCATTTTTATCAAGTCTTCTTTTTCTTCTTGGCGTTTTCTCTCTTGTTCTTCTTTTTCTTCCTGTCGTCTTCTCTCTTGTTCTTCTTTTTCTTCTTGTAGTTTTCTCTCTTGTTCTTCTTTGTCTTCCTGTCGTCTTCTCTCTTGTTCTTCTTTGTCTTCCTGTCGTCTTCTTTCTTGATCTTCCATAATCTTCCTTTGTTCATCTTTCTCTTCCTGTCGCTTTCTTTCTTGATCTTCCATAATTTTTCTCTCTTCGTCCATCCGTTGTAACAATGCTGCAAGCATGTCCTGTGTTTGCTTCTCCGCCATACTTCTTGTTGTTGGCATTAACTCACGACACGTAAATCAATTTCAGAATAAAGTTTATAACACTATAAAGTCTGTAAAATGTTGAAATCACGTCTATTTTGTTAATGGAATGTTCCACAAAAATCTCGAAGCAGCACTAGAAAGTCTTGTTTATAGTCTATACTTCTTTTGTGTTGACAAAATTCACTTATCTCCACTAATTGTCCAATGGAATGCTCGAGAATTTTCACGAAATATCACTAATAAGTCTTGTTTTGAGTCTATAACACGTTTCCGTTAACACTATTCACGTATCTCCTGTAGTTTCCAAATAGAATGTTCTAGAATTTTCCCGAAATTGCACCAGTAGCCCTTTTTCTCAGTCTACAACGCGTTATTACTAGCGGCACTCGCGTATTTGCAACTATTTCTAAATCGAATGTTCTAGAAACTTCTCGAAAATCCACTTTAAAGTCACTACTCGGTCCAGAAATAGTCCTCCAAACACTGTCCAGTAGCTTAATTCTCCGTGTTACCACTAATTTCTGAGAAGAACACTGTAGAACCTTTTCGAATATTCCAGAAAATTCTCTTCCAATCCACTTCCGACACCAAATTGTTATGTGTTTGCTATCCACACAAACACCTATACTCGTAGATTCGTTGATTGAAAGTCCAGGTAACACTTACTTACTACTTTATTTACTAATTGACAATTAACAACAATAGATTAATCACTGTCCTAATTATAATCACAACTGAACAGTTATAAGTCTCTTTCGTATTTCTTCTTCACTCGTTCGCGTTCGACTTCAGACTAAGACTCGGCCCACCATGTGTCTTATTTATACATCCGTTCACACAATCTAGGGCATTCCAGAATGTTCCCGGCCGTTCGTGTACAATTCCAGCCTAATCTAATCAGTCTGCACAGTCCAGTGGCGTAACAATATAATGTTCCTTTATAATACCGTAAGCTAAGAATATTTAAAGTTAATATTTTTTATTTTTTTTTAAGGCTTGAGCTATTTCTAGAAAAAATAATAAAATTATTGGTTATTACATAAGCATCAACATGATAACAATAATACCTATAGTTTTTTATATTTTATACTACCATTCTTATCTGAATGAGCTAGTATAAAAGTTTTAGGTAGATATATCAAACACAACACTTCCAATAATTTTATGGTATAAGCTATTAAAACAGTTTCTCAGTCTAGAAGTAAGAATTGCATTAAATTAAATAACAGTAATTTTAGTATTAGAAGCAAAAAATATTGAAATTAAAAAAATATTAACTCACCAAAAAGAAATATTTTTCCGTTTAAAAAATGATTCCTTCCAGTTACAATATAAAAACGAAAATCCCTAGCCCAATATACAGGGTGGGGGCAATAGTGAGTCCGATTTCGATATGTTGAGTTCTATGATAGCTAGAAACTTGATTTAAAAACATAAATAAACGACGATTGTATAGGGCCAACTAATATTTTTTTAAATGGAATGCCATGTATATCAGAACATTTTTTTGAAACCTTATTGTGGCCTCCTTCCACTCCTCTATTATTATTGACTCTCTCCCAACGACTTGGATGTAATAATTATTATCGATTTTAGGAAAAAATATGTTAGTACCAGTTATGAGACATCTGTGTGATGATACTCAGCCATTTTCACTTCCTAAAAGTATACAAGGTGACCAAAAATAATTTTTAAATTTAAAATTTAACATTTCATTTTTTAAATGAAACACCTTGTATATTTTTGGACGATGTGATGTAGAATTGAAAAACGAATATTTTTTGTACCCACATCCCTATGGCTATTTGTGACCATTTTCGATTTATTGAAAAATAATAAAGTTAAAAATATTTGTTTTCTTTGTAAATCAAGAGAAGATATAAAAAGTGCTCCACATTTTGCCCATTTTGATTGACACACGTTTCTGTGCGTCTTTGGAATGCGGTTTCTACTGTTCATAAAATTGCCGTAGTGATACTTCTAAAAGCATTTATTATCCTTTCCTTCAAATTTTGGATTGCTGTTGGTGTGATGTTTTTATGGGCATCATGTAACACGCTTATTATAATATCTTCTCTTGATTTATTTAAAAAAAAAACCTCATTTTTAATTTTTATTGCTGAATTTTGCAGTTATTGTTCAATAAATTAAAAATGGTCACAAGTAGCCATAGAAATGCACGTACAAAAAATGTTCGTTTCTCAATCCTACATCACATCGTTCAGAAATATACAGGGTGTTTCGTTTGAAAAAATTTAGAAAATTCAGTTCAAAAATTTAAAAATCCTTTTTTGGCCACTCTGTATACTTTCAGGAAGTGAAAATAGCTGAGTGTCATCACACAGATGTCCATAATTGGTACTAACATATTTTTTATTAAAATCGGTAGTTGTGTTTGTAGTGATATTTTTAATATACACGTGTAAATGGTATAATTTCAACAAAAAAAGTCATTACACTTAAGCAGTTGGAAGAAAGTCAATATAGAATCGTCTTGGCTCACCATCTATATTCGAAAACAATTTCTGGTTGTAGACTTTTTTGTCTAATTTACTTTTGTTTTTAAATCAAGTTTCTAGCTATCATAGAACTCGAGATATCGAAACCGGACGCCCCACCCTATATTTCGTCTTTTATTCTTTCTGAATTCGATAAAATGTATTGGAAGTGTTGTATTTGATTCACTATCAATCTAAAACTTTTATACTAGTGCATACAGGTGAGAATGACAGTATAAAACATAAGAAACTATAGGTATTTATTATTGTTATCATGTTAGGTATGAAAGGATGATTATAACCCAATAATTACTTTACTATTATTTTTAGAAATGCACAAATACGAAGCAAATCAAATATCATATTTTTTAAAACGCTTGAACTGTTATGCGAAAATATCTGATACCTAGTCCTAGTAGCCCTGAAGAATATTGTATTTTTTAAAAATAATTTGAAAACGTAAAAAAATTAATTGCAAGAACTGAAAATGGTTAGTGCTGAAATGTGAGAAACTCGAGAATATCCACAAAAGTATTTTTTTATATATTTTCTACCCCGAAATATATATTCTCTGGAATTTTCGTTAATATTCGTTTATTCTCATTCATGTTTCGAAAATGTTCTCCAAAAAGATGTGCTCGAGCATTTTACATCACTGCACAATTGTAAAATTAATAACGACAATAATAAGGGTTTTCCGTACATATATAATTTAATTTCCATTTGCAACCATTTCATTTCAATTGCAATGATTCAATTTTATTTCAATTGCAGTGACAAACCCCACTATACCGGATAATAAACCACAAATAGAAATTGAAATACGAAGCACCCTGTGTAGTGTAACATATTGCCTGCAACTCAGTTTAGTAGTAGAGAATATGAAACTAGGTTACGAGAGCCACAACAGCCGCAAACTTTAAACCACCAGACAGTTTGGCTACAGCCATAGGCAGCATTGCATATGAAATTTTAAACATTGAGCCAGGTACTCGTTATGGATGTCCCAAGTTTAGAGAAATAAACTAAAAGAAATTGCTTTGCAACTGAGTGCATTAAGGCAGTATGTTATTTACTTTTTTAAAATACGGTATAAAACTGGGTGGTAGTCAAAAATGTTTTTATCTTCCAGTTTAAATGTGTCAAATGTATGTTGGGTATTTCAAAATTTAAATATTCACACGTTCACTGTGAATATTCTCTCTGGTAGTTCCAAATTACCTATCATTAATGAGTTCATTCTTCTTCATTACTTTATACTTGTTAGTTATATTTCACTTATATATTGCTTGACAGAACTTCATAAATACCGAAATCAAGTACACAACAAAAAGATTACAACAATATGAATATTACAGAGAATTGAATCAAAATGATATACAAAATAGTTTGACAAAAAAAAGATAGTTTGAGGTCTGTCACACACAAAATATACACGTTTACCAGACAATTTTGGAAGTTGATTCTGAAACTTACTGTGAAGTTGGTAATTTCTTTATAAACTGTTATGTTTGTATTGTTTATGATGCTGTTGAGCTTAAAATGTGTTGAAAATGTAGGGGTTTAAATCGTTTTCAAAATAGTTGCAGGAGCAGTAAATTAGCATGTCCTAAATATTCTTTGGAACATAACATTAAAGAGTGTCAAAACAATTCTGCTCTAAGATGCATAAATTATGTTAATGTTAAAATATCTGACTGCAGTCACTTTGCATGGGACACTTCCAAGTGTGCTGTGTATTAGAAAAATAAGACCACTATAAGTCATAGTTATTTGAATAGCAACCACTGAGGAACTAGTTTGATAAAGTTATGGATATAAGTAGTCATGTGAAAAATATTTCACCGAATTTGACCTCAAATAAATTGATTCATCTTTATTATCAAAATGTACGTGACCTAAAAACCAAAACCAATAAATTATATAATGAATCTGTAGCTTCTCAATGTGACTTAATTGCATTCACCGAAACATGGCTGGACTCTTCAGTGTGACAGTGAATTGTTTAGTAATGATTATGTCACTTTTAGATCAGACCGTAATTTTAACCAGACTGGTACAAGTCGAGATCTTCAGATTCCCAGAGCTTCTGAGGATGTTAATGCCATACTCAGTACTACTCTGCCATGCATACACTCCATTATTTTTTTTTTCCTGTTTCCCGATGCCGGTCAGTCCTCCCGTGGCCTCCGACGCCTCACGGGAGTAGCGCCGGCGCATTAACTACAGCCACTCCCCACATCCCGCAGGGTTAGCGACTGTAGATACCAGAATCGTGTGCCCTAAGCAGACGGAGAGAACCCAGAATGACCGCCTTCTGCATTTGGCCTGCCAGCCACTCGGCTGATTTTTGGCAGGCCGGTATGATCTTCAGTTCCGAGAGTAGCGTAGGCTTTATTCCTCCGAGTACACCGATTATAAGGACGACCATTTTTACCGAGTAGCCTGGGTACAGCACTTGGAGCTCGTACCGGAGATCTCGATATTTGGTCCGTTTCTCCTCCTCCTTCAAGGTGATGTTTTTTTCTGCAGGTGCCGAGAACTCGATGACATACATCACCTTGAGTTGATGGTCGAGGAGGACTATGTCAGGCTTATTGGCTTGGATTAGCCTGACAGTCGGGAACGAGTAGTTCCAGTAAATCCGGCATTTCTCGTTCTCGACAACGGACTCAATATCTCCGGGGACATAAGGCAGCACTGGTGTCTGGTCTACCCCGTACGAGTGCCTTAGATGGTAGTATAGCACTCGTAACGCCGCGTTATGCCGGTGGATGTAGGCCGAAATCGCATATATGGGGCATGCAGATAGTAAGTGCATGAGCGATTCCGGCGCCTGATGGCAGGTCCTGCAGTTGATATCAGGAACCTCTACACGCCACACGCGGCTACGGTAGACCAAGGTGTTGATAACACCATCTTGACAGGCCATAATGAATCCCTCGGTCTCCGACTTAAGCCCTGCTGACCTTAGAAAGGCGAAGGTCAGCCTAGTCGATAAACCCAGTGTTTCTATGTTCTTATAGAAGACACCATGCTGGGGTTTATCGACGTGCTGCCGAAACAGATTTTCCTGTTCGGCAGCTCTAATTCGGGCTTTCAGACGATTTGGCTGAAGTTCGGTGACTGACTCAACATCAGCACCTCGCCGGCCTCCTCGCCTGATGTCAAATGTGAGACCGAGTTCATCTGCGGCTCTTTTTGCTGCCTTAAACAATCCTGCTCCCACTCCTACAGTTTCGTGATGTTTCACAAACCGCAGGAGGGGATCTGAGCTCCTGAGGATGTTACATGCCATACTCAGTACTACTCTGCCATGCGTACACTCCAGGCTCAAGAGTCCTCGCCCCCCCGTTGACGTGGGAGATACACACGAGGAGCGGACGATCTAGGATGAATACTTCTGTGAATATTCATCATCTTGCGGGTATCTCTGTCTAATTGGCGCAGCTCATCTACCCTCCACTTTACTACTTCAAAGGAGTAGAGCAGAATCGGAACGGCAAGCATATTAGTTGCAGACACCTTGTTCTTCCCCGAAAGTTCGGAAGACCAAATCTTTCGGAGGCGGTGTCTGTACTTGCCGCGGAGAGATTCCTTTATTTGTGTTACATCCTGGATGTGCCTTTGTTGCACACCCAGGTATGTATAGGTCTCTCCGGCATCCAGATGTCTTAGGATGCTTCCGTCTGCGAGCTGCGCATCTTCAGGAAATTCCCCGCATCGTCCTCTCTTGAGGTGGACGACTGCACATTTATCCAACCCGAACTCCATACCAATTGCCCGCGTATATTCTTCGACCACCCTAAGAGCGTTTTGTAGTTCGCGCTCTCCGGAGGCATAAAGTTTAAGGTCATCCATATAGAATAGATGGGTGACCTTATGCCTCCGGTCGCTGGGTGGTCCACATTGATATCCGCGGGTTTGGCGGATATCAATATTATTGTTATTATTATTATTATTATTTTAGATAACTTGTTAGAAAAAGAAGCGTTTTAAGACCCAATGAAAAAGTAATTGTTAGTGTCTTTGCTAATGACAATCTATTTCTCTTCAGACTGTTTTTATAATATTTTTATTAAATTTTATATGTTCCTGAGTTATCAAAACACTATGATTGTGTATATCTATCTCATGGGACAATTTTAATTTTGGACCACAGGTTCTTCCGAAGAATAATATAAATACAATAATTATTTGTTTGAGATTTCGTAGGATTCTATATATAAAATTTTGGGAAACACAATAAAGTACATCATATAACTGTCTATCTATCTCTACGAACTACAATCTTCAATACATGCGTCTTGACCAATGTATCAGATTAAAAAAGTAATGTAAAAATTCAATTAATAAATCTAAAAGTTCTATATCGTTAAAGTAAGGTCATATCCAATTAAATAGGGTCGGTCTTCCAGTTATGGGTTACAAATTGGGTTGACTAATCTAGTTTAAAGTTAATCTTAAATCAGTTTAAATATAGACTGGTATTTTAGTTAAAAGTAAGTGGTATATGCAAAAGTGCTTTACGTTGCTAATCATTTTTTGTAAAATGGTATTAGTTGTTATGGTTATATTGGTGTCTTTTGTGTTTTAATAACGACGCTGTCTGTTGTATTGTAATAAATACCCCCATGTTCGATAAAAAACATTTACAATACAATACATTAAAATGTATTGAGTCTTCACTTAAACTGCTATTATTTTAAAAATGGAGGAGGAGATAAAATTACGTATTCATTATGTCTATTTTCAATCACTCACTAAAATTTGATAGATTCAAGTTAAAGTTATGGATTATTTACACTAAAAAATTTACCCATTGTTAACGGTACTCTCGTCATATATTGTCGATAGGTACAAATTTGTAGCATCCTGTTAGGTTTTTCTTGCCTTTTTCAAGTACTCGGATCATTCTCCACAAACATTACTTTTTTTCGACATGTGATTTAAAAAAAAATGAAAATCATAAACATGTATGAAATTGATTGAATTCATGAGTTTTTTTTTAATTAAATCCTAATATTACTTACGTAACATATTAAATATCCATTATTAATGAATTTAGGAAGGGTTTCTTGAAAAGTTGCATCCAAAGAAATGATGTGAAAGACAGAGGAATGACAATAAAATTTAGCATTTTTTTATTCTCTATAAATGATGAAAATATAAACTAAAAATATTATTTTCATAGAGAAAAAACTAAATATTATGTAAAAGGAACAAAAACTAACTTTACTCAAAAACATCAATGTCATTATTAAACTTGTAATATACTTTGTTGCCTCGCATGTGGACTAATGGATATGATAGAATTAGTACAATTTGGTTGAAATTTGCACACTTAGAAACATGGCCCTTCCTTCTCTTTGTTCACTCAAACCACTTTGCGTGACAGCAACAAAGCGATAACTTTTCCTTGAAGTTTTTAACGAGACTACTAGATTTGATATTGTTGGGTCTTAATTCTAGTTAATTTGCTACAGGTACAATGCTAGATCCTGCTTAGCTATCCGAATAAACTTCTTCATAACGAATTCGTTGTTTCTAACTCTAAGGTAAAGGATGACGTCATTTTTAGACTTGTCAGACTCTTCGGTCTCTTCTTGAATGGAATAGTCTAATGTTCCTAAGAATCATCTCTAATAGAATCTTTTTCATCAGTATGTTCCGATGCAAAACAACTTAAAGTTTGAAAATTCCCATTGAATAATATTTCATCACGACTTGTCGCGCTTTCATAGTGCCAATAAAACATTTTATTTTGTCTTTCTCAATCATAGCATATACGTTTTCAATGGCTGCTACATTACAGAGGACTGATACCAGAGGACTGATGTTTTAGAAATTTTTCCCGGTAAAAGCGACAAACTTCAATTCCATAACCTCACTTATCCATGATCCATGCATTCACATTGGGTTCTTTTGTTAACAACGTTCAATATACAAATATTAGATCTCATAATTAAAAATAAAACATGTTCATGCATAAAAAATGTATAAAAAATTCCTTGTTTCCATTAAGTCTATTTAAATCTTAATTCTGAAAAATGAGTTTAATGTTAAGCAGCATCGTCATTACCATATTATCATTTATCAGAATAGCATCATCGTAATTTAATATACGATAATTATTACATCCATTTCCCTTATTATTCACAATAGAAACATCGTAAAATTAGAGTAAAATATTTGTGAGGTCGGCTCCCCATGTTTTCTCGATCAAGCCAAATCAGATTCTATTATTTTACCAAGTCGACGATTCAAGGTTATGACGCTCAGAGTTGTTTATAGTTAAACTTTTATTTGCATTTAAATGTTTACACAGGTTACGTTTTAGAATAGTTAGTACTAGCAACCTTCACCCGAAATCCATTAGAACTCACGCTTTTTATTTATATTTCAATAATACAACAATGTCATTTTCTACATATATTTGGTTTGAAAATCAAGTTAGAATAATAAATTGAATTTCCTGCAACTGTCAAAAGACGCGCGTATATGAGGATTATTTATTTTCAATGGCAAATCGAAAAGTTCAAACAGTGACTGGAACCTATAAGCATGTATTCTTTAAGACATAATGGTTATAAAAAGAAAGAACAAAGTTGTGGCGTACTTGTATACTTGTTAGCATTATTGATACCTCCTAGCATTGTTAATATTACCAGTTACAGTCAAACGTTGACAGTTATCTTAATTATTTTATTCGTATATTTATGGTAGTCAGGGAAATGATTACTATTAATGATATTTTAAGAACTACTAATAGATATTTTTTAACTTATACATTTTCGCAATTCTTCTCGAATAAACATTTTAAATCTGCTGTTTTTGATTAATTATGATAGTACCCACAAAACGGTGACTCCAACTTGATTTAAATAAAATCAAACAGAGAAAAAAATTAAAAATTAACAACTCTTAATTTCAAGGTTTCAGAAGTATTAGTACAAAATTCTTATAACAAGTAGCAAAGATTCGGCAGCTCTCACCTAGCAGAGTTAGTCTATTCAAACAAGCAGTATTTAAAATCCTCGACCAATTGAAGGAACGAGAAATATTAGAACGACTTTGGAAAACCGAAAATTTAATATTTTTAGAAATTGTTCAAAATTTAAATCTGGCGAGTAACTACGTTTGATAGTAATTCCTTTTTCATTAGAGTATTATCTGACTATCTGGGGAATCTATTGCTAGTGATATTCATTAAATTATTATTGTCATTAAAAAATTTTCTAGAACAATGTCAAAAGATAAAGACAATGTCAATGTCGACACAAATGTTGAGCAATATGCAGCTTCAACTATGATTAAATTACCACCTTTTTGTATCACTAAACCCGAGATATGGTTCAGTCAAGTAGAAGCGCAATTTAGTGTAGCAAAAATTTTAAATGATAGGAAGGAATATTATCATATTCTGGCTCACGTACCCCTCGAAATTGTCTCAAATGTATATGATGTTATTGGAAGTCCACCAGACACTAATCTTTATACAGATTTAAAAGAAATAATCATTCACCGAGTAACGTCCAGTGAAGAAAAAGAGGTCAGATGATTTACTTTCAGGTTCTCAAATGGGTGATCGAAAACCATCTGATTTGTATCGTGCCATTATAAATATCGTAGGAAGTTCGCAAGTAGTTAGCCAGGATTTGTTGATTAAATTATGGAAACGAAGGTTATCAAAGACAATTTGTATATCAATAACAGCCTCGAGAAAACAGATATCAACGATATCATAGATATTACAGATAAAGCATGGGAGACTTGCCAAAATCCGAATATTTCACAATTTTAGTCGGAAGTTCCAAAATCCTCAAAAGAAGGAAATTTGGTAAAAGACATATTCAATGCTTTTACTAATTTCTCAATAAGTTGTCAATTAAGTGAAATAACATAAAAGCAGCCAATTATGGAAGCATGTATGAATTAATGCATTGCAGACAACTACTCCCCATACTGCACATCCAAGCTTTTCAAATATAGATAGATATTGATGTGCTGACTGTCAGAATAGATTACTGGATATCAATCGTGATACCGTATGGTAGTTTGGTGTTTCTAGTGTTTTCGAAGTTAAGAGGCAGCTGTTGATCGTGGGGGTCTTTGTGCGGTGAAGTCAGTGCGGAGTTCAAAGCCCTAAAGGGACAGAATGCCAGTGGTAACGAAGTGACAGCACACCAATGAACGGTAAGTGTTCTTCCTTAAACATTGAGACAGGACTCGGAAGTTTATGCCTTAGTGCGTTCGGGACTAAGCTGAAGCTTTTTTTTCGGGTTTGCCAATGTGTACAAGCGGTACTTGCGTCTACAACTTTGGCTGGGCTGAAAGGCAAACTCTCCAGTATTGGCAAGAGTTACGAGGATTATTTCATTCGAAGGCGTTTATAAAATACCCTTTGGAATCAAGAGCTAAGAAACTTTTAGAGTTAAACAGGGTAAACCTGAAAACCATAACAGGCCTATCTATACAGCGGGCACTGCCGACTAAACTATCATCTGCATAAACTCGGCCTAGCGGAAAACGCCGAGTGCCGCCTATGCCTGGAGGATGATGAGAAGGCAGACCACATCTTATGCACCTGTCCCGCTGTGGAGAGGATCCGATTCTCAATATTTGGCAAAGGGTAACTGCTGCCAGAGGATCTGGACACATTCTCACCCAATAAAGTTATCAGTTTCAACTTATTGGGTGAAATATAATTAGGGGTGAGCCACAATAGGCCTGCTGATAGCCGCAGTGGAGGGTCTACTAAGACCCACTCACAACAAACCTAACCTAACCTAACCTAAAACTTTGGCCCAAAATGTGACGTTATGTATATATTTTATCGTACCGTAGTAATCGAACATGAACATCTAACGGTGACAAAAACTAAAAGTGAAATATTTCAGAAAGTTAACCCACCAAGACACCGCAACCTATTCAAAAAGAAGCATCACAATATCCTTTAAACGTCAATAAAAACTGACATCTTTAAACAAATAAACACCTGTGATAAATTTAAAAATATAGGAAAATTTTTCGAAATTTTGCCGGAGGCGCAGGGAAATTTAAAAGTTCAATTTGAAAGCTTTATCTCAAAAACAGTAGCTGCTATCGCAAACACAGATAGAACATTTTTTCTGTCTGAAATTTTGTGTATTGTCATAATTCGTCGAAATTTGTCCAGAAAAGCAATAAAAATTTTCAAAATTTTTTTCACAAATACATAATTTCCTCACTTTGAGGGGTGGGGGAAGTAAAATTAATTAAAGACAAAAAAAAATAAAATCACTTAGAAATTTTATCATCGAGAATGGTAACGACCCCTGGAAAGCAAAAAAAATATTAACGGGAGAAAATGGAAAACGAAAAGACATGGGAACAATAAAAAAAGGATGATGGTACATGGACAACAAACAAGGAAAATACAATTAACCAATTAATAACAAAATACTTCCCAAATGATGAGGAGGAACAAGATGACGACATAACAAAAACTAGAAGAAAAATAAAAGAATTAAAAAATGAGCATACCAATGACAAACCCTTTACTTTCAACGAAATACAAAATACCGTCATGAACATGAAAAATAATAAAGCAATGGAAGAATAAGACATATCGAACAAGGCCATTAAAAAAGCTAATTCCAATAATAGGAGGATATATTACAGAATTATACAACAAATGCCTAAAAGAAGAAACCTATCCAACATGCTGGAAAATATCTAAGGATATTTGCTCAGATTAATAATACTAGAAGATGAGTAACAAAACATTAAAAGTTGTCCAATTCATCTACACCCCACGCGAGATACGTAAATATTATTACTGGTTTTATTCCTATTGGTCAGAATTACGAACAAGCACGAGGAATCTGGTCGATGCCTGATCTATCACCGTCTAGAGAACAAATAGTGTTCTATAAGACGACGTCTGTCATTTTAATCTGTGTTTTTTAAATGATTTTAAAGTTTTGTTATTTGGTACTGTGATTAGTAATCGATTTTTAGTTATAAAAAATTTATTTATAAATATTTATTGAGAAACAATGACTAATAAGTGTGTAGTGTGCGGTCAAAGAGGAAAGCCACGGGGTTGTTTATCTTTTCACAGGTAAGGAAACAAAACGAATCATGGCAGGCATAATGCGAACGTGTGAAATCTTAAAAATAACTAAAATTACTGATAGCTTAACAAATACAACAACATTTGATTCCATTTGAACAGTAAAAAATCCACATTTTGTCAAAAAAAGATACTTGTACAAAAATATTTATTTTAACTTCAATGGAAATTTCAATCATAAGGTTGCTCACAAATTGTAGATGTTTTAAAGTCAATTGATATTATTTTAATTCAATTTTAAAAGTTGTTATTAAAAAATGTGTTTATTTTCAGATTTCCCGAGAATCTCGAGAGAAGAGAAAGTGGGCTGAGAGCTCTCAAAATGAAAAATGCCAGTAAGTGGCACTACGTGTGTTCACAACACTTTAAAAAAGTGATTATACTATTATAAGATCTGAAATAAAAGTGTTGAAAATCAATGCTGTTTCATTTTTTCCCCTGGCAACACTGTCACCACTTCTTCACACGTACTGTCCAGGTTAGTAGAGAATTATATTGAAAATTAATAATTTACTAAGTAGTCACTCATTCATACCTCATGAAAAAATATCAAATAGATAGGTACCTACAGAGTATCAACTGTTTTGTTGATATGTTACTTTTATTGCAGTGATGTAGTTTGCATATTTCAAAGAAATCTCATTTGTTTCAGCATTGAAAATTTAATTCCTTCGTCACCATTAGTACTCAAGATAGCAAGGTATGTTAAATTTAAATATACAGGTCCCGCCACTTTAAACTCCCCTGGTCCTTATTTTTTTATTTTTTAAGCAACGGCCATATCTGGCACATCAAATTGTAGATATTTTTAAGTTCTTTAAATATAGTGTGCAGTGATCTAAAAATTATTTTTTGGATCACTGTGCTGTATATTTAAATTTAACATACCAAGCTATCTTGGGTACTAACGATAACGAAGGAATATAACAAGACGAACCCGTCAATAAATTGTGTCATCATGAATTATCATTTCTCAACGCCAAAGATTTTTGCGATAGAGAACGAATATATAAAATTGCTTCAAAAATACCCAAATTTGATAATGTCACCAGACTATTCATTACCTGTCAAACATAACATTATTACGAATGGACATTTACCCTATATTCGTCCACGCAGATTAGATATTCAACAGTTCGATATCGCGAAAACAGAGTTTAGGCAATGGTGGAACTAGGTATTCGTAGACCAGGTTCACCTGTTGCGTCTCCCCCTGCACATGGTAACGAAGAATGAACCAAATGATAGGCGACCGTGCCGAGATTATAGGCAATTAAATTCAATTACGGTCCCAGAGAGGTATCCGTTACCGCATATTCATGACTTCAATTCGCGATTGCATGGATGTAAAATATTTACCAGAATTTATTTAGTACGCGCATATTATCAGATACCAGTCGCGGAAGAAGATATATTTAAGACTTACTACACCTTTGGAACTATTTGAATTTTTACAAATGCCATTCGGTTTACAAAATGCAGCGCAAATGTTTTAAAGAATGAACAAGTCACTGTTAGACTTAAACTTTATTTTTATTTATTTAGACGATATATTAGTAGCAAGTAGGAGTGACGAAGAACATCATGAGTATTTAAAGACTTGTGTTAAACACGCTAGCTCAAACGAGCTAATATTCTTCGTTTTAAACTTATCGTTATTTTTGTTTATTTGTTTTTATTGAGCTGATTGTGGACTGTATATTTCTTCTCTATAATTTTATTTTTGATAGTGACATCTTCTGTAACTGGAACTATTTTTGTTTTCTTCTTACAGCTAAATTAAGTAAAATCAATATTTTACTGAACATTTAGTTTATTAAAGAAATAGGTCTGAACTGTACAAGGTTTCGTGATATATTATGTGTCTTTTTATGAGAGTTGTTTTAACTTACATGCTAAAATTCTCCTAATATTTATTTCCAGCCTTATCGTTAATTTATTACCTTCAACATGTGCTGTGCCTATGACAGACATATAGAGGTTGAAACATACATTTATACTAACAAGGGCCACTAAGTGGACAACTAAAACATAAATTTAAAGTAGAGCCAAACCAGAACATTGTGGATGACATTTTCTTGTAAACCACTTATGTATAATATTCATAAAATATGTGAATATATTAAAAGCCATTATTTTGGCTCATTTTAACATCTTACCAGCATCACACGATATGAATATTTAATTTGCGCTAATTCGCTGTCCTCAAATTATCGCGTAATATTGGTTCACATAATTATTAATTTCGTGTTGGAAACGTTTTCTCCAACAACTTGATCATTTTGGTATTAATATTAAACCCTCCAAATATGTATTTGGGGTAAAAGAATTGAATTTCTTGGGACATGATATATCATCAAAAGGATATTCCCCAACAAAAGAGCGAGTAGAAATAATAAACATTTTATTCTTCCTTCTACACTCAAACAACTACAAAGATTTATTAATATGGTCAATTTTTATCATCGCTTCGTTCATAATTTTGCTGAAATTTTAAATCCATTACATATTTTTAGTACTGAATTGCAACATAAAATTGGACAAAAGTATATTCTGACAATTTCAACAAGGTATGGAAAGCATTTTCAGTTGCCATTATACTTACACGTCCGAGTAACAGGTATGATATAACATTAACTCTCACGATAGACTGTTCTAATATCGCTATGGGAATAGTATTAGAGCAGATATCAGACCGAGGAATGTAAACCTTTAGCTTTCTTTTCTCTAAAATTATCAAAATCTCAGAAAAAATATCAACTTTGGATAAAGAAATGCTAGCACTATACGAAGCCATAAAGCACTATAGATACATGCTAGAGGGTAGAAAATTCATCTGTTTTACTGATCATAAGAGGTTAACAATAGCTCTGTTCTCTAAAACAGAAAGAAGTCTGAGACAAACACGACGAAAAAACAATATTGTCGCGCATACATTAAAATTTACAAATAACTAATTAAATATGTACTACAAAAATTAAAATCCCGAATTTTAATAATGAAATTTGGTGTGATGTTTCTACCTCCAACATTAGACCCTATATACTCAAAGAAATTAGATATACAGTTTTCTAAATCTATACAGTTTAAGACATTCAGGAGTACGGACAACAGAAAGGCTAATAGCTAGTAAATATTTCTCGCCAAAAATGAATAAGAACTGCAAAATTTGGAAAAAGACGTGTTTTAACTGTCAAGCATCAAAGATAAGCACGCACACCAAAACACCCATAGATAAATTAGGGCGAATACGCGTAACTGGAAAGAAAGAATTCCCATTATATTATTAGGATTTAGAACCATGATAAAAGAAGACAGAGTGTTCTTTTACAGAATTTGTTTTTGGTCAACCTCTACGTCTTCCGGGAGAATTATTAATTAATTCTTACAAGAATTCGGATTATAAAGAGATCATAATTGATTTGGATAGAGTTAAATCCGCTTATTAATTAAACGAACATTTAATATAATTGAGAGAAAAACTATTAAAAAAGTGAGATTCGCAATAGATTTCTTAGATGGTTTGGTAATATTCTTTTAAGAGTATTTGTGGTGTACTTGCACACTTCCTAGCATGGTTGATACCTCCTAGCATTGTTAATATTACCACTGTCAAACGTTGACAGTTATTTTAATTATTTTATTCCTATATTTATGGTAGTCAGGGAAATGATTATTAATGATATTTTAAGAACTAGGTACTAATTGATAATTTTTAACATACATTTTTGCAATTCTCGAATAAACATTTTACATCTGCTGTGGTTATCCCCACAGATGTATTCCTAAAAATAATTTTAAAAACATGTTTTAAGTGTTTTATGTTTCGAATTTCAGGTGTTGCTTGCAATAGAAAATGAAACTTTTAAATTATGAGGTATAATGTTACTATCCAATTCAAACAGGATTGTGACACGAGACGTAATATGATTGTTTTTTTTTGTGTAGCTCTATCTCTCCGCCCTTACAACAGTAGCTGCTGTGTACTAATTTACCCTCAAATATGATGGTGACGGACTGAGATATAATGTCTATGTTTAATGAAAGGATATTCATAAATAATGTCGCGAGAATAATTTGTGCTTTGGTATATTGAAATGTACAAGTCCTGCATAATACTGATTAAATCTAGTGTATTATTTCACTTCGGTTGAGTTTTATTTCCCTGTCTGTTTTTATTTTCCATACTTTGTACCAATATAACGATATAATAGATTGTCTACTTTATGTGGTATGTTTATAAAAAAGAACATCATACTAAACTGAAGATATGATCTTGAGTACAGTCATGACCATTTGAAATTTTAAAATAGCGAGATCCGAACCGGTCATTGTTTTAGACGTACGTCTGCCACAATGTTCCTTGGTGTCAGTGCCGATGTTACCACATTAAAAATACATGGGGAATAAAAGTCGACTGAAGTAGTTGAAGGCTACATTGATAATTCGTTGAATAACAGATTAAATGATGCCAATTACATAATGACACAACTCATTGAAACTGGAACGTCAATCAAGAGTTGTAACGAAGTGATTTTTAAGTTAAGTTAGGTAGCTAGGTTTTGAAGAATATTTTTGTCCATTATATTACTGCGCTTGTAAAGAATAACAGTTTAATTATTAATTATAGATAGGAAGTATGGATATGTTTTGTGAACATTCCACATAGGTCGAATAGCTGGCAGTCCGCGAATCGCGACACATGAGGCGCGCATCGTGCCCCGGCACTCTTCTGCCCGCGCTATCATGAAGGAGCCTGAGACTGAAAATAATTAAATTAGTTTCCGTCCAGCTACTCAACGAGGAACCACGCCGGCCAGCACCGTAAGTAAACTCGTGAGTATAAGGATATATTGGTATCTAAATTTCATGCGAAATTATTCTAAGTCGATGAACGGGTGACGTAGTTGTAATATACCGCGCATGACTACCGTATCTCATCCTACTCCTGCCTTAGCAGTATCTGGTAGCATGAGGATTTTCACAATCAAGGGAGTCTCTGTCCGACCGCTACTCGAAGCACCACGCCGACTTGGATAGTAAGTAAATTCGTGAGTATAAAGAAATAGGTAATTAAATTTAATGCGGAATTATTCTAAGTCCACAAACGGGTGACGTAGCTGTAATAAACCGCCCATGACTACCGTATCTCATCCTACTTCTGCGTTTTAGCAGTGTTGAGTAGCATGAGGATTTTATCATTTAATTAGTTCCCGTCTGAGCTCCAACCGAAGCACCACGCCGACTTGGATAGTAAGTAAACTTGTGAGTATAGAGGTACATAGGTATCCAAAGGTAATTGCGAATTATTCTAAGTCGATAAACGGTGACGTAGTTGCAATATTTCGCGCATGACTACCGCGCTCATCCTACTTCTGCTTTTTGGGCAGAGTTTAGTAGCTTGAGGATTTTGCAGAGTATCCGAGAACAGTCCGTTGCTGCCGTCCGTACCGTCCAGACGTGCCGACCCCGACCGCTCCAGAGAGGAAGCCAGCACAGGATCCGGAAGTAGGTAGCAAGGTTTGATAAAGGTTTGGTAAATAATCGGTATTACTTGGCTGGTGAGTACTTTCCGGGCTTTATTTTTTTTTTAGAGTTAGTGAACCGCGAGCGCTAAACGTATCCGCCTTACATCCTTCCTTAGAAAGGGAGAGCGGCCGAAGGTTGGAATTAGAACCGCGTTCCACCGCGTTACACCGCGTGTTCTCCAGGCCACCTGAGCACGTAAAAATTCTGCAGGGTGACTTGGAGATACTAGCATTTGATACCGCGTGTCCTCTAGGCCACCTGCGTCCGTTTTTTTTGGCAGGGTGATTTAGAGGGATTTCCGTAACCGCGTGCCTGCCAGGCCACCTGAGCACGTAAAAATTCTGCAGGGTGACTTGGAGGTATCGTCCGTAATCGCGGGTCCACCGGGCTACCTGAGCACGTAAAAATTCTGCAGGGTAGCTTGGTAGCTTTGACCATACCGTCGTCGTCTTAGATTTGCAACCGTTCGGCTTGCCACTCCTTCCCCCTCCAACTTGAACCGCGTTATACCGCGTGCCCTCCAGGCCACCTGAGCACGTAAAAAATTCTGCAGGGTGACTTGGAGGTACTGTCAGTTGCCATCGCGTGTTCTCTAGGCCACCTGAGCACGTAAAAATTCTGCAGGGTGACTTAGAGGTACTTCCGTAACCGCGTGCCTGCCAGGCCACCTGAGCACGTAAAAATTCTGCAGGGTGACTTGGAGGTATCGTCCGTAACCGCGGGTCCCCTGGGCTACCTGAGCACGTAAAAATTCTGCAGGGTAGTCTTGGAGTTTGACCATCCCGTCGTCATCATCAATTTGCCGCTGTTAGGCTTGTTACTCATTCCCCCCCTTACCGTAACCGCATTCAACCGCGTGCCCTCCAGGGCGCCTGAGTCCGTTTTTTTGGCAGGGCGCTTTGGAGATACTCGTTGGCATATGATAAGACCGGAACCATCCATCAGCCAAGCGATAATAAGTAACCGCGTTAGATAGGCATAGTTTGCTTGTATTGGCGCTTGCTTCCCCTCCTGGTATCCGTCCGCCGTCTGCATATGACCGATTAAGTTATCGCTGCTTACCGTTTCACCGCTTCATTTCACCGGCTTACCGTATCGCACCGCTTGACCGCCCGCTTACTGCCACGCTTGTCCGTAGTTAAGACCGTAGTAGTATAAGACCGTAGTAGTATAAGACCGTAGTAGTATAAGACCGTAGTAGTATAAGACCGCTTGTAGAATAAGACCGTTTGTAGGTAAGACCGTTGTAGTATAAGTTGTAGTTACTAAGGTGTGTATAAAGTGTAAATAATAATTAGTGTGTAGAATAAATGTACATATATTGAATGAGAGTCTGTTCCTTGACTGTAGTATGTAAGTTCCCTTTTTCCCGACCCCTGGCTTAGCCGTATCTTCACTGCAGTTGCCCGGCCTCTATCGTCCCGCCGATAGAGTAAAGTGGTGTTTCTACACTCTAAACAGAAACTGGCGCCCGAGATCTCCGTACAGTGTGCACCGCCGTAGTGTTGGGCGTCAAAGTGACACTTCTGCTCTTGGGTAGAGCAACGAAGTACCTCACAGAGTCCATCTACAATTCGTTACACCTCTGCATTCCTTAATTAACAAAAATACTTCAGAAAATATGTAATACACCATTAATTTTTAGAATTGCAATAATATTAATACAAATTTTATAAATAGGAAAGAAGATAAAATAAAATTTTGATAAAAGATTGATGTTAAAAATAAAAAAGCATAAAATAAAATTCTGTTACCTACTAGAGATTAATGGATTAATTATTAAAATTTAATGACCTAAATAATTTATAGTAGAAGAAGTGTAGTATGTAAGACGTTTGGAATGGCTATTCCGTACTCATGAACTATTATTCGCTTTTCGGCTCGAATGACAAACTCTCCACTCGTGCGTAATATACCATATTCCAAAGTTATTACACAATATACAATTTTAAAATATTTATAATGTCAAATACTAATTAATACTTAAGGTAATACCTAAATACAAGCTACCAAAGTCTAGTCCTCTTACTTTATTTAGTTGAATATTAAATGCAGTTAGCATACACACTTCTTGATGATTTATAAATTTGTATCATACAAAGCTTTAATTATTGTGATTGTCCACTAGTAAAGGATTTTTACCAAATAAATGGAAAACCTTATTGAGGTCGTTGCATATACCATTCGCAGACCGGTTTCTGGTTATTACCTTCGTCAGTGCGAAGTAGGTATATGCAACGTCAACAATGAAGATCTCAGAATTATTATTCTCTATGTGATAATAGAGTTCTAACTAGTTAACGGAAACTCCATCTTTGTATGATACAAATTTATAAATCATCAAGAAGTGTATGTGCAACTTCATTTAATCTTCAATTAAATAAAGTGAGAGGATTAGGAATACTAGTATTTAGTTATTACTTTGAGTATTTATTGGGGGATGAGGTATGGACATCCGTTTAATTTCCGATATTCGATCGGTGAAGTTAAGCAGCACTGATCGAGTCCGGCAATTGGATGGATGAACGATAGCTCATCTATCAGTCGGTAGGCTGTCAACAGACAATCCCGGGAAGGCCGCTAGCCTGATGCAGGCGGAGAGGCGAGCCCGGGTGGAGGGTCGAAGAGACCTACCCAGGAGGTTTGTCACTCTGCTAGCGGTGCAGGCGGGCAGGCCCAGGCGGTGGGTTAGTTGACAGTCGAAGACCGTGGTTCGGAGTCCACGCTAAACTGTAGGTCCCTAGGTAAAAAGGGCCCATTGTGGCCTACTTGCCTAGTAAAATAAGTAGCTACTACTACTACTACTACTTGAGTATTTATTACTATTTGTAAATTAATTTCATCTCTCTGTTGGAATATTTTCGCATTTTAATTTTTATTATACCTTTATCAGTATTCATGATTTCATTTGCTGCATTTTTTGATTGAATAATTATAATAATTAACCCTAAAATGTGGTTTGAACTCCACTTTAACATAGAGCTCCCTTAGCTTTACTCAAATTTGTGTTTCGTAAATTGTAAGATTTGTTTGTCGCTCACTGATCAGAAAAATGTTAATCAAAATATTTTTCAAAATCGTTAATATTGTTATTCATCATGAAGGCAAATAGTTAACCAATAGTTTTATTGGAATAAATTGACAATTAATTTTGCAGTTTATTGCATTGCTGTACGCTGATTATATTATGTATGTATTAGCTTAATGACAATTTTGAAATCCATTTAAATTTACTGAATGTCCCATATTACATCAATTATTTTATTGTTTATATAACGAATTATTGAAAATTCTTTGTTAAAATAGAGACCAAAATTCAGTCAATTTAGGTCACATATTATAACGTTCCATCATTAATTAGAAATCAGTTTCCATTGTTATACAATTGTAATGAAATAGTGATGTTTGATTTCCAATAATTAAATAGCACCGGAATATAATTTGATACGTATATTGATTTATGTAGGCTAAGGAGCTTGAATATATATATATATATATATATATATATATATATATATATATATATATATATATATATATATATATATATATATATATATATATATATATATATATATATAAAGAGGAAATTGAGGAAGTTGATATATTAAGACGAAGGATCATTGAAGAAGTTAATGGAATAAATAATAATCTACATTATCTGCAACAAGTTCGGTCACATCTCTTATAACGTTGTCAAAATAACGGAGAGCATATTGAAGATCATGTCTAAGTAACTGTAAATATATTTTTTGTACTTTTTAAATGAAGTTGATTTTTTTTGTTAATTTTTGGTAATAACCAATGTTTCGTATTAAAGCCAGATAATCTTCAAGTGGATAAAATTGCAATAAATTTGTTACATTCTACATAATGAAAAACATAAATATATTTTTTTAAATGCTACTGATATATCATAACTAAATAAAATTGAATTATACAGTCCGTAAACTGTAGTGTTTCTTGTTCCTAAATAAAATTGAGACAGCTAAACGTAGTTTGGGTCATGTTGCAACCAATAGAGAGTGCAAGGTGCAAGATTTTTTTTCGGCGCTAAAACATATGTAGGTAGATAGGTAAATCTTAAAAATTTAAATTCACTGAAATTAATAGGTATATTGCAAGAAGCAGATCTCAGCTAGCAGTAGCATGAAATACTCTTCATTGACTCACAGTCAATGAACAGCCTGAATAATGAATATGAAATGCTAATATAAATTAATAGTAATAAATATGTATTAAACTAATATATAATGTAAACATGACAATAATCTTAATAATAATACATTTATGATTTTCCTATGCATTTGTTTCTAGATCTTTAGATTTCTCTACTTTCCAGTCCATATGTGTCAAAATATTTTGCTCTTAAATAATTTTTGAGGAAACGAGCTGCTGTAATTCTAGCACCTCAAATAAATTAATCTAATAATTTCTACTACATTTCTGTACGCTTGCGCAAGCTTTGGAGCCGAGTGGAAACAGTCGCCCTAGACTCAAATGAAATGTTCTGGACAGTGCATGAATGTATATAAGGCGCACGGTGGGCCGAGAAGTCAGGGCACATAGAGGACAAAAATGTCCTCAGTGAGTACCAGTATGGTTTCCGCCCCAAACATTCCACAACCCAGCAGCTTTTCCGAGTCGGTGAAATAATCACCACCAATTAATCATCCTGGACTGCTATACAAGCTCAATATCGCGGGCTTTTCCGTGCGAATCATTAAAACGATTCGTGCATATTTATCAAATCGTAAATTCCGAGTGGCAGTAAACCAGGATTGCTCCCAAGATTACCCCATTTTCTCCGACGTCCAGCAAGGGTCGTCACTAGGACCTACCCTATTTATACTATACGTCACAGTCATCATCTTACCCCTAGATCATAGAATAACACTTTCACTTTACGCCGACGCGGCGACGATACAGCAATTTTAACAGCCTCAGTCGACTCAGACATCACTACAAAACTATTACAAAAACAAATCGACACTATAGTTTCCTACTTTGTAAAGTGGGGGCTACAAATCAATGCACAAGAGACACAGACTACCATAATAACAAAACGAAAGGCTAACCCCCAGACAAAAAATTATTGTGCTTGGCCGCGACATTAAGTAGTCGAGAGAAATTCTATATCTTGGTGTCACACTGAATGTTAAGATGATGTTCGAAACACACTTAAATAATATTAAACAAAAGTACTATATAAAATTATCAAAACTATATCCAATAATCAAAAATCTCCCACCCCTGACCGCCACACTCCTTTATAAATCCTATATCCGTCCAGTCCTTACATATGCATCCCCAATCTTATACCCTTTAATATCCTCGACAAAAAACAAGAACGACTCCAACGACTACAAAGCAACGTACTCAGACTAGCACTAAACACCACACAGATGGCACCCATTGACTACATACATAGCTTTACTGCCACACCCACCTAGCAGACTCCCTTAAAAAACATAAAAACCCCACTTTAATTAATCCACTAAGTAAAAAATTCGAAACCACCCCAAAAACACCCATCCCTAAACTTCATTTTCAACCTCTAAACCTAAACAAACAAAAATATTCACCTATGTTTAAAACTGTAAAAAGTAAGAAAAGATGCCAAATAAACACACACTTAACTTTTCACACCACAGAATAAAACATGTACTAATACTAACTAGAAATAAGAACAAGTAACTAGCGCATGTGTAATACTAATACACAAACAAAAATTGTAAAATCACGAATACCCTATCCCTATTTAGATGAACCAGTCAAAAATACGTCAATAAGAACCACACAATATCCCGTGGCAGGCGCCAAAGAGGCGGAAAGCCACTGTAGCCGAGAGCACATCCACGTACTGTCGAGAAGTCAGTCTGAATTTGAAATCGAACGAGTGAAGAAGAAATAATTTATAGATTAAAGCACTGATTTATAAATGTGTGATTGTGGTTATAGTTAAGTACTTCATTAAGTTATTTTTTGTTAATTATTAATTAGTTAATAAAGTAGTAAGTATTACCAGGACTTTCAGTCAACGATTCTATGGTGTGGGGTGTTTGTGTGGATAGCAAATACGTGACAATATTAAAAATTATAAATAAATAATAATGTGTATATATTCGATTCCAATCTTTTTTTATATATTCTTTACCGAAAAAAATTATCAATTTATAATCCAATACTCATTATGGGCATATATCCTTAAGACTAGGAGTTTAAAGTTAATTAAATTAGTATCGTATCCAGAAGAGACAAATTTTGCATATTATGTGATTAATATAGTATAGCTTTCCTTGCCTATTATATATTAGTTCATTTTATAAATACATTTTTTTTATCTACACTTTTTATTATTTATTTGTTTTATTTTATTTTATTATTACCTATTAATATTTTTATTATTTACTATTATTTAATTTTATATATTATTTTGCTTATTATTTTTATATTGTCATTTATTTATATTATATTTCCTTTTATTTTTTTTATTTATATTTTATATCCTTTCAACCAAACATTCTGAACGTAGCATAATTCATAAAGGTCAAAGGAATGAGCAAAAATGTTGTTAGAAGAATATGTAGATTACGATCATAACACTGCTTAACAAAAAGTTACAGGCATAGAATCGAACGAGCCGGCTCTTATAGGTATGATAATTATTGTGCAGATCATTGTTTCACAAAATCTGGATCATTATCACTTATTTCTTGCACAAGGTGAATCTTAAAGGGGATGCCATTTTTCTAATTTTAATCTGTATGTATTGACGTTTCAGTAACATCATAATTGCGACTAACCTGGCGAATGCTGGTATGTGGATTTTCTTCAACAGCCAGTAAAATATTTAACTTTGTATCCTCGTCAACACCTGTGCGACCTGTTTTGAATAGATCTTCCATCGTACGAGTCTCTCTCTAATTTTATTTTTAATTTTACTCACTGTCGATTGAGTTATGGCTCGTTCTGGATATTTAGTATCAAATAAATTACATACTTCTTGTTGAGTTCGCATCACATCATCTTACCCATTCATCGTAAGGATTTTAAATCTCTGCTTTTACAGATCCACTCATGTTATAAGTTAAAATAAATCAACAATAATTATTGTAAAACCACTACTGGGTAAAGTATTACTACGTGATTTACTGTCAAAGACGATAATGAAAAAACAAAGAAAAAAAAACAAAAATTAGCCTACTTCAAAAATTAATAAGAAACTTTTTTTACTTGTTTTTTAAATGGCCGTATCTTCCAGCTTATCAATTTTAGACACTAAGTACATATTTGGAATCAGCCGTTGAAGCAGAATCCAAAATTAGAGAAATATACAGGGTGTACCATTAAAAAATATCGATGACATCATAACGGAAACAGTGATAACGTCATAATCAAAAAGAAAAAGGATAAAGCACACAATTGAAATTAAAAATCCACGTGTCCGAGGATTTTTTCTTAATACTTTTGGTTTAAGAAATAATTAATTCATTACATACTTTACGGACACACTGTATAATATACTCTTATGCAATTTCAAGAAGATCCGCTTATTTTGATGATTTTGATCTTTTTCGACTATATGTGTATTTTACGTTAAAACAATTTACCTAAAGAATTAAATAGGTCTCTTTCAGTACGTAGTGGATTAAATACAATCGAAATTGACATACTAATGATTGTTTTATCATTGTGGCTAGCAAAGTTAATCAATCCATAATTTTTTTGGCTACAGATTTATTTGTTACATTAGTCAAACCAAACTTAATAATTTTCTTTAGTAACAATTCCCATACCAAGAAATAACATAACATAAGTTAGACAACCCCCAAATTCTAAGGCAGAAGCTTTCCAATGGAAATTATATTGAGAAAAACTTAGACACAACTATTCCCCCCTATTGCCTTTTACAAGGGCTGGGATTCGAATGAGCAGATAGACAGTATGTCGAGCTTGTCGCATAATGCGCTTTAACCCTCTGCGCTGTCGTGCCCAGACAACTTGCCCCCACACAGCTTTATCATCGCAAATTTAGTTGGAACATAATTTTTGCAATGAGCACATCCTAAAACAATTAATTTTACAGCTAGCACACACTTACGTACTAAATACACAAGAGTTGTATTTGGGGGACAGATTGACGATAGCCCCACTATTTCATATTTAATTTTAGAAACAAAAATTGCCTATAGCAAACACAGTTGGGCGCAACCATGCCCAAAACAGTACATTTACAATGGTGGCCATATGAAGGGTTAATATTTCCCCCAATCACGCCATATTCGTTTAAAATTTAGGAACATAATTCTCACTCTTAGCATAGACTAGCACAAGACTGTTAACATTGAGAAATCGAATGATTTATTAGCAAATTGTTTTGAACACACCACGTTTATGATATCCTCACCCATCATTCAATAATAAACATTTTATTTACTCAGTACCGGAATAACTAATACTAACATAGAGGCAACAATAAAAAAACATTTCGCAACTTAGAAACAAATTTTTGTTACATACTTCTATAAGGAACATTAGATTATTTACACATTTAATTTTATGCTACTTTTAATTAGGTAAATCTTTAAACAATCCGTATTAGATCATTTCAGTAAAGAGAAGCTCAATAATTTCATCATCCATGATTTTCTCTAAAATTTCAACACTTGTATCACGATATTTGCTGTAGTCTAGTTTAATACAGTTCTACAACATTCTTATCAACTGTGATATTGGGTGCCAAATATATGACGTTCATCCACGTCAAGGTTAAAAAGAATGTCACGTAGTACAAACAACTGAACACCTCACCAATCCTCGTCTAGCTCGTTATATCTCAGGTTGGGTTACCCGTATCATACTGGTGAAACTGGTGCCTTCAGCTTCTCAGTACTCTAAATTCAAGAAATAAACAAATGTATGTTTACTGAATTTCATTCGACCATTTATTTCGTGTCTTTTAACTAGAAAAGGTTTTGATCAGATACAATTTCGCATTCCTGATATAGAAAATGTATTTACCTAAACTGAATAAGACCTAAAAGTTCTAAGAAAATAATATATTCTTGTCGAAAAACTCTCCATTTTACGTTTTCCTTAACCGAGGTGGTAACACGTATGCTAACCTATAAATTTGTTTATTCGAAAACATTCGTCTTAAAACAATCATGAATATTGAAAAGAAAACATTTAACTCGAGACTTGATTCGAGATGATCGTCATCAGTTTATACTTATAGTGCAGAATCATTTCATCAGCGAAAAGGAAATGGTGACCCTTGTTTTCTGTTCGAGCTTTACAACAGCGAACACCTGACCTGCATTAAATTTCCAAAATTGTATCATATATTGTTGGAATGCCGCTGACAATTGAATCCAATAACATTATTTATGGATTTGACTCTTTTTAGATGAAAGTTGCAATCTTACAGCGCCCGACTAAACCGATATTTTAAAACATTATATTCTAGAAAAAGGGAATCAAAGTGTTTTATGCTTAATATTGATTTATTACAGATTTTTGTCTGCTTCGTTGAAACTCTAATAAATAGAGTGGAATAAAAACATAATATTAACTGAAAAAATTTTTTTGTTAATTACTATTTACTAACTTTTACAAATCTTATCACAGATAAGTACAACATATATCCTTTTAAACAATTATTTTCCCGGCTATTTGCCAAAACGCTGAAACTTGGATTACAAAAAAGATAATATGCACATTATGTTCAATACAATTGACTCAATAATGTTATTTTTAATTTCAATCATTCTGTCCAGTAAAACCAAAAATAAATAAAACACAAGGTACTCACCAGTTAAAACTCACTTTAAAAACTTTAAAATATCTACCGACACGTGTTTCTGCTTGCCTAGCGTCATCAGGTAGCTTGGATATTTAAAGAATCCACAGTAAGAAAACTTGTAAACCCCAATGTAATAAACATTAATGGCTTCAGAGAACAGAACAATTGAAATTATATAGTGGAAATACCCCTTCGGGGCAATGAAATAATTTAAAAACAAATTAAGTTCCTCTTCTTGGTAAAAGTTAAAATATAGAGTGGAATAAAAACATAATATTAACTGAAAAAATTTTTTTGTTAATTATTATTTACTAACTTTTACAAATCTTATCACAGATAAGTACAACATATATCCTTTTAAACAATTATTTTCCCGGCTATTTGCCAAAACGCTGAAACTTGGATTACAAAAAAGATAATATGCACATTATGTTCAATACAATTGACTCAATAATGTTATTTTTAATTTCAATCATTCTGTCCAGTAAAACCAAAAATAAATAAAACACAAGGTACTCACCAGTTAAAACTCACTTTAAAAAACTTTAAAATATCTACCGACACGTGTTTCTGCTTGCCTAGCGTCATCAGGGTAGCTTGGATATTTAAAGAATCCACAGTAAGAAAACTTGTAAACTTGTAAAAATTTTACGTAGTCACCAGGTCCTGACGTTTCGTGTGCCAATTATTTGTAATTATATAAGGTGGAGTTATTAATTTAACGCTTTACATATTGTCAGAAAAAAGCACCTCAAACATAAATCCAGTAACATAATCATCGAAACTGATTAATTCTGAGACTATATTGGTTTGCGTTTTTTAGAAGTTCAGTGTATAACTTCTATGAATTGATGTGTTTTGTGAATATCCAAAAGTAAGTCATTATATTCAATGTACACTTTAGATCATACTATTTTTCAAATATCTTTTAGTAAAAATAACGAACAGACCTTTAATGCAAGCTGACTCCGAATAGGTAGTAAATAAAGGTTTTGATATTAAATTAAATTAAATTAAACACGACAACAACTCCCTGAATCTCTGAAGGTACCTAATGCACCTTGTGTGGGAGAGGGCTACACATTTAGAGACAATGGACACACACTCAATGTCCGAGTGTGCTAGGATTAATTTCTTGTTTAGAAAAAATCCTAGCTCCTCGACTGGAGATCGATCTTGGGACTCCAGGGTGAGAGATAAGTGTCCTTACCACTCGACCACGAAGATAGAGGATGAGTTGGACATAGGAAAACTCAGGATGAAGATCAAAATGATAATTCTTATGAAGATGAGCAAATTGCTATTAAATCCAATGAAGAAAATGACGATGAACATACAAGTAGATCCAGATTATGAAAAAGAAAAATCGGACAAAAAAAAAACTCTTTTTCAAGAACTGGGATTGGACCTACTCAAACCATTTATTGCCAATCGATCACTAACCAAACTAGATTTTAGGCATGTAACTTGATTAGAATATACATGAATGTAAATTATATTAGTACATCCCTAATTTTAAAAACTGGAGAGACATTGTATTTATACTTAAATTTACACAGGATAAAATGTTTTAATGAATAAAGTGCTTTGGGATTTAACTTTGTTATTTTTGTGATCGTGTTTTGTAAATACATTACCCGATTATATGGCCGCCATCAATTATTTAGTAACCAGTTCTAATAATTAAGGCATTATTGATTTTTAGTTTACGAATTATATGGATGGTTAAACGATAATGGAATGAGTATATAAGTATGCTGTTTGCATATAGAGGAATTGATCTCCGCATGATGTTCGAAGAGGAAATTGATTTTACGAAAACGAAAAAAATTCATTTGTTATAAAAACTTTCTTGAATAATAGAATTGCTATTAGTAAAAATAAGATTGTATGTACAGGGCGTTTATAAAATGCAATCATGTGAAAAGAGGATCGGGCTGATACTATAGGTATGAGTCCACCATGAAAATTTAAATTAGGACCTCGTATTTTAACGGTAAACAAATACTAAAATAACAGACTTAGAGAAAATGTTTATTTTATCTGCATTAAATAAAAAATATTTATTTATTTATTTATTTATTTATTTATTTATTTATTTGTTTACTCAGTACATAACAGGTTACAATTACAAATAGTACAAAATTGATATAAATTATTATATTAACTGGTATTAAAAAATATATTAAAACTAAATATACTAAAGATTCTACAAAAATTTATATGAAATGGTCCACGTTATAAAATAACAAAGTGATAAATTTGTGAATATTAAATGTAATTCTGGACAAACATGACTGTGAAGTTAAAACGGTAGTTAAGAGACAAAAGGGAATTCAAAAGCAAAATAATGCTGGGGAAGCAGAACAAGATTTTTACTAGTGTTTTCACAGAGAATTTAATAAAATAAGGTGCATATTTATAAAACAAAAACACAACTACACAGCGTATGTCTGATAGATTTTCTGCTAGCGAATATGTATTCGAACTATTTCCCACACAGTTTGAAAATTATATCCTCCTCTGAAACATAATTATTTAATACAATAATTACGTTATGTATAGCTAAATGTTTTAAAAAATGAATTAAAACCGTTTTCAGAAATATATCATGAAAATATAACTGATAGTGATATTGCTTTGAGGTAATTTTCATAATAATATTGTACCGTAATTATCTTAATTTACGCCTTGGGCGAATTTGCTTTTCGGTAATCAGTTCACCTTGGTTGTTCTTTGGAACAGCCATCATTAATATTGATTAGTATCAATGTATCGTGCCTTGTTGGCAATTTATCTAATATCCCTTTGATATTGTAATAATTTCGTGTGCTAATTTAAACTAACTTTCGGTTATTGTAAATTTTAGATTTACTCGGCAACGGATGTCGCCATTTTGTATCATAGTTAGTTGTTTTCTGTCTTTGTCTGTTGATGTTTTAGGTCACTTAGCTACGTTGGTAGCGCTCGGAACAGTGGTGACTGGTGACATTTGGAGATTGGTACACCTTTTTGGACCAAACCTATTTGTTTATAACCTTTGTGAAAATTATCTAATGTGGTGCATTTGTTTTGTGGTGGATTATTTTATACCAGTGCATATATTTATCAACCAGACCTCAGTAACGTAATGCTTTTCTAAATTTAAAATATCGAATGCTTACTTGAACGTTTACTTAGTATATAATCAGGAACGCTGCTCTAGTGGAGCCTTGCCTAGTTCTCTGGCAAAGATACCTGCCTAGTTATCTGGCAATTGATTAACTTTTGATTATCTACATTAAACATAATATAATCAAGTTATATATCTTTATTTAACTTTATCTGCAATTCATTATTCCCTCTCTCCGAGGAACTAATAAATAATTTAATTTAACGTTACCTTCAAGTTGAAAACTACCATATTGTTTTATATTTAGCAAATATTTATTTACGTTATCTTTCTAGGTGTCTGTCTGGATACAGACATTCTAAATTCTACTTTCTTGAAGATTAATTTCTTTTAGTAAAAAAATATCTTAACATTTAGTGAAAACCTATTTCACTTGTTTATTATTGTAGCTACACCTAGTTTATTTGTTGGACTAGTATTTTTTTCTATTTAACGTAACTTTTATTGATACCTAAGTTAGTTGAAGTCTTCAACTTCCTGAAATATTGTAGGATACCGATCCTAGTTTGTTTAGTTTGCAATTTACTCTGTAAATTTGTGTTAACTCTCATATTTTGTCTAAGTAGCTGGACAATTCAAACGTCACAGCTTTTTAACATTGTTTTGCCTATAATACTGATCTCATAAAACTCTCCCCTTTTTATGTAAATACCTGGACCAAGAGAAGAGGGTAACTGGTGGATCGAACTGATCATTATATTCTGGGTGAAGCAGGAAAACGATATTTTATACAACTGACATTTTTTCTCAAGGGTAACTGCACTACTGACAGTGGTGATTCAAACTGACATGACACCGAACCCATTAAGAGCTTAGCCGTTGGTGGATTCTTCGCTGGACTAACCCATTGGAAGTTACGTAAGATCTTCGTTCCCAGTAAACATTTATATTTGGTCAGAAGAAATTTTTAAAACATCAGGCATTTCATTTTTTGTTTTTTTTTCTCTTTCATCATTTTTTTTGTGTGGTTAGTTGTTGGTCTTCAACCACAAGTAAATTTTTTGACTAAAAGTGGCCATCTGAGCCAATTTAAATATTGTGTACATATACCAGATGTTCCGTTCAAAAACGTCACTGTCCGGAATATAGTAATAAATAAATAATAACCTCCAAATATCTATCTGGTTCCCAATTGTTTATAATAGAGTATTTTTAGTAGGTGAAGAATTTCTGTTTAACCTTTGGTCGATCTTATATTTATTAAGGTATTATTATGTTTAGCATCTAAGTTAAAATTATCTTGTACATATTTACATATCCAATATTGTTGTTTATTATTTAAGTACTTTTGTTGTAATAACAGTCCCCAAAGTTAACGCTTTCACACTGAAAGAAAATATTATTAGAAATATGTGTCACCTAAAATATGCAATCATTTATTACCTTATTAGATAAATATTCAATATTTACGTCGATATTAATTAAAGTTGGGAAAAGCTGTTTATAGTTTTCCTTTCAGAAGGGTTGCGACTGCCTTTGGTTGGTTTGACCTTCAGCTACTATTGTTAAAGTTTTCTGTCTCATAAACTTCCCAGTTGTCTACCATTAGGGAGACATACCGCACATAGATGGCGTTACGATCCTTTGGAAATAATTTAAATCTCATTGTGTAATACATGTGTTATGTAGTACCATTAGACTATTCTTATAGTGGATTTTAATCATTAAATATTATTTGTGATATATTATGAATTTATTTTAGTTACTTTCATATCTTATTTTATAAAGTTTGATTTTTTATATCAAACTAGTTTACCTCCTTGATAGAGACAGGAAGATAAGCCATTTTAATAATCAACTTTGCACCGGCAACACCTCTTGGCAGACAATCGATAACATCAATCAACTTTTGAAATGTTATCTTAATTTACTAGTGTTGTGAACAACCATCAGGTAATACTAATAGTTTTAAATGATTTATTTTTCTTGCAAGTTCTCTTCAAGATGTATATTTTTAAGGAAAAGTTAATAATTAATTTTTCTAATTTTTTTTGTGAAGATGTGACACATGTTCTAATAATATGTTTCTATTTATTCCTTTCTTAAATACATAGTCTGAAGCCGGCTAATTAAATGCTAATTAAATGCTAATTAAATGCTAATTAAATGCTAATTAAATGCTAAAATTATTAACTGCTAAAATTTATTGAGCTATAACTCATCGCTATAAAATTATTCATCATTGAATAAAATTCCTAGAATTTATTCATCCTAAAATATATTCATCGTTAATAGTAAATTCATCAGGAATTTCTTTTTGTGAATTTATATTTCACACTTCCAATTTCATTTGGACATTAATATTTGCACATTGGCAAATTAAAAGTCACGATTCTTGGATCCAGAGGATTAGTTCCGTGGATGTTTTATTTGGATGACCAGAATTCATCTGTAACTGCAACATGATATGAGCTCCACAATTTTGAGTAACGTTTCATTTCATATAGACTATGTATTAAGAAACTAGGTGTCCATACCAGACGAGAAAACGTTAACGTCAGGACTCACGCCACCACTTCCATCACAGGTCAGCCTTCGCTGGAGTGTGGCAAGTTATTTTCTTTTAGATTGTGTTCGGTGAACGAGTTTCACCCACTCGTAACAAATTCTTGTATTTATATTTGTCGGTAATTCTAAATTACCCATTTTGTGTTGCTGTTGATTTAATAAATATTTAATTTTATTAATTTTTTTATTCTCTCTCTTACCTTAGACAGAAATTCTGTAGATTCTGAGTTGGGGGGATGAAAAAGTAATCACTAGTAAAACTGCAGATGGCGCCCTTAATATAAACATATATTTTTTATATTACTTATTCATCCTCGCCTACTACTCGTTGATAGAATTATTTGAAGTGAATAATAGTGAACCAGGGTCTCAAGGAAACAAGAAACGCACGGCCCTTGCCTCCCAAAAAAAATCAGCTAGCCGCAGGCACAGGAAATTTCTTCGCTTTCCTTGCCAATAAGAATAGTTCTTATTGACAGGTAAAGTGAAGGCTTTTCCATAAATACCTGATTTGGTTTCCTTTGTATTAAGAGTCATCCTAATACAGGGCGAAACTAAAATCACGGTACCACGGGGGTTCCCCGGTTACATTTGACGACCAACGTAACCAGATGTAACATTTGGCTACCAGGTGGTTGAGATGTAACACAGTCTTCATTATATTTTTTTTTTATTAAATAATATCTTTTATTCAACTTCCTTCCCAACCGAATTCAAGTATTAACATTATCTTTACCTTTTAAAGTAAAATTTTAATTATTTGGTACTTGCAAAAGTCCTGGCGCCCAGCCTAGATTTTGGTGAGAACTCAACCAATCTAAGCCCTTATTCACGACTTGCTCACTGAGCTACCGGTCAATAAGTACAATCCCCAGCTTATTGTGTTATGCCAAAAATTGGTCGGGGAGGTGTTACACTAATTTTCTTCCCGTAGGAGAGCTGGTGTCAAAAATGCCACCGCATTTAAAACACACCTACGAAGACTATTTAAATTTGTTTATTATTTATGGAGAATGTGATAAAGTAATATCAAGAACTTGTAGTACATTTGCTACTCGATATCCACAAAAACGGAAACGGTCACCAAACACTGTAAAACGTATACTGGATAATTTTAAAAACTATGGCTTTGTCAAGGCAAGAAATCAAACGCGGAAGCCTATTGTTGATGACGAAAATGTATAAATAGCAATTCTGGGATGTTTTCATGCATTTTCAATGATGTCATTAAGACAAGCTGCTCTGGAATTGGGACTATGCAAGGATTCACTTCATGGAATCTTAATTAAACATAAATTTCACCCGTTTTCGTTCCAAATGGTTCAAAGATTAAAAGAAACAGATTTCCTAAGAAGAGAAAATTTTTGTGAATTTATTCTAATAAGGTCTGTAGGCGACGATTTTTATTTGGGAAATATTATATAATCAGATGAAGCTTTTACCAAATTGGACTTTTTAATCGACACAATTCGTATTATTGGAGTGACTCGAATCCTCATGTGTTCAGGGAGCGAAATTTTCAAGCAAATTGGTATTTTAATATAAGAAACGATAGAGTAGTGGCATTAGAATTTTATCAGGAAAATTTAAACAGTAAGTTATACAGATTTCTTCTTCTGCTAATATACATAGTTAATTTTTTTAGGTGAAAGATATCTAAATATTTTACAAAATTTGAATAATAACTATTAGAGAAAATTTACCTCTCGCCGAACATAGAAACATTTTTTATCAGCACCACGGTGCACCCCCATATAACGCGTATTTGAAAAATAATTTTTTACAAGAAACTTTTTACAATCGCCAATAATGCTATAGCCTCCTCGTTCGCCCGATTTATCAATTTTGGATTATTTGATTTGGGGAACTATTAAAAATAAAGTTTATGAGGGCCCATTTACAACTATTGAAGATTGTACGCAGAGAGTAAGAAATGTGTTTCAAAACTTATCACAGGATTCAATTACAAGAGCTACCCATGAAGAACTAATCCGAAGGTGCGAAAAATGTGTGGAGGTTCTAGAGTGGAATTTTAAGCAACTATTAAATTAAAATGGAATCATGTTTTTAGTTGATTTCATCTTAGCTATTTTAGTTTATGCAATATGTCTTCAATCCAATTAAGAAAATCGCAAATATTTCAAAAAAGTTGTAACTTAAACCCGAATAATGCTTATATCAAAAAAAAAGAATTTAACCAAACATAACTTGATGTAAAAAAATATAGGGTGTTCCATTTGACTTAAGCAAGTTTTCGTGATTTGAAGTTTACAAAATGTAACGTCAAAAATGGAATACTTGGTATACTACTATTGAATTTCTTTAAACTGTAGGGCGTAGCTCACCTTATGGTTTTTTGGTATGCCAAAAAAGCAAATGAGTATCTTTTACACGAAGAAACTTATTGTTAACCATTACACTTGTCAAAATTTTTTTAAAATGCAAATATCTCCGAAACGGCTAGATTTAGGCATAGGCATAGGTTATCTTACATGTTTTTGACTCAGAATTGGATGTTGAGTTATTTAAGACTAATATGGTTTATACGAATTGCCGCCATTATTTCTAGTGGCAAGAGATGTATAACGGTCAGCCATATTGGGAATGTTCCGATTTGAACAAAAAAATGTAATTTGTATCTAATAGAAATGTTTTCTAAAAACAATTTACTAACACTGAACCATGTTAAGGGCCGTATGCTACCGATTTATTTATTTTTGTCACCATGTATTTTTTTAAAATTTGAGTTTTTAGGGATTGCACGAATTTTTAAGAACTATCTAACCCATGTTTCACAGTAAACTTAGCGTCGTTGGAAATTTTAGCCCACTATGAGGAGTCCCAATGCTTCATTATGAATATACCGGGTGCCTACGATATTACTAGCCAGCATATAACTTCCTTGCAAAAAGATATTGATTTAAAATTTTGGGATGTTGTATGCGTGAATATTGTGCACAGTTTGATTGCTCGATGATCTGATTTTTATTTCCGGTTTAATCGAACACAGTATAAAATTTGTTATTTTTAATGGAACACCCTGTATGTTATTCGAAATTTAGATTGCTTAGGTAATTGTAGGTCCAAAACATGTAGCATACCCTATAACAATCTGATAGTTTTCGAGAAAATGGCGGTTGAAAATGTTATATCAATCATAAATTATTTCATTTTCACATAAAACAAATGAATGTAGGAACAAATCTGTTACGATTATTTAAGTCTTTTGCTGAGTAAAATTCATAAAAAATTTCATTTCCGGCTGAACCGGAAGTACCACGAAAAGTGATTTTCAGGCTTAAATTACTTCGATATTTTTAATGGAACACCCTGTATTGAACCTTAAATTTACATTATACTAACCTTTCTGGATATTTTTTGTTGTCCCCTATCTAAACCTAATAGTTTATGAGATATCGGCGACTGATTGTTCACCTGCTCTGTCACAAAGGCTACACAATAAAAAAATGATGTTTAAACAGAACTTTGATTCAAGTGGGCTGTGTAAAACAAAAGAACTATTTACCGATTTTCATTTAGATTTTGACAGTACTGCTGCGTTATTTAAAAGTTTCTCTCGACAGTTGTCATTTAATTTTTGCGTTTTATTCTTGATTTACCTTTTAGTAAGTGTCTAAGTGTTATCTGGTTATCTTTGTTCCGAAGGGAAGCCAGAGCATTGTATGGTCGACGTTATCCAGAACGCGACCAACCTTGTGCACAATATTTTCCATAGTTGGAAGAACATTTAAGAAGGGAAAATGATAGTGAACATTAGAACACATTTATTGTAAATGAGGAGGCAGAAATAAACATACTGGCCTGTGTAGAGATTGATCCAACAAGTTCTACAAGGCAAATTATCAGTGGTATCGGGATATCTCTCGAAAGTGTTAAAAATATTCTACATAAACATAAGTACAAATCTTTTAAGTAGCATATCCATCAGCATCTTTACGAGGGAGATTATCAACGGAGATTGAATTTTTGCAACTGGTATCTAGAAACTGAGCGTCATAAGCCAAATATAAAATCATGCATTTTATTTTCGGACGAATCTCGATTTACCAACATGGGAATGTTTAACAGGAACAATACGAGATATTGGGCAACTGAAAATAACCATCTATTTAGAGGAGAGGCTTTCCAAGAAAGATTCGGCATCAACGTTTGGCTGGGCGTTATAGGAACACTCATTGTAGGACCAATATTCTTTGATGGGCCTTGAAACGGGGCCCGGTACCTACTTTTCTACAGAACGAAATTCAAAATTTTATTGAAGTTTTACCCGTGCAGCATAAACATGTCTTCTATCAGCCAAGATGGTACACCGCCCCATAATGCCCGAGTAGTCACCGACTATTTAAGTGAAGCTTTTAATAATCGCTGGATAGGTACCAATAGTCCTATGCGGTGGCCGGCGAGATCCCCAGACCTTACACCTTTGGATTTTTTTTACTGGGCCCATATCAAGGAAAAGGTGTATAAGACACAACCTCATAACGTAGGAGACCTTTGAAATAGAATTACGCAAGTGATAAACTCTATTACTCCAATTCAGATGGAAAACGTTCCTTAGGAATTTAAAGAAAGGAGAGAAGTCAACGGTGTACATTTTGAACATTTAAATTATGGTTAAAATAAATTTTATCTACCGATTACTTTTAGTGTTTCACTTTTGATACTTATTTTATTTTTCTGCTTTGAGCAGATTTGTGACATATTAGTGCAGGTGAACATTCAGTCGCCGATATCTCATAAACTATTAGGTTTAGATAGGGGATACCAAACATAAAATATCCAGAAAGGTTAGTAGAATGTAAATTTAAGGTTCAATACAGGGTGTTCCATTAAAAATATCCAAGTAATTTGAGCCTGTAAATCACTTTTCGTGGTACTTCCGGTTCAGCCGGAAATGAAATTTTTATGACTATCAAATTTCACTCACCAAAAAACTTAAATAACCGTAAGAAATTTGTTCCTACATTAATTTGTTTTATGTGAAAATGAAATAATTTATGATTGATATAACATTTTCAACCGCCATTTTCTCGAAAACTGTCAAAGATAGTTATAGGTTAAGCTACATGTCGTGGACCTACAATTTCCTGGGCAACCTAAATTTCGAATGATATACAGGGTGTTCCATTAAAAATAACAAATTTTATACTGTTTCCGGTTAAACCGGAAATGAAAATCAGATCCTCGAGTAATCAAACTGTGCACCGTATTCAACCATACAACATCCCAAAATTTGAAATTGATATCTTTTTTTACAAGGAAGTTATAGGCTGGCTAGTAATATCGTAGGCACCCGGTATACATCTAGTTGAATCGTTCTCCGTTCTCCATTTTTAACTGTGCTTCAGGACCATATACAATATCGTGCTTAAATCAAGTGGGCGTAACACTAGATTTATTTGCATTTTGTTACGTTCGACTTTTGCAATAAGATGTAAATAAATAGTTTCATTATTAGTTTCTTAGTTTTAGATTCATTTTTCTTCTTTATATATATTTAATTATAGTAAATGCATTTAATCAATTAGATAAATAAATTTTTATTCATGATATTTGTTGTTTAAATTTTATTTTTGATAAAGTCCGAGTATACTAATCATCCATCAGTTAACGCTGAAATAAATAAATAAACCGAAAGAAATCTCAGGCCTACCTTAATTTCTGTTTTATTACTGCTATTTTCTTATGCAATAAGAATATAAATTAAGCAAATTAAAACTAACAAGAAAATAAATAGGTTTCAAATAGATCACCATATTTCTTCTGCATTGTAATATAAACCATAAATAAAATATAACGCGTAATTGAAGCTTCGCTTAGGCATTGGGTTACATGCATCATGCATCAATAATTTAAAATGTATGTTCTGAAGGGCGGGCGCCGTAGCGCTGTGTTGTCGCACATTACAACACCCTATTTGTTAAGCCATTAGCTTTACAATAAGGACTTAATGTGTGTCTGTGGCGAACGTGACGATCAGATTTCTATGGGATTTGACAGATACCCACAGACACCTAATTTAGTTTTACTGGGGGGAGATCTATACAGTAGACATGAGGGGTAATATTTAATGAAATCTGAATAAATTTCAAAATGTGTTAAATAAATATTTTTTTGTAAATTATTTACATTGTGTTTAAAGCAACCTTTGATAAAATAATGGAAAATGCAGTCATTTATAAAACCATAATTTTTGCGAAATTTTTATGTTTCACAGGGAATTTGGATGTCATGCTAGGGACGGATTTCATTCTTAATATCATAATCAGAAAAATACGTACAGTAATAAAATACATTGTATTTCTTACAGTATACTTACAAATGTCTAAGTGTATGCAAAAAAGCTGCCGTATTGACCTTGTGCTTTGTCGAGCTCGGAGGGGATTATTTTACTTACATATATTAACAGTTTTGTTCAGTTAGAGAACTTCCAAGCTAGAGATATCTGTTGTGTACGGCGAGTATAAAGGCATTTTTTATTTATTCGATATTTTCTGTTTAGTGTAGTGTTAGTGGATTTAAAAAATGGAGAGGCGGTCCGCATCTTCAGAACAGTGATGCGTTGTTATATAAGTGAGTGCGGTCTGTGATGAAATATGTATCGTCGAAAAAATACCACATGTTGACTGGCAGAGACAGACAAAGGCGGTGAAACAGAGAGTTGTTATGTAAAGAAGTTTACGAGCTAAAATATGTTTATTACACTGTCTGCTCCTGTGAATGTGCCGCCTCATTAGACAACGATGACAGTAATAGATGAATGCATTACTCATCGGATGTTTCGATGTTTACTCATAAAAATTTTATTGGTCTTGTATACTGTTGTTTATATTATTATTCATTTCTTGGTAATTATTAACCACAATTTTCCTAACATCTTATATGCGATAGACAACATGCAGTTTCAGAAATAAGCAGAAGCAGTATCAACCTCAGCTTTTTATATGAAACACTTATTGGTACATAATTTTTTTAGGAATATAACCAACGTCCAAATGACCAATGATTAAAAAAAAATGGTCCTCCAATAAAGCGAAAAAATTGCTAAAAAGAGAACGTCTAGTGTTTCGAAATTTAGGAAAAAAACTATCCCAATATATTTGTAATAGAGTTGAAAACATAAATTTATATCAAACTACACTATTTTTACAAGATATGGAAAATTATTTGGAATATCTTCCAGCACGAGAAAGGTGACCTATTATTCCTCCACACAATCCACAAATATATGACGAATATCTTAGAGAAAAAATTAATTTGTGCGACCGCAGACTTTGATGGGTTGCGAAGACAAAGTATATGTTCCGTACCTCAGTTTCCACTATTCACTTTTGTCCAGTTTTTGAGATGAGGGATTTAGATTTAGTGGCCTACATTCATTGCGACCTAAAAAGATCTTTTGTAATAACCCTTATACATATATACAATGTGTCCATAAAATATGCAATAAATTCATTATTTCTTAAACCAAAAATATTTAGAAAAAATCCTCGCACACGTCGATTTTTATTTTCAATTGCGCACCTTATCCTTTATTTTTTGGTTATGACGTCATCGATGTTTTTTAAATACGCCCTGTATATTTCTCCATTTTTTTATTCTGCTTTAACGGCTGATTCCAAACATGTATTACACTTAGGGTTTAAAATTGATAAGTTGGAAGATACAGCCATTAAAAAAAAGCAAGTAAAAAAAAGTAAAATAAATATGTTTTTTATTCATTTTTGAAGCATGCTAGTTCTTGTTTGTTTTTTTGGTTTATCATTATCGTCTTTGACAGTGAATTACTTAATAATACTTTACTCAATAATTGTCGATTTATTTTAATTTATAACATGAGTGTATAGCAGAGAATTGAAATTCTTACGATGATTGAGTATGGTGATAGGATGAGACCTAAGTATGTAATTTAATTAATACTAAATTTGCAGAACGACCCATAACTCAATTGACAGTGAGTAAAATTGAAAAAAAAAATTAGAAAGTCTGGTACGGTGGAAAATTTACCCAAAACAGGTCGCCCAGGTGTTGACGAAAATACAAAATTAAATATTTTACTGGCTGTTGAAGAAAACCCACATACCAGGGTTCGCCAGGTTAGTCGCGATTATGATGCTACTAAAACGTCACTACATACCGTATTAAAATTAGAAAAATGGCATCCCTTTAAGATTCAGTTTATGCAAGAACTAGGTGATGATGATCCAGATCATTGTGCAACAATGATGAATATGTGCAATTGTGATCCTCTTCTGATAAAAAATATTATTTTCTTCGACGAATGCACTTTCAAATTAAATGGTGAAATGAATAGTCAGAATTGTAGATACTGGACAAGGGAAAACCCTCGATGGATGCGGGAGCAGCACATACAGTATCCACAAATGGTAAATGTGTGGGCGGGAATTATAAGAAATAGAATCATTGGACCCAATTTTTTTCGATTGAACTGTAAACAGACAGGCATATCTCCAATTTTTAATAGGCTATCTCATCCCAACGTTATTAAATTTATTCTCCAGTAGAATTAATCCTGGAAATGTTGGCGAAAGCCTGTGGCATCAACAGGATGGTGCGCCTCCCCATTATACAGCAGACGTGCGAAGATGTCTTTACCAAATATTTCTAAACAGGTGGATTGATAGACGTGCACCCATCGAATGGCAACCAAGGTTACCGAACCTCAATCCATTAGATTATTTTCTGTGGGGCCATCTAAAAAACTTAGTTTATAAATCTAAAACGGAAAACATTGTTGAATTAAAAGAGAGAATTAGACAGAACAGAAATAAACAACGTTTCTCAGGAAACTATAAACAAAGTTCAGCAACACTTTATTTAACGTTTAGGGTACTGTCAGCTAAAACAAGGAGTATGGTTCGTACATTTTATTATTAACTAACCGTTAGTTCTAGTGACTATTATTTGTTCAAACAAAACATGGAAAATTAGTAAATTCTAATATTCAAAATGGCCGTATCTTTCAACTTATCGATTTTAGAATGATACAATTTTGGAATCAGCTGTTGAAGCAGAATCTAAAAATGCGGAAATATACAGTGTTCTATTAAGAAAAAATCGATAACGTCATAATGGAAACCGGGATGACGTCATAACCATAAAAATAAAGGACAAAGTGTGCAATTGGTATTAAAAATCGACGTATCCGAGGATCTTTTCAAAATATTTTTGCTTTAATAAATAATGAATTTAATCCATACTTTATGGACACACTGTATATGTACCCATCGATTTCTAGGCTTTGGAGGAAGTCAATAATTTTCCTGGCGGCTATGGTTTCTACTTCGGCAGGTTTTGTGGATACCTGTTCTATATGTCGCCTTTGGTGGATTAGGATTTTGTATGAACAAAGTATATATTTCACGGTTTCTGCTTCATCCATACAGAAGTGACATGTCGCTTTCAGCTTTGCTCATTTTCTTGAGATAGTGTCTCAGTGGGCATGACCTGTGAGAATACCTGTTAGTATCCTTAAATTTGGTTTGCTGGAGTTAACTTCCAATAGGAAGATTTATGTTCTTTTTCCCATTTTCTGACCTCGTCTGTTGTGTGGCTTTTAGATATTCCACGAAACGATTCTAGTCCTATAAATGATGATCCTGTATTTTTTTCAGCAAAGTGTTCTGATATATCACTCCATTTTATTCCTTCATGTCTAGAAAAATTGAGTTGGAGCAGATGGCTGGGCCAGATTGTAGCCTATTAAAAGCCACTATCATTATCTTTCAGGTAGAAATTAACGCCATAGAAATCTACTGTAAATGAATTTAGAGCTTCAGTGGTTTCTTGGTTGTCAAAGAGGATATAGATTCTGGTTTCCCGTGTATACTTTTTAATGCATTCTTGAGCGTAGAATTCTATGGCGTTAATTTCTATCTGAAAGATAGTGGTAGTGGCTTTTACTAGGCTACATTCTGGCCCATCGATCTGCTCCAACTCATTTTTCCATCCTCGATCTATCTGAATATCAGATGGAAACATCTATCATTGATAGGTATTGAGGAAAACGCTTCATCAGAACAACACTGGGACAACTTAAAATATAACGAATGGAGAACAATGCGTTTAAAGATTGAGTGTTTTTAGAACTTGCCATAAAATCACATTAGATGATTTATGCTTTTTTAAAATTGTGTTCCTCCAGAGCTACAAACTTTTCGGTTAATTAGTACCACCTCAAATTTTCGTAAATTCGAACCTAACTGACAATATGTCTGGAGGTTTGGTCATTGAGTCTAATTGAGGTTCATTAAAGTCACCTCAAGTGCCGAACCAGATCCCTGATTCGAAATTATTTATAGAATGCATTCTTTGAGTGCTGAGCTGTGACTTTACCTACGTGGGTATGTAAAATGAACAAGTTAAGCAGGATTGCCTTTACTGCTGTTGAGCAGGTACGTATTCCACGTGTAATTCCAAAACACGATAATCGTTGTCATTCTACCAAGTTGTTTAGTGTTGCCCTTCTTATTGTAAATGGTAAAATGACTGTTTTGCTTTAATCGATATTTAAGTTTTACAGATGATATTTTACAAGTTGTTGGCTCTCTAAAAATAAAAATAGGAAATAAAGTTTTTTCTGTATTTTATTGAAGAAATAATTTACGTTTTACGTTAGTCGCCATTTATTTTGTAAATTAACTTTTACCCTTTATTAAATCAGATACATGTTATTGGTATGAGATATTTTTCTAGTTGTGATAGGTGTCAGGCTAATGGTCTAGGCGACAATAATCAATAAACTCGAGACACATATACTTTTGTTGTGACATTAATAAGATGTACTTATTTGTGTTGAAAATGACATCCTGTATACATTATAAGAAATCAAATTATAAATTCACCCACATGTTACATCCATATACCCTCATGTGTATTGGTTCATTAACAAATGCCCTCTTCCTTTTTGCATAACAAGTGCATGTTTAGCAGATTTTAAGGTCTTTATCATAAAATTTCGGGTCGCAGTTACGAACACGAAGGCAGACGTGTCGAGATTCTTACAGAATAAATAATATCTGCGATTTTAAATTTTGTAGGTTTCACTTATGCTGGTTTCGCTAAATTATCCTCACTAGTTTAATTTTTCGAGAAAAATAATTTTACGGAAAAATTAATATGTTTAATAAGAGTTTGTTTTTGTAAATTATTAATCATATAAATATTTTGGGTGTCTCTCTGGTAGTTTTTGATTTGTAACATATCTTTATCGAAAGGATACTTTTCAATCCTTACAAAAATATTATACCGCAAAATATTTCCTATTCAGAAAAAGAAAATAAAAAAATCGTAATTCTCTGTAAAAAAAGCCAATGATATTATTACTTTACACGTTGCTCCTAAGTATATGACTTTTTTGTCCAGTAGCTCTATTAATAATGGTGATAGTACGCTGTGGTTTCTATCTTCGTTCATGCATAATATTCTCATTTTTAAGGTTGTCTTATTCAGATGAAGTCTAACACTTGAAACTTGATTGAACAAAAACAAGTTTCACGGATTATTTTACCTGGTTCTTTATTAGAATCTGCTGTATAAGTGCATTTTTACGTTCCTATACTGAATATAAGGAAGTATAGTAACCGTGATTTTTTCGACCTCGAGATATTGTATGATATATATGTTTTGAACCCTCCTGAATCCATCTGACTATTTTCCGAATGATGTCTGTCGGTGCGTGTGCGTGTGTGTGTGTGTGGGTGCGTGCGTGCGTACGTGCGTGCGTGCGTGCGTGGGTGCGTGGGTGCGTGTGTGCGCGTGTGCGTGTGTGGCGTGTGCGTGTGTGTGCGTGTGTGTGCGTGTGTGTGTGCGCGCGCGCGTGTTTGTGTGTGTGTGTATGTGTGTGTGTTTGTGTGTGTATCCATGATAACTCAAAAAATAATAATGGGAGACTTTCCAAATTTGGCAGTTAAGATTTTCAACAACATTTTAGGTGACACATTACATTTGGTGAATGTGGACTACCAGAAGAGACATAATGAATGAAAGAAGAAAAAAGATACATTTTTAGGAAAAAAAATTATTGCATTTCTGGACGAATCTCGGCGAATTATAATGAAAAAACACAATTTTATTGAAAAAAATCTGTCGGCATGTCGGTAGTATCGCGAAAGCTGCTTTCAAATTTGGTATACATGTTCTAAAGACCAAAGACAATGATAAATTCGGTGATGAGTAATATTGGCCAGCTGAAGGAGGTCCAAGGGACCCAAACTTTTTTTGTATTTGCCCTTACAAAAAAAATTTATTCTTGATGAAAGATTATAAATCATATCGCCAATATCAAGCTAATAAAATATATTTTCCAAGTACTTAAATAACGCTGATGTAAACTGGTCTCATAAAATGGGGTTAGGATGAATTTAAATTTGACATTTGTAAGGTCTAATTTAGTTACAAAAATGTCAATGTCAATAATAAGAAATTTTTAAAATATATGACATGAATTATTATTGACAATATCGAATGACGCTGATAATTAATTATTTAAAAATTTAAATGAAACATTTCAAGGTACGCTATTAAAATTTAATTGAGGTAAGTGAAGAATTAAATAGAATGATTTTTTTACTTCAGGATGATATATACTGGTATAAGAAAGTTATGTGCTGGCCACATCAGATATTTTATTAAATATTAAGTTCTAAAGACTTTTACTGGTTTCAAGAAAGATCTAACACCATCTTATTCCAATATACCGTAAATAAATTGACAATGTATTAATTTATTAATGACTGACATTGTTTTAAATTCGCTTATATTAAGTATATTATAGATAGTATTTTGAAGTTGTATATTACATAAATTATTTCCAATACACTTAATATGTGGAAAAAAAATAGATGAGAGTCTACCATTATTCCTCTATGTCACCTTGCATGATAATTGGTAACGCACCTATAATTGTTGTTATGCCTATTTACTTCATGATCAAATAAAACATGTTTTCATCCAAAATATAAATTTGTAGAAAATATCGGTAATTATTAAGCATTTTGGTGAAAATTTCACAAACATCCAAACAGCGAAAATTATGACATTCACTCAGCTCATAAGCAGTTTGATTTTAGTGGTGATACTAATAATATTTGTAGATTCTATGCACACTGGTGCTAGATCTCCAGATTATTCTGCTGTATTCCTCGGCGATTTTATAGGTTCCATCGCAACCTGACTTAAAATAGTAATTTCGACACCTTAATTTATATTTTTGTCGATTGAGTTCGAGTTTCTTATTTGCAATCGGACCATTCTCTGAATTCCTCCCATAATTCTGTCGCATAGTTATGAGTAAAATATTTTTTAGGATTCATTTAGTTGCAATACGATTCGTTGCTCTCGCACACATGTAGAGAATTAAGATCTTAATTCTTTCAACTATTTACTGTGTAGGTCATTTCATAAACGTAAAGCAGGTGTTTCGTCCCCATATTTTAATATAAATATTAATTTTTTTACTCTTTTATAATTCTCAGTACAAATTTAACATTTCCCTCAAACTTCCATAGTTTTCTATTTTTTGTTAATGTTCTATCTCCCTTATATGTCTTTCTTCTAAGTGACAGTTTGGAGTTGCGTGTGCTTTACTTGAAGAAAGAGGAGAGATTAAAAAGTTCACACAGGCGTGTGTTCTATCTAATATTCTCTCTCTCAAATGTATCTAAACCATTTCAAAGTGTATGTATCGTGTTCGATTTATCTGTTAATTTAAAATGTGAAATTAATACATTTAAAAATCAAAAATTAATTCTTTATCATCATTTAATCGTCCATTTAATATCGAACAGCGTTATTCAGTATTCACATGCAATTTAATAATACAATTAATTTAGTTCTTTCATCTGAACCAAACAGCATTTTTTTACTAGTGAAGAAAATAACTCTTCTGAAGTATTAAAAAAAAATCTTTCTTTTGGCAACTTGTATCTCCATTAGTAATCGTTTAAAGGGTAATGTTTATTTAGTACTTTATTATTTTTGGCCAAAGAATCTTTAGTTAAAATATATGTATTGATTTACCAAACACCCTGTATATCATATATTTTAAATTCTGTTTAAAATAAAAATACTTGTGTCTAAAAACCTTGTTTTCTTAAATAATCAAACAAAAGACAAATTAAAATTGGGTCTGTCGTAAAAAATATTTCGCAACGTGACAATAAAATATTAAATATATTTTACGCAACTAACACAAGTGACGTAAAACTTTTGCAATTAAGTGTCGAGGAGATTTATTGTACAGCATATCATACAAGCTCTCAAACAAGGCCACAATTAACGACATAATTTCGTCAAATTTAATCTTATACTGCACATAAATCTAGATGATAAACCTCGACATAAGCACCATAAAACGAGGAGAGCACTTTGTGACTTTAGTGCCTATAATATTAGCTACTGAATGTGGCTAATTTCTGCTGTCCACGGTATTTAACAGACAATAGAGGACTAATAGGTAGCGTAGGTCCTATTGTTATTGCTGAGGACAAGAACAACTGTTTTCCCTGGGGATAAGTCGACGAACAAGAATTAATTCCTCTGAGTGGTAAATTCTGCAGTATTGCATGTAGAGTAGAGTTTACGAGTATGCTAGGTCAACACAGGGTCAACAGTACCTTCTAATAACTGTCAATTTTGACTCTTCCAAATAGATAACAAAACAAATAAGATGTAAATGGAGAATAATTATATACAGTGACTATAAAAGATGGGTAAGAATAGGCTCATTTAACAAAAATTTTTTTATTGCATTATTTGAGAGTTTATGTTTCAAATAGTAAAATTGCAAAAAATTAGATTTTTCTCCCTTCAACTTCTGCCTCAAATTAATAGTTGAATGTCGCGCGCACTGAAACAAGGCGTGGCCAAGCGTGACGTCGCACCAGTCGACTCTTGACCTACGCGCCAACCGGCTGCTGGCGAATAAGCACAATACGTGTGCTGCAGCCGTTGCAAACCAGTTGTGTGATTGTTGGTTGTCTCTGGTGTTGTTTATTACATTGTGTTACATCTAAGAATCGGCCTGAATATGAATAATGATAAAAAAGGACCATATTTTTGTATTGCCGATCTAAAAAGTATCAATAGATAATTTTCATGCCACACATTTAATATTTCAATCATATCAATTTAGGTGATTTTTGTAATAGTACCTATTAAAGTTCGGGTTACAGCAAAAATAATGAAAAAGTAACTTATATTTCTGATTACACCGAAAGAGAAATAGAAAAAAAAATCTACCCCAGTAGGCATCATCTCATATTGAAAAACGCCCCATCCCAGTGGTTTCTTCGTTTTTTTGTAAAACGTTTTTAGATATTTCTTGTACTGCACGATAAAGCTACATCTATTCTAAACTAAAAATAAATAAATCAGAAGCTGTTTAAAGGTTGTTGACCAAACTTGCAATAAATAGTATCCAGGTCAAAATTAAAGGTCAGTTAATTTTTTAGCTTCATTGGCGTACTTTTTTAGATACTTTATAAGTGCGAATTCCAAATCATAACAAGAGAATAAAAAATACTAAAAAAAAAAACTGTGTTAACGAAAGGAGACTGAGGGTGTTTTTAAAAGTTAAATTAGAAAATTATAAATGTAAAAAGTAAAAAAACAAATATCATCATCATCATAACATATTTAAGATCAGTGGTACCCAAAAAATTATGGAAAAAGACTTAAAAATGCATTTTTTTCTCTGAAAATAAGTATTTTTTTACACCCCTCGTAACCAGTGATACATTATAACAGTCTATTGTTTATCCAAGTATTTATTTGAATACAGAGATGTAAAAAAAATATTCATTTTTGAAAGAAAAAAAATGCATTTTGAGCAGGATCGTGATTAATCAGTGAGCGAGTGAGTGGTCAGCAAATTATAAAGGATTTTAAAGTTGTATAGGTTTCAAGTAAACCAACTTAGGGTATTACTCATAACTTTCCATTTTTACACCTCTCATTTCAGCGCTAATGTAGTCCCTACTGTTATTAAAATATTCCATTACCATGAAAATATCGACTTCAGGTAAATTATCGGAATCAGCTTCAATAAAGCTGTCTTCTACTTAACACATAATGGCCCTAAACTTTAAAATTATTTTGATAAAGAAAAGAATTGAAAAATACGTGACACGTGCTCTTTCCAGATCAGCTAATGAAATAAACTGCCGCGATGGAGGCGATTACTAATGTCCGAAACATGCGGCGGCATGTATCGCTGGAGGCACTTCGACTGATGTGACGTCACGCTGTTCCGCGGGCGGTTTCAAATTTTCAACTGCTCTGGCTCAGTTGTAAATTGCAATATAAACCGGAAACTTTTGTGGGATACTTAGGAGTTGATTTACTTTTAAAATATGTGCTTTTAAACCAAAAACTAAATTACACTGAATGAGCCTATTTTAACCGCTTGAAGAGAACATAAAAATGAGAGACTGGTATTTTTATTTTTTTGATAAATTTTTTATTGGTTTTTGGGGGCAGAAGAAATTCGTATTTTATTTATAACGAAACCGTACAAGCTATCTTGTATGCAGTGTATTGGCTAATTATGGATGGAGTTATTGTCTATATAAAATCAGGTTTCACACATAATTTTAACGTATATGAACTATCAAATATAGAGTACAAAAATAGTTTTTCACAAATAAAAATTATAAATATAAATGTTACTATGAATTGTGAAAATATTCTTATCTCTGCCATATATAGATCTCCAAAGTCATGTCCACATACATTCAACAGGGAATTAGAAAAATATTTATCCACAATAAATAAAAAAAATATATAAAATGCACATAATTGTTGGCGATCTAAATATAAATATAGCTGCAAATGAAGATTACACCGAAAATTATTTAAATATTTTAGGTGAGTACAATTTCTTCTTACATAATTGATTATATAAGAGCTTATAATAATCAACTGTAAATTATTGATCATATATTTATAAAATGTCATGAGGAAAATTTTAAAATATTACCAATATTATATAAAACTTTAATAACTGATTACTATCCAACTATTCTGCTTTTTGAAATTAAGACGCCCAAAGATAAAAATATATTAAGTCACAAGCAATATATTAAATAAAACAATCTAAAAATTGACTTAAAAAATGAAGATTGGTCTGAAATTTATAATAATAATTGTTTAAATAAAGCAACTGACATTTTTATCAACAAAATTAAACACAACATTAAAAAAAATACAAAAATGGTTAAAATAAAAAAAGAATCAGCTACCAAAAAAAGAGTGTATAACATCTGGACTAGTAAATTCTATAAATACAAAAAAACGAACTCTACAATAAAGTTTTAAAAAACCCTGATAATGTAAATATTTTAAATGAATATAAAACGTACAAAAATAAATTAACGCAATTAGTTAAAAAAACAAAAGTAAATTATTTTAAATCATTAATTAATAAAAGTCTAACAAATAGTTCTCATCTTTGGAAAGCTGTAAATAAACTCTGCAACAAAAATAATAGTAAAACGGAAATAGAAAAAATTGAAATCAATAATGAAACACTTAATAAATATAAACAAAAAATTACAAATATCTTTAATTCGTATTATATAAAAGTAGGAGAAACTGATAGCATTAAAGCTGAGACATTAAAAAAGATATCTGACGAAATATTACAGCCTTTAAGATACCTAATTAATAAATCTATAGAGCTTGGCATTTTTCCGGACGTGTTAAAAACTGGAGTAATTAAACCGCTTTACAAATCAGGTGATAAATATAAAATGGAGAACTATAGGCCAATAATACTAATATCAAATATAGCTAAAATATTCGACAAAATAAATTAAGGAGAGAGAATAGTACATTTTTTTAAATAAATATAAAATTATATCTAACAAACAATTTGGTTTCCAAAAAAGAGTAAATTTGCACAAGACGTCATAGCTCATATAACAAATTTATTATGCAGTAATATAGATCAAAGCAAACCATCACTATGCATATTTGTTGACCTTGCAAAAGCCTTTGATACGGTTTGTCATAGTAAGCTTTTAAAAAAACTTGATATTTATGGATTCAGGGGCAAGGTTTTGATTTAGTAAAAAAGTTATTTAAGTAATAGGCAACAATATGTACAAATTGAAGAATATTTATTGTTTATTTTGTATATCAATGACTTATTAAATATAAATAGTGCTGGAGAAGTGTTAAGCTTTGCAGATGATACTGTGTTGTTTATTCGGCAGAAACATGGCATGATTTAAAAATTCTGGTAGAAAATGATTTTAAAAATAATAAATCTTGGTTTAATTCTAACACTCTCACCTCTAAATTCTGATAAAACTAAATTTCTGCCATTCACATCATACTCTAATAACTTGCCAAACATAGATCATCTGCACGTAGACAAGAACACTTCAATACAAGCGGCCGAGTCTTCCAAATATCTCGGAATTGTAATTGATAGACATTTGCGATGGGACAATACAGTATGTAATAAAGAAAATTAGGTATCTACTGTCTCGATTTAAATATTTAAAAGATTTTTAAATGTCAATCAAATGAAAATTTTATATTATTCACTAGTAGAATCACAACTAACATATGGCATAATAGGCTGGGAAGCGCATATCAAAACCACCTAAAAAATTTAGACACACTTCAGAAACGATTTCTAAAAATTATTTACTTACAACAAATCAAATACTTACCCATCCAAACACTTATTTGCTGAAACTAGGACTATGGACATAAGGCAATTATATTCACTTGCAGTTCTGATTTATATACAAAAAAATAAGGCATTTATTAAATTTAATGAATATAGTTATGATACTAGAAATAAAAATATAGTCACCAACAAATATAAAATTGCAAAAAAAATTGGACAAAAATGCTTTACTTATCTGGGTCCTTCATTGTATGATATGTTACCCCAAGAAATAAGAAACTTAAATAATATTCATTTATATAAAACCAAATTAAAACGCTGGATAATCTCCTGTGATATACAACAAATTCATAATATTATAAATTGCAAATCTTAAATTATTGCTTGAACTGTTTTTTTGGTTAAAATTGTTTAACATACATTTACCTATACTAAGTGAACGTACTACTCTCACCAAAAATAATAATCCAAAAAAAAAAATCCTACAAAACACGTATTTTTTTGTAAATACTTCTTGCAGTCTCGCTGTTTATTTATTGTTAATTAAGAGATATTTTGCTTATTAGAAATATTATTTAGTAAAATTTTTGTCTTTCGAGACATTGTTAAGTATGTATATTATAAATTATTTTTATTTTCATACCTTTTGTTAATTAATTATGAAATTGTGATTATTAATATTATAAATAAACACTTTTTCTTTTTCGGTTTTCCGATGCCGGTCAGTCCTCCCTTGGCCTCCGACGCCTCACAGGAGTCGCGCCGGCGCATCAACTACAGCCACTCCCCACATCCCGCAGGGTTAGTGACTGTAGATACCAGAATCGTGTGCCCTAAGCAGACGGAGAGAACCCAGAATGACCGCCTTCTGCATTTGACCTGCCAGCCACTCGGCTGGTTTTTTGCAGGCCGGTATGATCTTTAGTTCCGAGAGCAGCGTAGGCTTTATCCCTCCGAGTACACCGATTATAAGGACGATCATTTTGACCGAGTAGCCTGGGTACAGCACTTGGAGCTCGTACCGGAGATCGCGATATTTGGTCCGTTTCTCCTCCTCCTTCAAGGTGATGTTTTTCTCCGCAGGTGCCGAGAACTCGATGACATACATCACCTTGAGTTAATGGTCGAGGAGGACTATGTCAGGCTTGTTGGCTTGGATTAGCCTGACAGTCGGGAACGAGTAGTTCCAGTAAATCCGGCATTTCTCGTTCTCGACAACGGACTCAATATCTCCGGGGACGTAAGACAGCACTGGTGTCTGGTCTACCCCGTACGAGTGCCTTAGATGGTAGTATAGCACTCGTAACGCCGCATTATGCCGGTGGATGTAGGCCGAAATCGCATATATCGGGCATGCAGATAGTAAGTGTATGAGCGATTCCGGCGCCTGATGGCAGGTCCTGCAGTTGATATCAGGAACCTCTACACGCCACACGCGGCTATGGTAGACCAAGGTGTTGATAACACCATCTTGGCAGGCCATAATGAATCCCTCGGTCTCCGACTTAAGCCCTGCTGACCTTAGAAAGGCGAAGGTCAGCCTGGTCGATAAACCCAGTGTTTCGATGTTCTTATAGAAGACACCATGCTGGGGTTTATCGACGTGCTGCCGAAACAGATTTTCCTGTTCGGCAGCTCTAATTCGGGCTTTCAGACGATTTGGCTGAAGTTCGGTGACTGACTCAACATTAGCACCTCGCCGGCCTCCTCGCCTGATGTCAAATGCGAGACCGAGTTCATCTGCGGCTCTTTTGCTGCCTTGAACAATCCTGCTCCCACTCCTACAGTTTCGTGATGTTTTACGAACCGCAAGAGGGGATCTGAGCTCCTGAGTATGTTACATGCCATACTCAGTACTACTCTGCCATGCGTACACTCCAGGCTCAAGAGTCTCGGCCCCCCCGTTGACGTGGGAGGTACACACGAGGAACGGACGATCTAGGATGAATACTTCTGTGAATATTCATCATCTTGCGGGTATCTCTGTCTAATTGACGCAGCTCATCTACCCTCCACTTTACTACTCCGAAGGAGTAGAGCAGAATCGGAACGGCAAGCATAAATAAACATATTATTATTATTATTATTATTATTAAGATTGCTTTATCTGAATAACCACTTATTCGATAATTCATACATGGTACATCCGAAAAATTCACCCCGCGAATTTTTCCTTGTTAATTAAATTAAAATTCGAACCACGCACCAGTAAAATATATCAAACAAATTAGTTTTGCAAATATTTAAAAAAATGGAAATTCTTCTAATAAAAGTTGTGATCTATGCAAACTTCACAATGCTTATTTGTGTGTGCGTGACGTGTCACTTTGGCACCCTTCAATACAGTAATGGTACTTTAAACTTTTTATTACGGTAACGGTCTCGAACGCCACTTCTTATTTTAAAGTGAAGGAACACCACTTTATTCTGCAGCGATATGATAGAAGCTAGGATAACTTAGTGAAGAAGCGGAATGCCACGCGGTCTGTGTGTGTAGTTTTCATTTTCGTAGCAATGGACACCTTACCTGCCGAAAATGATTCTCGGTGTACCAACCAATTTATTACTTATATCTTTGTTTTAAATAAAAGGCAGAAGTTCAACTTCACTTACTCTATTTATTAAAGACTGCGTCACAGTAAAAACAAATATATATATACACAACAGTTGTATTGTAATACAATGTAAATATTAACCTATATTACAAGTAAGCATCCAAGGAACCAAGCAAGGGGTTATGAAAATGCAAAAAGTGGTGGTCGGTTATGTTATATCAAGTACAGCTAAGTTATGGAAGCTACTACTACGGTATTACTATCAACTGTTTACTACAAGCATCTACACAAGCAAGCAAGCGGTGATTCAAAATAAAGCAAGGGTACGGCAACTGCTACTTCTGGTAGCTACAGCAAGCGGTTAATAAAGCGGTATTACGGTGAGCGGTTGGTGCAGCAATATATTCAGTGGTAAGCGGCTACGGAGTACTAGCAAAACGCAAGTGCAGGAGGTCAATCTAGGTACAGGCGATATATCTGACTGTATTCGCGAGCGTGTTATAGTTTAATATTAGCGCCTCATATCCCTGATTTAGGGTTTATTGACTAGGTATGTCGGATGGAACGGTTACGCCGCTTCGCGTTTACCTAGTAGGTCTTATCTACACACGAGGTATTAAAACCTTACTGGTAGTGAAACTATGACTGATATGGAACTCTATCCACACACGAAGCATCAGAGTTCTATCTTTACGGCGGCTACCACAGACAATAACGACCGAATATTCCCGTTGCTCTTCTAACTCTATAGCACTGTAGTTAAGTTTACTGACCCGTATTTTAGTATAAACTGCCCCCTTAAACTAACTAGATCAGAGATATGCGTGGATGTATGAACGTTAACGCTTGGTAATTACTTATAATTTAGTGTGATAGGTTATCACATCAACTTCAAGCTTATCTTCTTTACAATTAAATTCATTGAGCACGGCTGACGGACGGATCGGTTAGAACCTGACTTCCGGGGCACGGCCTGAGATTCTATCCACGCAGAAGATATTAAAATCTCACTCCGCGTTTACCTAGTAAAGTTTTATCTACACACGAGGTACTAAAACCTTGCTGGTAGTGAAACTATGACTGAGACGGAACTGTATCCATACTCGAGGCATTAGCGTTCTGTCTTTACGTCAGCTACAACAAATAATAATAACCGCGGATTTTCGATGCCAGCGGTTAAATAGGTAACCCTACTTTTATCAATGAATCGTGAATTTTCCAAAATATCTCTGGTTTATTCGGTCAACACTTCGGACAAAATAACCTAACAGTACATTCGGATACAAAAGGTAATTGATAGAAATGCAAAATAAAAACAGTAAACCGGTCAAAAGTAATTCTTACCACTATCGGATTGGAGAGTGCACTGGAGATCGTTAGTTCAGTGCTGCTTACTGGAACCGTCACTGTTGGAAGAAGACAAGTCAGAGAAGCTGAAGATAAGAAATTCTTCCATGCGGTGTCATTCAATTTAAACACAAACACCTGTAATAGAACGGCAGGGATCTGTGCGCCGCACAAGCGGGTCGACCGCTGTCCGTGGCAAACGTTATTTCAGCTTATTACGGCTCATCATATTTAAATAAATTCCCTTTATATAAACAAATGTTTATAAAATATTTCAAGGCTGGGAATCACTTTCTCATAATTTTTAAACTATATTTCCGAAAAGAAATAATTTAATACTTCCAAGAATTAATATTTAAAAATAAATAAATTAATAATTCGGTAAATTATTAAACAAATAGAAACACATTTCTTTACCATGAATAAATGATTTCAACTCGCTTTGATATCAAACTAAATTACTTTCCTCTTACTTCATCGAGTACCAACATAATAATAGATTTATCATTAGAATTATAAATAAACTAAGATTACCCTGGAAAGAAACCGGTTTGAAACAATTATATTAGAGAAATAACTGTTGTTTCAAATACTGAACTTGCAAAAATAAATTTAACTTTGGTTCAAACGGTTTTAAATGCATTATTGACACAAGTTATCGTATACAGAGGATACCAAATTGAACGAAAACAACATTTAGGTGTGATTACAATAGAAAATTAGTAACGGAATATCACTTCGTTACAAAGTTAAAAAATCAGTACGCTAACATTTCGAGTAATGTCTCTTGAGTTTTTGAAAAAATATGTAGTGTGTAAATATTATCTCAGAATATCACTAATACCAGTGTAGGCATAAATTAAAAACACTGACGTGGTTTTCCACAAAACACCATATACTGCACTCGACGTGCATTTCGTCAACCAAGTTGACATCCCCTGGAGATAATTGAAACTAACCTTATGCTAACAATGTATTTATACCTATACTATTGTAATGGTTCAGTGAACCGTGTCTCACTAACCAATAGAGCGGCTGTATGGAATTGCACCTCTGTCGCTATTCATACTATTTTTACACTTTGCAATTTCTATGATTCAAATGCGTCCAGCTGTCTAGTATTTGTTACATTCCTAATTAATCTTAAATTGCTAATATCTATTTTATGGTTGTTCTCAAACGAATTTTGTGCAACACTAGACTTATCTGTTCTACCACATTTGAGATTAGTCATATGCTCCTTGAATCCAGTTTGAATTAATCTTCTATTTTGTCCATCATGCTTTTGATTACAGTTCTGACAGCTAATTTTGTAAATCCCTGACTTTTTGTTCGTTTTAAATTTGCCTTTCATATTGCCTAAAAGTTGTTGTAGTTTCATCTCCCGATAAATGAACCACCGCCAATACTATATCTTTAAAAGTTTTACCAATACCAAGGGTGATTCGATGAACGTATGGAATCGATATAGATTTCGAACTAGATGTTTCATTTTGAATGTTTGAATAATTTCGAGGTGTCTCTTTAAATTTACGTTTCCTAATTGTTTTATCAACTTAACTTGCAGAATATCCATTCATTACTCACAGTTATATCCTTCACCAATGACTTTTTTTTCAAATTTCTTCGTATTGAGAGAGAAACTTAACAGGCGATGACCTATAAAATTAAAAATCGTTATTTTTTGTTGAGCACAATGCCGAGAGTCCTTAGGGATATATCCCAACTAGTAACGAAGTGACGGGAACTGGCATCGGAAATTTAATATAGTAGGCATTATATAACTGTCACTAAATTTGCGATGCTAGTGTGAAATTTACCTTGTGGTATACCCGTGTAGTAACAATTAGGTAAATTATACTGAATTGAGGTACTGTAAAGTTATTACGTTCAAATAACTATTGTAGTATATGTAACGTTACGGTTACTACTCTGCATTACTTTAAAGTATTTTCAACTTTAAAGTGAGAATTGGTAGTATTGACGACTGCACAGCATTCCCAAGGTTCACTTCAAAGTAATGATAACTAAAAGTATTCTATTTAAAGTTCCTGTAACGTTGTTGGGAACTTTTCTGGAATTTTAATGTTATGTAACTTATTAATATCATCTTTAGTAAAAATAACGTTATTTCTACGAATGAAGAGACTTTAAAGTGATTTCTACTACTGCCCACTAGTTAAAAATGTTACGTATAAGATATACGTAACCGACTGTAAGGTGATACTAACTTTTAAGTCAACACTTTATTCGGAACCAATCGAAGATGGTGTCGAAAAACAATAAAAAAACAATAAAAAATATTTTCCGGCATTCATCGATCTTTTATAGAAAAGTTATGCTACAATTAAGAGAATTTAACAATTTAACAAATTATTTGATTGATGCAGGATAGAACCTTATTCGTTGAAACAGATAAATAACCCAATAATTTTATTTGAGATAATTGTTTTCATAGCACACTATTTTGTTTATCGAGTTTTGTGTATTACATTATAATACCTATGTATTCAGAAGAATTTTAATTTTTCTACTGTGAATTGTTTTTGAATTGCTAAGTTATGGAAATGACTGTAATGGTAAAAAGGTGTATTTTCTAAATATCGTGATGAGCCACCATTTTGAGATTTGTCAAATATGTATTTTATAGAAAAACCGATTTTCTCACTTCTGAAGAAAACAGTATTTATCATAAAAACAATAATTTAAATTTTGCAATAGTAACAAATCCTGTCAGAAACATTTTTTTGTAAATTATAGCACTATAAATCAAAAATTAAAATTTTCGTTCCATTTAAAATAAGAAAGTTGGAGTAATTTCCGGCGACACTGAAAGTGTATAAAAATTGAAAATACTGTCTTCTAATCTAATTTTATACATATAACAACATATTAAAATTTCATCAATTTATTTCTTTAAACAATGAAAATAAAGGGGCTGAGCCAGGTTTCATTTACACCCGGTATACATTTATTTGAAGCATTTGACCGTTTAGATTATGAAAATAGTTTCTCTAATCAATTACTACAATAATTCTTTAAGTGCCGGTGGCGGGATTCGAACCAACAGCTATGATAGAAGAATTTCTATTCACACTTGCCATTGTGCGCTTTAGCCAACTACGCCACCGAGCCGGTTTAACATAAATTACATAATCTCACAATCTTATAAAACATTAGGTTTTATATTGGAGTAGTTTTCCAGAGCGCGCGATAGCAAATATGACTATATCGTAGCTGCGGGTTCGAATACTATCACCAACAATGTAACGTGTGTGGGAATGCTTGTATATCCACGTCTTTTGTGTAACCCCTTTTATACAAACTCGGCTTTGGACTTCGGTAGCTGTTTAATTTTTGTGGTGTTTATTTTTATTTATTTTTTACATGTAGAACTGGCCACAGTTTTACAAGCACGGACACAATAAAACTGCTATTTAATACGTTGGTAAGGTCCAAATTAGAATATGGTTGTGTAATTTGTAGCTCGAAATATGAAGTTTACGTGAAAAATATAGGAAATATTTGTTTTCTTAAGTCATTGGAATATCAACGAAATTTTTGCATATGTATGCTTCTTTCTAATATCATCAACAGTAAAATAGACTGTCCAGAGATTTTAAACCAAATTAATTTCAGAGTTTCGTCAGTTCGCAATTGTGCAACCTTTTATTTTTCAAATACTTATACGAATTTCATGAACTTTTTGCATTATATAAAATATGTCACAATTTAGTCTTGGTTCAGATAATATGCCGAAGTCGGGATTTGAACCCGGGAGTAAGCAAACAATAAAACCAGCTACCTTTGTCACACAGTGCTCTAGTCCACTGCGCTGCCGAGTTCGTAATAACGTTAACTAATGGGAGTAAATACAGCGATAAAAAATTTCAATTTTCTTAAAACAACATTCAAATGACGAGGGCCGAGACCTAAATAAAAGCAGACTTGGTCCTTATCTGCCACAGGAAATATAAATGAACAATTGAATATAACATTTTGAATTATATTGTCACAGAAAATTCCTTTATAAAATGCTTCTCATAGTACAATGTACTTACCACATCTAATGCAGCCAGATGTTCAGCTAAATGACATTATATCAAAAGTTGTCCATCTTTCATCGAATTATCCAAAAATATGTTTTGAAACCTTTCATGTTTTACACAAACAACATTGATGTGTGTTTCATAATGGTCACCACTGAGTGTCGATCTGGGTGTATTTCATTACAAATTGTGTAATAGGCCCCATGCAAAAAATATAAATTTGGAATTTTTGGAATTTTTGCTAATACAAAAAACGGCATGTAAATATATTAAACTTTGAAATAGTTGATTACTTGCGCAAATGCTGCCGACCGGACAAATCAATGCAGTAACGTCAGAGGACTCAAATGCTAGTGCAGAAAGCAGGCAAAGCACGGTGGTAAATGTAAATAAGTCGTGTTATTTGTGATTTGTGTTGTGACATTTTCAGTGAAGTAATTTGTTATATTTTTACTGGTTTTTTGTGTGGATTGATTCTGATGAGGCCTGATATTACAGAAGAAACCGGTCAATTTCAGTAACTTTATATATATATATATATATATATATATATATATATATATATATATATATATATATATATATATATATATATATATATATATATATATATATATATATATATATATATATATATATATATATATATATATATATATATATATATTAAAAATAAATATACAAAAGCAATAAAAAAATACTTAATATGTGTAAAGTATATGTGGCACGGTGCAACAGGGATCCTGGGTTTCCAACAATTTTTCCTATTTTTTTGTTATATTGTTTTGGGGCACTTATGATGATATTTTCCATTGCGGTTTTTGTATAAGCCTACTGGGTGCTCTTGTAAATCATCGAACACAAAGTTGCCAATTATCCCTTTTGGGTGACTCATTTTTAGCAAATCTATTTAGATGGATTTCAATCCAAAACTTAAAGTGTGTACTTGAAACCGATAAAAAGAGCTTTCCTGAATATCCGGGTGGCCCATATCATAATATTTAAAATAAAAGTTATTTTGAAAAATTTGATTTTATTTAGTTTACAGCACCCTGTATGATGTATTATTGGACATATTGACGTTTTCGTATTTTTTATCTTAATGACATTGGGACAAAGATAATTTTAAAATATTCTCAGCCATCTAGATTGATTACTAAAATTCGAATTATTTTTCGTGAAACCCTGTATAAATTGTTCAAAATAGTATAAATGTATCCAAAATGTGATCTTTATTCCAAAAATGTAAAAACATACAGGGTGGTCCATTTAAAAAAGACTTTTGGGGCCATTTACGGTGAAACCGGAATTTCATCCCGATATCTTTAAAAACAAGGAAGTTATAGGGGTGGCCCACTATTCGTTTACACATATACAGTGTGAATAATAAATTGTTATACATAGGTATCTCACCAATGTAACTTTTTTTACGTATAAAAAAAACGTTTAAGTATATATATTTGGGCTTTTTCATTCTATCTATAAGCAAAAATTTAGGAACCAGAACAACATTAGATATCTCCAGCCGTTCAAGAGTTATAAGCAAAAATATAGTGTAAAGTTACGCTTAAATTTGGTTCGTGTAAAAATATAACTTCTTTGTTTTTTGTCATACGTTTTCCAATAAAACTGCTATTCGATTCAGGTGTATTGAGCCCTAACTTTAACCGCGAATATCTCAAAAACGGTGGAGTGAAAAAAATATCACTAGAAAATTTTACATGTGATTTCCGACCACATAAAGTTTAATGTTAATGTTAAAAATGGGTACATAAATTAAAGAATCTTCATAACATTTTAACCAAAGTTATTAAAATTTCAGTGAGTGGTTTACAATCGGCACATAATGAATACATCTTTTTTTTAATGTTTTTTCTCCATTTTTGAGAAACTAGCGGTTAAAGTGAGGCTCAATACATTTGAATCGTATAGTAGTTCACGTATTGCCATTTTAAAATGAAATAAAATTTACTTTTTCATGGTGCATAAATTTCTGGTTTTATGTTTGGGAATGTTTTAGTACGTATTTAGAATATAATATTATGTCTGCATAAATATGACAGACCAGAGACTACAAAGTGATTTTAGGAAACACAACCACCCATACTTAATGCATGAACTAGGTATTGTACCCATCACCACCCGGAGATATTGTGGCCTGTGACTTCGCGCCAATAAGACAGCATTCTCACAAAATCTGATATTCCCAGAAGTTCAATTAGTAATTTAAACATCTTCCAGGTACAAATTATTAAAACAGATTTGAAAATTTTTTATGTTAAATAAGACTACCTATATTAGAATGTATGAATTAATTTAAAAATCCGGTAAGTACATTATTCGAGTCAGAAAATATTTATTCAATCGATTTATATCCTTACCGATATAGTTTTCCACTACAAATTGAACTGATACAGTTAACATCGTTCTCCAGTTAAACCGACAGATGCGGTAAGGAAACATGCGTGAACCCTTGGGGTAATTCTAGAATTTAACTAGTTAGTCATGTGTTATTTATGAGGCAATGAATTATATTTTGGAGAAACTCGCTCCCTGTTGCCTTAGAAATACAAGTTGTAGACAGTTGGTAAATTGATCGGTGCAAAATTACACCACCACTTCGAAGATATTAAGCCATTAAAGGTCTCATTAATGGTATTGGAACGTGTACTTTAGATGCATGTGTGGTAATCTTTGTTAAATGGTGCTTTAAGTAGGCGATCAGGTTGTGTCTTGAGAGTCAATTGAAATATTGTTCTTAGCTTTAATCTTTAATTACCTCTAATATTCTAGCTACGAGCTTAGCAATTAAAAATAGATAATTTTTTATTTACTACTTGTGTCAAAGCGAGGGTTAAAGGCTTTAAATATAATAGAGTTAATAATATTCCTCTTACCTTGTTGAGGTTTCTTACATTAATATTTCATTATTCATAACACTTGTTTAGAAATTAAAAGTTGTAAGTCTTTGTCTTCCACTTAGTTTTGTTACAATGGATTTAATAAACGCTCCCATTTCATATACAAATTTTTAAAAATTTGGCAAATATCGTAATGCGGATAACTAAACTTTATATATTTAATTTCATTAATAACATTACCTAATTACGACGATAGATAAGTGGGCTAAAGCACTTATTCTTTCTTGCTTGGTACTGAAAATTGATGGTATCAATACCATCATATTTTTTTCTAAACATAAATTATTTGAGCTCGACAGGTCATGTACCAAGCGTACACTAAATTTTATTTAACATTTATTAGTGGGGCTGTCAAAAATGTTCCGTGGGGCAGTGGCGTACGCGAAATTAACTAATACGTGAAACAATAAACTGTTACAATTTATAACAATGTATGTAAAACTTACCCTCTTAACTACCTTGATGAACTAGCTTGCTTATTACAAACTGGAGAAGATGTGTAGCCATTCTGCAGCATCAGGTATGTATCTATGGTTGTCTCCATGAGTGATGTTCGCTTTGGAGATAATATATTATTATATTTTGAATACGACCGTTCGACATCTTTTGTAATAATGTAATACACGCATACGTAAAATAGTCTTTGAACGAACTTAACGGATCTGGAGCTGCACCATCACATATTTGTCTTAATTTGGTAAAACCGGTGTCTTTATTTAACACACTTGCGAACTTCTCTTTAACGCGCTCATTTATTGCGTCACCTATAGCGTGTCGCAGTAGATTTATTTCGTCCGCTATTTGCAGTGACTCCGCTAACGACAACGAACTGTTTTCTATTTTTTTTTATGCTTTTATGTAATGGTTTATAGTTCTTCGCAATGTTTTTTTAACGCTGTTTCAATGGAAATACTTCCGAATTTTTTCTGGCTCTCCTTAATAGCTGCAGCCTCATCTGGATTGAATTGTAGTATCACAGCTTTTATTTGTTGGAAATATTCAGCATAATAAAAAGCTGCCTACAACCATGTTCCCCAACGTATAAGAATCGGCTGTGGTGATTCAGGAATACCGGGACACTTGCTATGAAATGCACGGAGACGTTTAGGAGATTTAAGAAACACTTTTTTGTACTTGCTATTAATGTATCCAACTCTGGAAAACCTTTTCGAATAGTTTCTGCCACAAGATGTAAAGCATGCACTTTACACGTAACATGTATAAAGGTACAACCTTGTTCTTGCAAAGAACGGCCTACCGAGCCCATTGTCACGGTGCCATCAGTCACAAACATCGAAACTTGACTTTTTGACAGTTCAAATTTTTCTAACGTCTCCAGCATCACCTTGGTAATTATTTCGCTAGTACACTGACTTAATCCTTTGCTAGCTAGTAACAGTGGAACTGTCGGTTTAAGAGGGCCAGTACTCCTACTATAACATTTAAAATAGAATTATTTTTTCAATCTGTTGTCTCATCAACAGATAACCACAGCCGTGTATTTTTCAATTCACGTTTCATCTTATTTACCATGTCTACGTGTACAGTTGGTAGATAGTCACATAACGTTGTGCGACTTGGTAACTTTACCGGAGCATTGTATTATTCCAGAACTCTCGAAATGATTTTTTATCGAGTATGTGCAGCGGAACATCACAGACAATCAGCATTAATAGTAAATCAAACATAAACTGTGTTGTCAAAGGCACCCCATTTTTTTATTTTTATAGTGTACACTATTTATGTGAGGTCCACAATCACGCTTATCCCAGCACATCAAATCTTTCTCATTACAAATTATTTTAGCACTTTGTCAGCAAATGGCCGTTTTCTACCCCTGCGTACGTCTGCCTTGCTTTATTATTAAATTAATATCAACAATACAGTACAACAAATAAAATAAAAACACAAAAACAATATGCAATACGCCCAAGTGACTTAACGTGTACACAACTCGAAAGCTAATAATAGACTGGACTGGAGAAAGAGTTTCGCGCTCAAGGTGAATGCCGGCGACCGTAAGTACATCTGTACTCTACGACCATGATACACAGCAATGATTTGCAGCTTTATTTATTAGTCTAAATGGACATTTTTCCTAGCATATGGTGAACCAAGCTCATTTATGAAACTATTTAAATTTACAACAAATTTTGATCTCTATTCTTCTGCATCAAAAATTGCCTCAATTGAGGAAAACGGCCTACGTGTTGTATTATGATTTATGGACAATATAATCAGTACCCACACAGCAGACCGTGGATAAAGGATAATCACAGGATGTCCTGAAATGTCTAGGATAAGTTTTGGATACACAATGAATATCCACAAGTTGTACGTCGTTACGTTATATCTTATGGACATACAGAAATCTCATCTTTGTGGTATATTCTGTGGACGTCCAGAATAGGATTAGAATACTTCCTTCAAATGTATATGATCTTAAGATGTTCGATGGACATACAGAAAACACCTCTCAAATAATCGTCTTTGTTGGATATCCTGTGGACCGCCAGAAAGACAAATTATAGAATTTCTGTTTGTTGTATGATATGATTATTGATTGGTAATGTCATATTGTCGTTAGATATGTGAACGAAGTTTCACTAGTAGTAGAAGCTGCATTTCTGACCATTTTTATTTGTGTTCATGTGTTCTAAAGCTTGCTAAGTTAAAGTGAATGAATTGTGATTACCTATTAACAAAAAAAGAATAAGTGCCTCTGCCTGGAAATTATTGGTAAGTTCTGTTATCTATTAATATTTGTATTTTTTTTTTTTGTTAATATTTAATAAAATAAATTTTGCATCGTGAGGTTTTAGGAACATAGATTGTTTAAACTGAGAAATGGTAAAATTATATGAGTATTCCTGCCTACATGTTTGTTAATTATTTCGATATTATTTTTTACGAACTAACAAAATGTAGCACTAGGCTGAACTCAGTATCGAATTACTAAAGAAACCTTGATGATATAAAGAGTCGTACTGCAATTAGTTGCTAAAGAAGCAGTTGTTATTGCAAATACTCAAGAAGTTATCCCAGTGTTCAAAAAGGTTTAGAATTTATGTACAAGCTTTTCACGAATCCCCTCTTTTTAACGTCGACCAAAAACATGCAGGAGAATTTACCATAATCGATGCGATGAATGTAGAGTTTAATCTTCGACAATGTATGTATCAACTATCTAGAGAAATCGCTGAATTATTTTATTTGTTCAGCGACTTCTAACTAGAAAATATTTTACAAAACAATTATTTAGGGTCAAATAAAAATGGCGTCTTTACAAATGTTCTCCTGTAACATGCGCCAATAACATCTGTCGAGATAGAACTTTCGTTTTCAAATTTAAACGGATCTTTGCAAACAGACGGTGGATTTTAACAGCAGAGAATATGGAGCAAATTTTATTAATTTGCTTCGCTCGTAAAGAATAATACCACAGGAATAACTGTCAATAAGTGTCGTGCAGCGAAAAAAAATTATTGATGTAAACTGCTAGTGCCAATATACTTTCACTTTACTACCTCCACTAGTCATTTTCATAACTTCTAAACGACAAGGTAAGCCACTGAAATATATTAGCTTGCAGTAATAGTTCAAAAAATACTTGGTTTATGTTATTATATAAATTAATAATAAATATTTCCTTGCGCCGACCCTGTTTTTGACGTCATGACTTGCCGATATCCGAACTCTCTCTAATCATAACATTGTCACGAAGATAGCCACAACATATTCCATATAATTGGAATGACAATATGCACATCTCCTACTCATTACCCTTCTCATTTACACACTACTGTTATGATATCACCGGTGAGAAATCCCACTGAGTACATATTGTGTCATAAGCTAGATACCCATACGAATTATCTTTTGAAATTATAACTACCCTACAATAAGGTAGTTGTTTAAACTCCAACGAGAACTTTCCAGCGTCTCATTGCTGATGTTGGTATACAAATAATTGGTTATTATTCCTTGATATGATAAAAAGATTTTCCACTCACATTCATTGAAAACCACGTGATCGTTTTTGTTTTCAGATATTTGAATACACAGAATAAATTCAAAATCATGAGAGATTCACTGCCACAAATTTAGACTTTGAATTATTCAAATAAAATTTTCTTTCACCCAAACACACCATAGGTTTCTCCTTGAAAAGATTATTGTTACACAAATTGTATTTACTTTGACTCATTTTCGGTGTACGGTTTAAACACGAGTGTGTTGGCTGGAGATCGTTGAATCGGTATATAATACCTGTTTAATGGTAGGAGAAATAAGTGTCTTGTTAGACAGGTTTCTGAAGGTAAAATAAGTCTATTAATAACTTGTCTAGACAGGTGAGTAACTGGTTATGAACTAGTTGACCTTGAGATCGCTGACCTGTCATTACCCCCATTAATAACTTGACTAACCAGTTATAAACTCGTTAACCTTGAGATCGTTGACCTGAACACTGAACATAACTCCTACTCATTACCCTTCTCATTTACACACTACTAACGACATTTTTACATATATTTCACATTGTAACTTTAACTGGAGCAGAATCTTTATATTCTTAATCTTTTCTTACATATTTCACCCCCCCCGGTATTATTAACATTTTAAAGGGCCCTTTAACTTAAAGGGAGTTTTAGTGACCAGAAAACAAACAAAATATAAATATCGAATAGCAATTCTTTAATTTAAATGAAGAATTAGGTTTAATGGCATCCGTATATTTCGATTTAAATTTTGCTGGAATTGCTGATAATACATTTTCTTATGACTAATCCCTTTATGCTAAAGGTTCTTTTAATATGTTGATAATACCGGGGGTTAAACGTTTAATATTTTCTTTAGTAACAGGTTCAAAAATAAAATTTTTGTTTAGAGAAAGAACAAAATGATTTTTTCCCTACGTATATTAAATAACATGATTTTCTGTTTTTATCTAAATAAATTCATCAGCAGTTATTATTTCCAATTCACTAACTAATGTTTGATTAAGGATTTTAAGTTTTTTCTCAATCACGTAAATATGTTTTACGATGGAAAATTGCTAATAACAAGCTTTTGTTATCTACCATTAAACTGTAAATATTTAAAGCTTTTAAAAATGTTGGTAGCTGAATAATCCTTTAATAAGTTAACCGAACAGAAAATTTTAATCACATTTCTCTGGAAAATGTTCCTAATAGGTATATATTACGAACAATTTATATCACTTTAAATAGAATTATAAACTCCTGGGAATCAATAAAAATGTATTCAGGAGAATACTTAATAATTCCGGGAAAACTGCAAACAAGAAATTTTAATCCACGTAAATTAAAATGGTAACAGTTTAACGAAACACATTAACACATTAAAACGAAAGTTTCAAAGATAATTAAAACAACAAATTGCAGTAAACCATAAGTGGCACCTATTTTACCTTAAAATATAGAGGTTTTGTAAATAAATAATAATTTTATATCGTAATTAATTGTGTGAAATATAAACTACTAATTAAATTATAGCAAAATAATTTCTCATCATTAAAAGGCAATTACAGAAAATTGTAGAGGTAGTAACAGGTCACTAACACTTTTGCTGAGGCCACATAGAGCGCTAGGAACGATATGTGTGAAATATTTGCTACGCGTACGCCAGTATATTCCTTTGTTGACAATGCAAGTGACCACCAAAGCTGCGTATGCTATGTACGATATTTTAGCTACGTCATGGAGTGTTTGTTTCTCGACTGTAATTTGAATCGTCATCGACGACGATAGTGCCCAGTAGACACACAGTATATCGGCTACATACAGTCAGCAATAGTAGCGACACTTCGCGTGTAATAATTGAAGATGGCGTAGTCGGACTACGCCGTGTTAATTACTACATGAGATAAAATATAAAGAGAAAAAATCATTGATAATAAGTTAAATTTATACCAACATTAAATAAGGAAATTGTAGGTAAAATTAAACATTAAGTGAGGTCCTAAAGCCCCCTCCCCTCCTGCTATTTTTTGAGCCGTTTAGAAATTTTTATTGTAATTTGGTGGCGATATTCTCTGGCAGGTTATGTACTTTTTGAGCCAAAACTCGATTAACGATTACGATTTTACTACATCGTGGTACCCTGTACCACACATTCCTGTGTGTTGTATATCAAATTAAAGGTCTTTATGTTCCCAATGTTGCTCTAAAATTTCACGATGATTCCTCAAAGCATATGGAATTGGCAACCTAATCATTTTCTTTCTAAGCAAACATTATCAGGCTGCCAATTCCATACTCTTTAAGGAATCGTTATAAAATAGTTGAGCGGCATTGGCGCCATAAAGACCTTTAATTTGTTATATCATGCTTTAGGAAAATCCTTTATGGCGCCTGGCCGTTATATTGGATTTTTTCAGCGTGGCGTATTGGTGTATTGCATGTCAAATTAAAGGCCTTTATGGCGCCAATGTCGCTTTAAAATCTAATGATGATTCCTCAAAGTGTATGGAATTGGCGGCTTAATCATTTTTTTTATACACAATTATAATTAGGCCGTCAATTTCATGCGCTTTGGGAAATCACCATGAAATATTAGAGTGACATTGGCGACATAAAAAACTTTAATTTGATATGCAACACACGTGCATCACGCTGTAGGAAAATCCAATATGGCGGCTAGACGCCATATTGGAATAGCTATAATCGAGCTTATGCTCAAAAAGTATCATTCCTGCCTGAGAATGTAGCCCTCAAAATTCGATAAAAAATCCAAACGGCTCAAAATAGCAGGGGTGTGACTCTAGAATCTTACTGTATAAGAAGAAAATCTTATCCCATCCCATTCCATACCATTCTTATCCTTCAAATATAATTTTTTTATTTGTCATTATTTTATCGAAAAGCTATAATTTAATTTGATAATGGAATCAGATTATGAATGTATAAAGCAATGATGAAAGAGGCTACTAGGAGGCCAACATCTTTCAATTATAGACCAAATTTAACTTTGAAGAATATGACCAAAAATAATTTTAATTCATTTAGACTTGCTCCATTTCAATTTAGTTCAATTTAACAATTTATTAAACATTATACAACAAATTTCCTCGTCGGACTTTCACGCCCAATATCAATCAAACATCCACGGTGCCAAGGCGCCATGCAATTTAGAGGTAGGATAGGGGTGAGGCCGGTTCGGATTAAAAACAATTAATTGATGAATACATCTCCTATCCCTAGACAAATATGTATACATATAAATAAAACAAACAATTACTTACTTATAAAATATAAGGGAGGTAAAAGAAGAGCTGTATGTAGCTATGTAACAGTCACGAGTTACACAATTTCAAAAATTCGTTGTCTGATGTTTGCATCGTAAAAGCGCAATAAATTACCTAATCTTTTTTGTGACAAACCATATTTAATAATAGATCTTTATGCATAAAAAGTTGTTGTAGAATTTTTGTTACAAAAGTCTCGCCTATGCCAACCGGCAACTCAACTCAAAATTAATGTCATAAGCCTAACTTGTTTTGGTTTAATATTACTAGTAACTAATTATTATTACTAGTTTACAAAAAGAAATACATATTTTTCTTCATCGAACGAAATATATACATATATTTTTTAAATAAGCTACGTAGGGCAGTGGATAAAGCATTATTTGTTTTCCGCTAGCACGTCATAATTAGAGTTAACAAAAATACGTCGCAAGACACAGGCATACGCTGTGATGCCCTTCTTCTTTTCTACACAAGATCAGAAGTGTCACTTTGACGCCCAACACTACGGCGGTGCTCACGGTATGGATATCTCGGGCGCCAGTTTCTGTTTAGAGTGCAGAAACACCACTTTACTCTATCGGCGGGACGATAGAGTCCGTGCAACTACAGTGAAGAAACGGATAAGCCAGGGGTGGGGAAAAGGTAACTTACACACTACAGTTAATGAAACGACTCTCATTCAATAAGTTTACATTTATTCTACACACTAATTACTATTTACACTATATAAACATCTTCATATTTATAACTTATTCTACAAGCGGTCTTTATTATAGGCGAGCGGGGACAATAAGCAGGCGTACAAGCGGTGCGACGCGGTAATACAGTGATTAAGCAGTCAAAAAGGTGACCAGCAATAATGAGTCGACCATAAGCAGACGGCTGCGGTGGACGGATACCAGGAGGGGGAAGCAAACGCCAATACAAGCACACTATGACTATGACTATCTATGGCGGTTATTTACTATGACTTGGCTGATGGATGGTTCCGGACTTATGATATGCCGAATCTAGTACCTCCAAGTCACCCTGCAGAATATGACGTGCTCAGGTAGCCTGGAGGGCACGCGGTATAACGCGGTTATGTTGGGGGGAGGAGGAGTGGCAAGCCTAACACTTGGAAATTTAAAGCGACTACGGTAATGTCAAACTCCAAGTTACTCTGCAGAATATGACGTGCTCAGGTAGCCTGGAGGGCACGCGGTATAACGCGGTTATGTTGGGGGGGGAGGAGTGGCAAGCCTAACACTTGGAAATTTAAAGCGACTACGGTAATGTCAAACTCCAAGTTACCCTGCAGAATATGACGTGCTCAGGTAGCCTGGCGGACACTCAGTTACGAACAATACCTCCAAGTCACCCTGCAGAATATGACGTGTTCAGGTAACCTGCAGGACACGCGGTTACAAATGTTAGTAACTCCAAGTCACCCTGCAGAATATGACGTGCTCAGATGGCTTGGAGGACACGCGGTATAACGCGGTTACGTTTTGTAGGGGGGAAGGAGGAGTGGCAAGCCTAACACTTGGAAATTTAAAGCGACTACGGTAATATCAAACTCCAAGTTACCCTGCAGAATATGACGTGCTCAGATAGCCTGGAGGACACGCGGTTACGAACGATACTTCCAAGTCACCCTGCAGAATATGACGTGCTCAGGTAGCCTGGAGGACACGCGGTTACAAATGATAGTACCTCCAAGTCACCCGGCAGAACATGACGTGCTCAGGTAGCCTGGAGGACACGCGGTATAACGCGGTTACGTTTTGGGGGAGGAAGGAAGGAGTGGCAAGCCTAACAGTTGGAAATTTAAAGCGACTACGGTAATATCAAACTCCAAGTCACCCAGCAAAATATGACGTGCTCAGGTAGCCTGGAGGACACGCGGTTACGAAAGTACCTCCAAGTCACCCTGCAGAATATGACGTGCTCAGGTAGCCTGGAGGACACGCAGTTACAAATGATAGTACCTCCAAGTCACCCTGCAGAATATGACGTGCTCAGGTAGCCTGGAGGACACGCGGTTAACGCGGTTATGGTTCCAACCTTCAGCCGTTCTCCCGTTCTACACTCGGACGGAAGAGTATGAGGCGGATACGTCTTTTCGCTCGCGGACCCCACGGACGGGGCGGTCGTGTTTTACAAACTCTGAACAATGTCCGGAAAATACACACCAGCCAAGTAATACTTTCTATTTACCAAACCTTTATTTATCAAACCTTAATACCTACTTCCGTATCCTGGGCTGCTTCCTCTCTGGAGCGGTCGGTGTCGGCACGTCTGGTCGGTACTGGCGACAGCAACGTACCGTCCTGGACGCTCTGAAAAAATCCTCAAGCTACTAAACTCTGCCAAAAGCAGAAGTAGGAGGAGACGCGGTAGTCATGCGCGGAATATGGCAATACGTCACCTTTTACGAAAAATCCCGAATTAAATTTAAATACCTATACCTTTAAACTCACAACGAGATTACTTACTATGCTGGTCGGCGTGGTTCTTCTGTCAGCAGCCAGACGGGAACTAACTTGTCTGAAAAATCCTCAAGCTACTAAACACTGCCAAAAGCAGAAGTAGGAGGGCGCGGGAGTCATGCGCGGAATATTGCGACTACGTCACCTTTTGCGGACTTAGAAAAATTCCGAATTAAATTTAAATACCTATATACCTCTATACTCACGAGATTACTTACTGTGCTAGTCGGCGTGGTGCTTCGGTCGGCGGCCAGACGGGAACTGATTTGTTTGTTTTCAGTCTCGGGGTCCTTCACGGTAGGGCGGGCACAGGAGTGCCGGGGGCAATATGCGCGATTCGCGTTTCGCGATTCACGTACTGCCTGCAGCTCGGCATATTTGGAGTATTTATACAAACGGATCAATACTACCTATCTTATAAATAACAATTATACTATTATTAATGAGCAACTGACAATACCACTATTAAGGGCGCAGTACTACAATGTTTAAAATATCTTTTGAAACAGACAATAGCACCTACTTACCTAATTTAATTCTATAAAATAATCACTTCGTTACAACGCATTATAAGAAGTGTAATAAAAGAAATTAACTAGCAATAAAAGCAATAAACTGTTACAATTTTATAACCATCCTTTCTATTGCAATTTGGCAAACAATAAAATGAATAGTTGTAACAGTACCTCGGTTAGCTCAGTCAGAGGGTATGGATTCTAATATTGAATATTAATTATTTAAATCGAATGTTAATGATTTTAATATTAAAATTGTAATTGATTTTAATGGGACAGTTATAATTGCTACCAATAACCAATAAAGGGTGCCACGTATCTTTTATTTAATAGAAAATACGAAAAATAGAATACCAAAATAGCTATCAAAAACTCTAAAACTTTTATATTTTTGCACACACAAACAAGGACGAATAATTAAACAACAATTCAAAAATAATAATTTATTTAACGAGTGTAAATGGACAATAAACAATAAACATTTAAGAATTTAGTTTACAAACTAAAATCTGAAAACAATTTAAATTTGATGAATTTTTAATTAAAAATTGAACACAAATGACTACTGGTTAACATTACTTCTTCTGACAAAAAATTTTGATACCAATGGAAGGTTCTTACATAACTTTGTTGTTGATCAACTGTTGGAACCAGACAGACTGACGAAGGTGAGGTTTTCGGGTGAATCTCCCTCGAGTACTCGGGTTAAGATCACCAACAGCACTCCTCCACGCTATCAAATTTCACAAGTGGTTCAACAGGAATACGTAGACTGGTATACGGAAACACCAGGTATATTTCCCTCGTGGGTGGTCCAATGGCAATTTACATAAAAAAGGGGAAAAATGTAAGACCAGTGTGACAAAAAAATTAATAAAAAAATTAACTACCAGGACTACTGAAGGTAGCCTGAGCAAATTATTACAGACGTAAAAGTACACTATGAAAGCAAAAATAAAAAAAACAAGCTAAGCAGTTTGGCTAATTAAATGTTTATAAAAAAAATAATTATGAAAAAAATTAGTGAATTGAAAGATTACAACACGGAAAGCAAAATTGATTAAATTGAATTTAGAAAGTTATGATTGTCGAAACGAGTTTATAAAAAAATTCAGCTATTTGAATGCGTGACAAAAAAAAACAAAAAAATTGATAGTTAACTTTATACTGCTATGAATAAATATTTAAGAAGAAAAGTGCCTGAAGGGTACAATTCTTAGCAAAAAGATAAAAAAAAATATCAAGAAAACGTAGTATAAAAAAAATTAAGATAAATCTTTTTTAGAAAAAAAAATAGAATAGTGCCTGAAGGGCACAGTTCTAATTTCTCCCGCAAATTGATTCCAATCTGGACTGTTCTCACAAAGACAAAAAAATCGCTTTTTTTTGCCTTGAAAAGGACACCAAAAAACTAATAATTAAGGTAGCAATAAGATAAAAAAATAATATTGACACGAGATACCCTGTATACTACTCAAGTTGAGAGTTGCACAAACTATCGCAGATAGGAAGCTGCCACACCCTAGATATGTGATCGTATTTAATTTAAGCAACAAATTAATAAAACTTGATCACTTACCTAGAGTGTAATAGGACCTATCCTTAGGCAGACTTCTTTCCCAGCGAAAGCCTGGACAAATTCTGGAAAACCCTAGCTCGGTGGAGCACTTCCAGGATTCCTTGGGATTTCAGACGTTTGTGTAGCTCTTATTAGTCCGGTATTCTCCTGGTTACCTAAAACCATACAAAAAAACGAAACAGTATCGTTTTCACAAAATTCCCTATTTAATCAGGGCCGAAAAAAAAAACAGGTATCTAAAAAAACAAGCAAAAAAAAGGTAACTGCTAACTACGCACAACGATTAGCCCAAATTTGTAACCTTATGGATACGCTACGATAATTTATTTTAAAATAACTACCCTCTACCTCAATTATTAAGCAAAAAGCATTTAAAATATTATTATTTCAATCTGATTTAGCAGAGAAAGCGAATCAATATTATTAAAAATCAACCACTTACTTGAACAGTCGAGACGTGAATCCCTTCTTTTTAACCTCGCGTGGCTTAGAAAACCAAAGCCTCAAAAAAAACCGTGGGTGCAAGCGTGTGTTGCTCGAAGAAAGATGGGCTCTATAACTATCGCGGCTGTTGGCAATTTATTTGAATGACAATAAAGTGATATACAGAGCGTATATTAAATATAGGCAAAAACCCAAAAGACAAACAGTAACGGGATGTGCAAACATTTCGTTACAATTTATAACAATGTATGCACAACTTACCCTCTTAACTAGATTGATTATCACAAACTGGAAAAGATCTGTAAAAACTTACAGCATCATGTGTGCTATGAAATGCGCGAAGACATTTAGGAGATTTAGGAAACGCATTTGTTGTACTTGCTCTGGAAAAACTTGTCGAATAGTTTCAGCCACAACGTGTAAAGCATGCATTTTACACGTAACATGCACCAACCTACAACCGTGTTATTGAAGAGAACCGCCTACCAAAGGCATTGTCACGGCACCATCAGTCACAAACATCAACACTTGACTTTTTGACATGTAAAATTTTTCTAATGTTTCCAGCACCACCAGCGTAATTGTTTGGCCAGTACACTCAGTTAATCTTTTGCTAGCTAGTAACAGTGGAAATGTCTGTTTAAAAAGGACCAGTACACGTACTATATAACATTTAAAATGGAATTTTTTTTACAATCTTTCGTCTCGTCAACATATAACTGTGTATTATTTAGTACACATTTGATCTTATTTACAATATCTTCGCTTAGAGTTGGTACATAGTTACGAAACGTTGTGCGACTTGGTAACGTCATGTTGGAATTGTATTTATTCCAGAACTCCTGAAGGGTTGTTTATCGAGTACGTACAGCGGAACATCACAGGCAGTCAGCATTATGAGTTAATTGAACATAAACTGTGTTGTCGAAGGCACGTCATTTTTTTTAGTTTTATGTTGCACAAAATTTACGTGATGTTTACAATCAGGTTTGCCCCAGCACATCAGGTCTGTCTCGCACATCTTACAAATTATTATAGTACCATTGTAGAATAAATCCGGGAATTCACGTCTTACCATGAGTAGACACGCCTTTCCTACTCTGAACCCCACCGCGGACGAGTTAATTTTTATTTTCAAAAAAAAAATCGTTATTTTGAGCAGATTTTTTGGAATTTTTCTTGTGTACATACAATCACCCACATGTTCTCTGTAAACTGACTTTTTTAATTATAATTTTTTTTTATGTTTTATGAATTATAATGCATTGTTTGTTTCTGTGCAGGAAAATGCCTCCATGCACAATGATAAAAGGTGAAAAATGACATGAGCTGCCATAACACCGGCAACTAGGAGGGCCCAGCCTTACCTGGACGATATTGTCGTCTTGGCTGGATACCATTTTTTGTCAACTTTGTTCCTCATATTATATTGTGTGTTTGTTTTTTTTTGTCTTTGCTAAAGTAGTAAATAAGTCTCGCTTACATATTTGGGTATTTCTCTACCTGGCTTCGCCCATGACTTGTGGACCGATATGCCAACTCTAGTCATAATTCTCAGATAAAACAGTTTCTGTTTTTCAACTACTCGCAGTAGTTGTAGTGATTTCTTTGTTCGATTTTGTAAACAACGGAGTGAAGTAAATACGATAGATTGTTTTAAAATGTCATCAGTGTGTAAAATTGATCCGAACCATTTTTGCTACGTATGCGGCAAAATTGTTCAGTTAAATCGAGTTTATTCTATAAGAGACTCACTGCAAAGCGCCTATTTACATTATTTGGGACTTCTGGTGTCATATTAAGGTAAATGCTGGGTTTCTTATGTGGTTTGCATAAACTGCAGACTGGTCCTCAACTACTAGTATTCTGGTAAACACAGATCTTTGAACTTTGGTAAACCAATTATCTGGAGAGAACCAATTAACCACGCAACCGACTGTTACTTTTGCTTGACTAAAATTTTTGGTTTCAACTCGAAAAGAAAAAATAAAATAGAATATGCAGATGTTCCATCAGTGTCTAAGCCTGTACCTTATTCAAAGGATTTGCCAGTTCCTACACCACCCGGAGAAGTGCCCAAACCCAAATATTACAGATACGTCTAGCAGTAGTGACAGTGGGCAGTCCAGCTCGGATAACTTTGTCGGCGATAAGGACAGTCCACATTTAATAACTCAGTATGAACTCAATGATCTTATAAGAGATTTGTAGTTGCCTAAGTCTAAAGCTGAATTACTTCCATAAGGCTGCAACAGTAGAAGATGCTTGATCCTGACACAAGAGTTAGTATTTATCGCTCCAGGAGTAAGACCTATGCTGATTTTTTTACAAAAAAAAAAAATAAAAATGAATTTTGTTATTGTCACAATGTTAATGAACTTTTTGAAGAAATGTCAAAGCTTTGGATAAGACAGGAATGGCGGTACTTATGCAGTGTATTCACAAACCTGTCTGAGGCAAACTAAAAAAAGGAATATTTGTGGGTCCTCAAATCAGGAAAATTTTGTATGATAAAACATTTGAGAGCCTTTTGACGGACGTTAAAAAGCTGCCTGGAATTCCTTCAAACTTGTCGTTCGAGATTTTTTTAGGTAAAAGAAAAAATGACAATTATCAAAACTTCGTTGCAAATTTATTGAAGAATTACGAACGAATGAGTATGAACATGTCCCTCAAAATTCATTTTTGTATTCCTATCTGGATTTTTTCCGGAAAACCTTGGAAGTATGAGTGGTGAACATGAGAGCGGTTTCATCAAGATCTGATATTGTTTGAGCAAAATTATCAAGGTTTTTGGAACCAAAACATGGTAGGAGACTACTGTTTGGTCTGTTGTAAGAGATAGAGATACAAGTATTTACAAGAAAAGAGCTAAAATTCTTCATTTTTAATTTTTTGTTCGTACTTTAAATGTTTGTTTTTGTAAAATATTTCTTATTAAATATCTTAAAAGTTTGACGACCTATATTGTTTTAAATATTTTTCCCAAGTTGAGGAGGTCTAAAATAAAAAAAAACTATATATATTTTATTTTATGAACAAAACCCTTGTAAATTAGTATTATTATAATAAATCTTATTGCATTTCTTAAAAAAATTATGTATATATTTTTGAGTTGGCATTTGTGATTGATTTAAAATTAGTTACTATTTTCATGTACTTCAGAGCGACAAGATTAATGTTGTACCTATTAACTGTGATTCTCAATTACGTATGCTTTTAAAAAAAATAACAAATGCACCGCATGGTCACCCTAATATTCAACATAAAATCGTCCATTACTCAGGTATAAATTATCAACAACTACGCATAATAACTCAATAAACGCAATTTACTCATAATAAAAGCAACGTGGCGCAATTTTATTGAGATTAATGGAGCTTTAAAAATTTTAGGTTTCGTAATATATTAGTATACACTTTATCTGGTGATCGGTTTTACAATATAATCCATAGAAAAAATTTATTATTTTTGGTTATTAAATCGTAGTCCAATGATTAAAATTATTATTATTACATAAACTTATGAGCCAGAAAGAACAGGCATTTGATTATTGTGGCTATTCAGAAACTACCTATTTTAAATGGCAATTACACATTTGGCTTTCTCAAGCTACCAACATAAATAGAGTTTAAATAGTACTCTCAAATTATAGACGAATTTTATGTGGCACGTAGACTAAAATAGCATTTTTAAACCCAAACTATTGCAAAAGAACTCAAAAAACTTAATGAAAAAACAGAAATCGTAAACAGCAGAATAGAACGGGTATAATTAAATTTGTCGATTGAAAAAAAAAAATAAGATAAAATAACAATAAAATCACCACATACTATTTAAATTTGGGATTTCGCAGATGAGTGAAAAAAAATACAATTATTTATTTTTTCGTCCATTATAGTTATTAAAAAAAAATCAATCATGGTATGATATTTAAAACGGTTTAAGAAATTTACTACCATCCTAACGACTTTATTTATATAAAATATTTATTTGTTTGTTTGGCTTTTGAAAAATTTATAATAAAAAATAAACAACACAAAATAAATTCCTGCTTATCACACACATTGTGATTTTTTTAACATGTTATTTATATTAAAGTCCTGGAGGAGTTTAGCATATTGCTATTCCTCCACTCAATCAGGACAAGCACACTCAACAACCGTCACTCCAACATTTTCCAGATGTCACAGATGAGACTCGAACTCCGGGTAGATATACAATGACTGTGTTCTGCCATACAACAACGATTTAGTCAACTATGCTACCATCTCGGTATTTTAAAAGCGCCAATTACATCTATGCCCTAGCCAGGATTAGAACCCGGAACACCTTGGACTCAAGCCTAACATATAAACACTGAGCCACTCATACAAAATGGCTCTCTAAGGGGGTGGACATTGCTACTAGACGCTCGATTTATATCTAAAAATGAAACAAAAAAATATTCATTAAATTCTTTTTATCTGGATTCTTTATGTCAAAAAAAGTTCCTATTAAAGTTGAGCAGTATTATGTTATTGAATCATCAATGTTAAACATTAAAAAATAAAAATATTCACCCTTCAAATACAGAAAATAAGATTTGACATTTTTACACAAATGGAATTACCTACTTTAGTAAATTAAATACTTGACAAACATTACAAGACACAGATATGCGCAAGGTTGTAACGAAGTGATTATTTTATAGGCTTAAGTTAGGTAACTAGGTGCTATTTGTCTGTTTCAAAAGATATTTTAAACATTGTAGTACTGCGCCCTTAATAGTGGTATTGTCAGTTGCTCATTAATAATAGTTTAATTGTTAATTATAGATAGGTAGTATTGATCTGTTTGTGTAAACAATTCTAAATATGCCAAGTGGCCGGCAGTACGTGAATCACGAAACGCGAAGCGCGCATCTTGCCCCGGCACTCCTGTGCCCGCGCTACCGTGAAGGACCACGAGACTGGAAACAATCAAATTAGTTCCCGTCTGACCGCCAACCGAAGCACCACGTCGACTTGGATAGTAAGTAAACTCGTGAGTATAAAGACATAGGTATTTTAAACTTAATGCGGAATTATTCTAAGTCAGTAAACAGGTGACGTAGTTGTAATATACCGCGCATGACTACCGCGTCTCGTCCTACTTCTGCTTTTGGCAGTGTAGTAGGAGGATTTTTCAATCAAATTAGTTCCCGTCTGACCGCCAACCGAAGCACCACTCCGACTTGGACAGTAAGTAAGCTCGTGAGTATAAAGATATTGGTCTTAAAATTTCCTGCGGAATTATTCTAAGTCCGTAAACTGGTGACGTAGTTGTAATATACCGCGCATGACTACCGCGTCTCATTCTACTTCTGCTTTTGGCAGTGTTTAGTAGCATGAGGATTTTGCAGACAAGTTAGTCCCCGTCTGACCGCCAACCGAAGCACCACGCCGACTACGACCGTAAGTAAACTTGTGAGTATAGAGGTACATAGGTATACAAATGTAATTGCGAATTTTTCTAAGTCGAAAAAGGTGACGTAGTTGCAATATTCTGCGCATGACTACCGCGGCTCATCCTACTTCTGCCTTTGGCAGAGTTTAGTAGCTTGAGGATTTTTCGAACAAGTCAGTTACCGTTTAGCTGCTGACCGAAGAACCACGCTGACCAGCATAGTAAGTAATCTTGTTGTGAGTATCAAGGTATAGGTTTGTTTCAAATTGAATTCGGGTGACGTATTGCTATATTCCGCGCATGACTACCGCGTCTCATCCTACTTCTGCTTTGTGGCAGAGTTTAGTAGCTTGAGGATTTTTCAGAGCATCCGAGAACAGTCCGTTGCTGCCGCCCGTACCGACCAGACGTGCCGACACCGACCGCTCCAGAGAGGAAGCAGCCCAGGACACGGAAGTAGGTAGCAACGTTTGATAAAGGTATGGTAAATAATCAGTATTACTTGGCTGGTGAGTACTTTCCGGACTTTATTTAGAGTTTGTGAACCGCGAGCGCTAAAACGTATCCGCCTCATATCCTTCCTTAGAACGGGAGAGCGGCCGAAGGTTGGAACTAGAACCGCGTTACACCGCGTGTTCTCCAGGCCACCTGAGCACGTAAAAATTCTGCAGGGTGACTTGGAGATACTAGCATTTGCCACCGCGGGTCCTCTAGGCCACCTGAGCACGTAAAAATTCTGCAGGGTGACTTGGAGGTATCGTCCGTAATCGCGGGTCCGCCGGGCTACCTGAGCACGTAAAAATTCTGCAGGGTAGCTTGGAGTTTGACCTTACCGTCGTCGTCTTAAATTTGCAACTGTTCGGCTTGCCACTCCGTTCCCCCCTCCAACTTGAACCGCGTTGTACCGCGTGCCCTCCAGGTCACCTGAGCACGTACAAATTCTGCAGGGTGATTTGAAGGTACTGTCATTTGTCACCGCGTGTCCTCTAGGCCACCTGAGCACGTAAAAATTCTGCAGGGTGACTTAAAGGTATTTTCGTAACCGCGTGCCTGCCAGGCCACCTGAGCACGTAAAAAATTCTACAGGGTGACTTGGAGGTATCGTCCGTAACCGCGAGTCCGCCGGGCTACCTGAGCACGTAAAAATTCTGCAGGGTAGCTTGGAGTTTGACCTTACCGTCGTCATCTTCAATTTGCCACTGTTAGTCTTGTCACTCCTTCCCCCCACCCCTCAAACCAGAACCGCGTTATACTGCGTGCCCTCCAGGTCACCTGAGCACGTACAAATTCTGCAGAGTGATTTGGAGGTACTGTCAGTTGTCACCGCGTGTTCTCTAGGCCACCTGAGCACGTAAAAATTCTGCAGGGTGACTTGAAGGTATCGTCCGTAACCGCGGGTCCCCCGGGCTACCTGAGCACGTAAAAATTCTGCAGGGTAGCGTGGAGTTTGACCTTACCGTAGTCGTCTTAAATTTGCCACTGTTAGGCTTGTCACTCCTTTCCCCCCTCAACCGTAACCGCGTTATATCGCGTGCCCTCCAGGCAGCCTGAGCACGTCATATTCGGCAGGGCGCCTTGGAGGTACTAGCTTTGGCATATTATAAGTCCGGAACCATCCATCAGCCAAGCGATAGTAAATAATCGCTATAGATAGGCATAGTGTGCTTGTATTGGCGCTTGCTTCCCCTCCTGGTATCCGTCCGCCGTCTGCTCATGACCGCTTAATTTATTGCTGTTTACCTTTTCACCGCTTCATTCACCGGATTACCGCATCGCACCGCTTGACCGCCCGCTTACTGCCCCCGCTCGCCCGTAGTTAAGACCGTTGTAGTATAAGTTGTAGTTACTAAGGTGTATATAAAGTGTAAATAATAATTAGTGTGTAGAATAAATGTAAATATATTGAATGAGAGTCTGTTCATTAACTGTAATGTGTAAGTTACCTTTTTCCCAACCCCTGGCTTAGCCGTTTCTTCACTGTAGTTGCCCGGCCTCTATCGTCCCGCCGATAGAGTAAAGTGGTGTTTCTGCACTCTAAACAGAAACTGGCGCCCGAGATATCCGTACCGTGAGCACCGCCGTAGTATTGGGCGTCAAAGTGACACTTCTGCTCTTGTGTAGTGCAGCGAAGTACGTCACAAGGTGCCAAAATCTTTCACACCACAAACACTGAACAACAGAATGCAACAATTTTCGGAAAGTTACTTTTTGCAATACTGTACCAATGTAAACACTAATACAAATACAGTATGGCCCAAATAAACAGTACTAAAATTAAGTTGGCGGTGACTCTATGCGCGTGCCATCATACCCACGTCAGCTAGTATAGACCTGTCGAGTAAACCTTAAACAATTAACTAGTAGAGCTTAAGTGTTAGACATGGTGTTAAGTACAGAGGAAAAAGTTTTTCTGGTGGAGCGTTATTTTCGGTCATACGGAATCGGGCGACGCAATGGTGCAGGTCTGCGATACGTGTGTGATCAATTCACACAACAGTTTAATAAACATTCTCCAAGTAATTTTAAAGATTGTTGAAAAATTCAGAAATACTGGCAGTGTATTGTGCCAACGAAAAGGAAAGTCGGGGCGTCCCAAGACAGTTAACATCAACAATAACCATGAACGCGTTTTTGCGCAGATTTTAGAAAATCCGAAAGCCAGTCAGAGAAAGACAGCGTTGCAACTTGGTTTAAAGAGAACTTCCTTGCAAAGAATCCTGAAGGAGCTGGGTGCATTTTCGTATATGATTCAGGTACATCAACAGTTACATCCTCGGGATTATCGCAGTAGAGTGGAATATGGCGCCAGAATTCTGGCGTTACTGTATGAAGATCCTCAATTTTTGAAAAATGTATGGTTTTCAGACGAAGTACAACTGCAGAACTGAGACAACCCTTATTCTGTAACATGACGACCAACTTGGAACTTCGTTATGAAGTCTGTTTTGAACGAGGAGGTGCACATTTAGAACATGTTATAAAGTGTAAATAATATGTCTTCATTAAATAAACAAAAAAAAATAAGTTCAGTACCATTTTTTTGGGCAAATTAAGTTCAGTACTGTTTATTTGAGGCCATACTGTATTATGCGAATGACGGTCCCCATTCTAAACAACCCTTTGCGCATCTTTACATCACTGCCAAGATATGTTGGACAAGTAGTAATTATTCTCTGTTGACTGCATGGCAGTGCATGGGTAATACCCAAAGGCAAAGAAATAGTTCTTCTCTCAAAAATTCATTTCAGATGCATTCCGCAGTACCGCATTTCATTAATTCGCAATGCTAGCGAACCAACTTTATATCTCATAATGTATTTTAAGAAATTACATCATTTCTTCCTCAATAGCAATATGTAACCTTGCAGTTTATTATAAATTTGCATCTAAATGGAAATTGTAATCGAAAATTGCATACTAAGAGAAAATTGCAGTGAAAAGTGATTGTAATATTCTTCAAACTTTTAAGTTTATAAAGAAAATTTTATATTGCAAAAAGGTGAACATATACATAGCAACAAATTTTAACTACTTGTGGGTTTAAATTATGATATCATTATTTTACGAATTAAATTAATAATGCTTAATTATTCTTCATGAAATCACAATTAGAACTTATTTTTTAAAAACTGTACAGAACTAAAAAAGTTCGCAAGAAATGTATGCATTTATTCATATATAATGGGTTTCTAGGAACATAGCTGAGAGAACAATATGAATAATTCAAAACACAACAAAAGATTTAATATAATTTTTAGTTTTGCAAAATGATCAACATAGACTAGACAGATATTTTCATACAAGATTGTGAGTATATTATGCACTAGTTCAAGTATGTATTAGTGTTTAAATTCTCAGTTTTTTCTTCTATTCTTTTCTATTTCATTTAGATAAGGCACAGTCATTACCGCGTCATGCTCTGAACTACTCAGAATTAAGTGTACCAACTCGATACAAAATGCAATTTAATGTAAAGTGATGTGATGCGTTCGATGTGAACAGATATGTGCCTAATTTTACAGAATATGAAGTTTTGTTTCATAATAATCATGCAGATTTTTGCTGCGATAAGCATTTGTGTAGATCTGCTTTATTGTTTTTACTTGTGATATCTGCTTAACATTATTACAAGAAGATTACTGTTGAAAATAAATTAGTCCTGCTGATGTTTTTCATATCCACGTGAGATATGATATAGAGTGTCTGTTTAACACATATGTTAAAATTTCTGGGAGAACGTTTTGGAAATTTTCAAGATAAACATGTGTAACCGTTAGTTAAATAGGTATAGAATAATTTTTTTTAGTAGAACAAAGTATCTAGTTCGCCTCTCAATTGCTGCAAATATATTTTTCTTTGGAACACGTCTTGTAGGGAATTTTCACGATATCTTCAGACTGCTGCATTAGAATTCTCTAAACACTCCTAAAGGCATCAAATATCAGTATAATCATTGTTGGTAAAATTATTAATTTAAAAATGTATGTATGCTACTTATAGTAGCATTTACACTTTCAAAGCGATGCTACTACTTGTGTTGTTTGCCTTTTTAATAATCTGTCAGTCAATTCACACACAGCCTATACTTTAGTATAAAAAAGTGTTTCCAATATGAATTGGAACAGCATAAAAACTCCAACAACGGGAATTTAGTCATATCCATGATCGTCGACCAAAAAGGTTTAGAATTATCTTTTAATTCTTTAAAATAAATCGAATATTTTTTTACTATTTTATATGAGTTTATATGTATGTACAATACCTATAATAACCTTTTTATTTATTTACTTACTTGTTTATTTATTTATATTAGTTGAATAAGCAATTTTGATGATTGAATAAAAGTTAAGAATCTTACTCACTTAGTTAATAACATTTTCTACAAGCTGTAAAAATTTATATTGAGTGGCAACTGAATTATCAGAAGAATATTCTGAACTAGTATCGTCACCGGCTTGAATAATAATTGGTGCTACGGGTGGCAAAACAGGATACTCGTTTTCTTTTTGTATAACATGACTTTCGCATTTTCCCCATATGTCGCTATTGCTCACATCATTTACTACTTGTCGTATATTATCAAGTACTACTGCTCTTAAAGTTGGTGACTGATTGCATTTCCATGTTTGTATGTTTTTTTATAGTGCCCCAAACTATCTCGATCGGATTAAATACGAAATAATACGGTGGCAACCGCGCGATCGTATGACCGTGTCTCTTGCAAAGATCATCAACTACATATTCGTTTTTAAAATTATGCTCCTTTATACGTTTTAATAATTCTTTCTTTATCGGAACCAGGGATGTCCATATTTTTATTCCTCATAAATTTTAAAATGTGCTCCTCCTTGGTACTATTATTAGATTAGGTATTTTATGTAATAAAAGCGAGTGATACGAAGCATTGTCCATAACAATGACAGAATTTGGAGAAATGTTAGGTAGAAGCTGTTCAACGAACCATTTTTCGAACAAATCCGCAGTCATGTCTTCATGATAATCAGCAGAGGATTGTGTTATGATTTTGGCCAACAAGATCAATGCATTGGGTACAAAACCGTATTGTTTCCAGCATGAAGAATTATAACGCGCTTTCCTTTCGAGCAAGGTGTATTCAAACTACAATTTTTAGAGTCATCTACCCAACCGTACTGAACAGCATCGTGTGTGTCAAACCAGGTCTCATCAAGATATACTATATGTCTATTTGATTCACGGTATTCTTTCATTTTATGTAAGTATTCTCGTCGAAATTCAACGATACGTCTCAATTCCATTATAACCATTCGATTATCTATTTTTTTGTGTTTACAGTCACAATTTAATAAAATACCTCGTAGCGTTTCTGAAGATTTATAATTATAATCCGGATAATCACGAATTATTTCTAAAGTTGGTACTGTATTTTCCTCATAGAAACTACAAACCGTTCGCCGAATAACGTCTTTCGAGGTATCGTCAATTCTACAAAATTTCGTTTTTTTCCTTTCCGCTTTGTAGAATGATCTATAACATCTCCTTCCTTAATAACGCGATAAATCGTAGAAGTCGAAAGTATACTTAATTCATGAATTCTATTTACAATGTCCCTATCTGTCGTTTCAATATTTTCTCTCTTTAAATATTTATAAATATTTAAAATAAGACGCTGACATTGAACATGTAAATCCTTGTTCTTATTAAACTTCGAACTAGTTTCAATTAACGGCATCACCAGTTCAATATTTTCTTCAGATAATTCATTTTCATGCGTTTCAAAGGGCCCCCAATAAGCCATGTTAATAATAATTAATGCAAATATTGAAATATTACTAAAACCACTTAATAAGATCACTAAAATGCTATAAATACCTCACAGAAAATAATTCTATTTATCCAAAATTATTACATGAACTGCACTGTATGGTCAATATAAACAACTAGTCCAGTAGTCTGTTCAAATCACGACTTAATTCGTCAGAGTTCGGACACTACCGCCAGAGTTTCACATCTGGTCCGCTGCGTTGCCACATTCTCATATCGAATGTAATGTAGAGGTATCGTTCAATAAATACAAGCACGATTTGCGCTCTATTTCTTTGACGATGAGAGTGGAAATGCGCCCTCTTGGTATAAACACTTTAGACTGAAGTGTTTCAATTTATATTGGATAAACTATATCAATTTGAACAATTTATTTAAATTTTAATATAATGTAGGGTCCATAAAACTTCTAATAATAAATATTAATAGAACACAAGTTCACTGAAAATATAGGACATTTCTAAACTTTTTGATCTGACGAAATTATTTAGAAGTAATTGTAAACATTATTTCTTAAATTTACGTTAAATTCACATTTTATCTGGTGACCCTTGTTCGTATATTTTTTAAATTAGTGGGAAGGTCAGGAGAAAGAAGAAAACCAAAATTTCATTTAGTCGACGTTTCGTGTATTCTGGTACATCCTCAGGACTATTTGAATTAGATTTTCTTGTAAAACTATAAACTATAAAAATTTAAACATGAACATGAACAAATATATATGATTTAAGAACAATACAAACAAACACCATTGACTAGAATCCTAGAAATGGTGTGTGCTAATTAATTAATTAACTATATTCTTTTTGAAGAGACTTTAATTAAATTGTCAAATCCCCAATTCAAATCTTTGAAAAGAAAGTGAAGTAATATTTCTTAACAGATACAGACAGGATAGGATGTCCCTAAAAATGAAGTTTTGAAGATATTAACACTGATGTTCTTACATGATTCACTATAGTGATTTAATAAAATCAATATTTACCTCAAAGACCTGTAAATTTGTTTTCTTCGGCCATAATTTTCAGTTGACAAGAAATCATTAACGTTTTTATCTCGTGAAAACTTATTTTGTACATATGTAAAAAACTGTCAAAATAGACAAAAAAATCCCTATAAATTACACGTCCAATTCTCAACAGATAAGGTGATAAATCCGGTTTTTTCTTTATTTTTTTCAAATTTGGTCATGGGAAAGAATGCATTCGAACAACGAAATTGAATTGTTTATTAATAGCAGTTCTCTTGGCATTTATTTGTTTCTTGTTTTTGGAGTGCTTGCAAAATTCTTGTTTAACAATACTGTGACGACCGTATTTGAACAGGAAGTTGGTCCTGATGTAGGAATGAAAGAAGATATTGTTACAATGCTCCAACATAATCCAGGAATTCAACACTCAGAATTTCAGTGTCTCATAGTTTTACAAACGGCCGCATGAAAGACTTCATCAATATTCACCAAGTCTTCAGCCGAATGATTATGTTGTAAGGCTATAATTTTGTAATTTCATGAATCAGAATAGGAGACATTACAAATATATTTACTTTAAGGATGAATCAAAGTTTATTTGTGATGTAATAAACAACTATCACAATGAATATCAGATAAGAATTTTCATGCCATGATCGAAAGTAAGTGCCCCTACGTATTAAGCGGTCAGTTCGCGCGACCAGGTCACGACGGCAAACGGTTTATATGTCCCACCGCGTACTGTCCGCGACGGCCAACGAGAGTAGTAGTGATGCACGATGCACACGCGGCCAGTAGTTTGTACAGAATGTAATGGGCGACCGCGCACTAGCAGTCAACTACATAGCGGCCAATATAGTACAATCCGTACAGGAATATTGTCGAGCGTTAAAACTTACTAGTTCAATTGCAGCGTACTTTATCCTTTCTTTCTTATTGACTGTATACAGCCGCTCTGGCTGTCGCGATCTGGCCGCTTAGTGCGTGGGCTCTCAAGTCAGCATACCTCAACATATTAAAGTATGTTGAGGTATGATTAATAATAACAATCTATTGATTGGTCCGATTGTACTAGTAGATTGTCTTACGGGAAAAGGATATTTTCAGATGTAAAATAAATCGCCAGGTATTGTAGAAGATATATCTTTAAATATACAACAAAACATTTACTTCCACCACGATGGGGCCTCACCATTTTAACCGTGATGTTAAAAATCTTCTAAATAATGACTTCATTATTGGATTGGCCAAGTTAGATTCAAAATTGGCGATAAAGGACGTAAACTATTGGATTACTGTCTTTGGGGGATTGCTGAAATCTTTCATTTATAAAACAAAGGTGGAGACGGGACATACTGCTTGCTCGAATTATCAGTTCTGCTGATCTATAAGAGAAAAACAGCATTCACTCAGACGATTTGAACGTAAGATTTACACACGAGATGTTATATGCATATCAGTCGATGGTGATATTTTTGAAAATCAATAACACGTGCTTTTCAGGTTTGTAATGTATTTCATTAGAAAATCAAAGCTTTCTTTAATTACCGTTACGTTTTTTATCTCGAATATTATTCTACAGCTGTTTACTATTGACCATTTTTATCTCCCTAAAGTTTGAAAATCGAACCTATGTTTATAGATAATTTTTTTGTTTATATTGGTCCCCTGAACACATTTTCTAAATATTGTGGTGTCCTACCAAATCAATCTATATACAAAGGTAGTTAAATTTCCAGTAAATACTAACTCTAACAATTTGTGATCTGCCTAAATAATTATTTAGCACTGGAGAAAAGAATTGCACATAAGTTTGTTTCAGAACACCGAGAACTCAAATATCGAACAAAAGTTTGTGTATTTGTGTGGGTATGTACATATGTATGTCGATTGTTTTATAATCAGGGTAAGGTAATCGTAATCAATGGCAATGTTCGAATGCACATTTTCATTTTTTTGTAATTTTTTTATCATCCAGTATTAAAATATTAAGACAAATTTGATACACAGTTTTCCATTTAATAATGTCATCACATTCTGTAAACAATACATCATTCTGTTTCAAAAAGAAAGGATCAACTTTCTTCTAAAAATAATACTAATTTACAACATATATTTTAGTTGAATTTCAAAGAAAAAATGTGAGTTGACATTAAATTCCATTCCCCGAGCTTATAGAGCCTTTTCTGATAAAGAAAACAATTTGTGGTCGTTTTGTGTAATGGTTACAAGTCGAATAAACATTCCTTTAAACAATGAGAAACCTTTAACGTTATTAAATTCAGATTATATTACAAGAACTACATGAACAAATCGATTTGATAATACATCCATTTAATTAAATTACCCGTTAATTGACAAAGGAAATAATTATGAACAGTTAATAGTATTATTATGTGTACCTAATAATATTGTGCAATTTCAAAATCAAAATTTATTTTACAGTTCATAGGTCAATAATTTGCAGGTTATCTAAATAAGTTGATTGCTGGCATAATTACGAACAAGTTCGAATTAATTTCAATCCATTTAATTGGGTGTCAGAAGTTATAAATAAATTTTGCATACCCTGAGATATTGAGCTTTTGTCCCCGTCATGAAAGAAGTTTCGAAGAAATAAAAATGTTTAAGATACTTGCAAAATCTCGGTTAGTGTTAACTTAATGGATGAACATGTAATTATCAAAGTTAAAGAAGGGTAAATCCTATACATATTTGATCTACATCTATTTTGTTTCAAGATAATAGGTGCCATGTTAGATTTCTCGATGTTAAACCAAAATACAATCTATATCATATTTTCAGTACGGATAGTAATTTAAAATATCACGTGTTAAGGTGGCAATATCATCGGAATTGGCGGCGGTTGCTCTTATCATCATTACCACCAATCAGAAATTCAGCTCCCGTGCATTATTTCCGCTCATGCATCCAAATTCAGCAATGGTATGAAAATAAAATATCTGATGTGGCCAGCACTTAACTTTCTTATACCAGTGTAGATCATCCTGATCTAAAAAAATCATTCTATTTAATTCTTCACTTACCTCAATTAAATTTTAATAGCGTACCTTGAAATGTTTCATTAACATTTTTAAGTGATTAATTATCAGCGTCATTCGATACTGTCAATAATAATTCATGTCATATATTTTAATAATTTCTGCTTATTAACATTGACATTTTTGTAACTAAATTAGACCTTTCAAATGTCAAACTGTTAAATTTGTCCTAGTTTCATTTTATGAGGCAAAAAGTGTAAAATATTTCAGTTTATATCAGCTTTATTTAAGTACTTGGATAATATATTTTATTGGCTTGATATTGTAGACATGATTTATAATCTTCCATCAAGAACATATTTTTTTAAAAGCAAATACAAACAAGTTTTGGTTCCGTAGACCTTCTTTCAAGTGGCTAATTTTGCTCATCACCAAATTTATCATTATCTTTGTCTTTAGAACAAGTGTACCAAATTTTAAAGCTTTATATCAAAAACTGTGATTGCTATCGCGATACTGCAGACATACGACAGATTTTTTTTCCATAAAGTTATATTTTTTCATTATAATTCGTCGAGATTCGTCCAGAAATGCAATAAAATTTTTTAGTTTTTTTTCCCGAAATTGTACCTTTTTCTTCTTTCAGTCATTATGTCTCTTCTGGTTGTCTCACATTCACCAAATTTAATGTGTCACCTAAAGTGTTGTTGATAATCTTAACTGCCAAATTTGGGAAGTCTCCCGTTGGTATCTTTTGAGTTATCGCGGATATATACATACACACACACACGCACCAACAGACATCATTCGGAAAATAGTCAAAATGGATTCAGGAATGTTCAAAACGTATATATCAATAAAATCTCGATGTCGACAAAAATCACGATTACCATACTTCCTAATATTAGGTGTAAGAAAGTAAAAATCACTTTTAGACTGGAGAAGGAAAAATTGAAAAAAAAATAGGTTATATCATTCCACACTCTACAGAAGCAGACCCTCATTTTTAAATTAGTTATTAAAATATTTCTTATAAATATGTTAATGGTTGCAATGCAGGTTGTAGTTGTCGCAAAGACCGGTGTGAAAACAACAGCCAGACTTACCTGCTACTATTTTCGAATTCTTCCAACCACAGTGGTCGGCGGAAGAGTCTTAATTTTGAAATAATAATTCTTTATTGAATCACCATGATACTTTAGTAAACACTAAACATGCCTGTTAGTTATTTTATACGATATCCAATTTATAAAACATTAACATGCTGGAGGGGCGAAAAATGACAAAAAAAAACCGAAAAGATATTAATTAATTTCTCGAAATTAGTACAGTTAGACAGCATCAAATTGTGTGGCAACAGGACCTATTAGACCATTTATCTGATGGCTAGTGCGATATTGACGTGCAGATCTTCCGAGGGGCGCAAAATAATTAACAACCTCGGAAATATATTAATTAATAAAACAACATCCCTACATTTAGACAGAAAAAAATTTTAAGGAAACATTACCTATCTGGTGTTTTATCTGATGGCTAGTGTGATATTGACTTGCCGATTTCCTGAGGGGCGAAAAATAATTAACAACCCCGGAAACATATTAATTAATTTCTCTAAATTCCTACAATTAGACAGCACCAAATTTTAAGGAAACATTATCTATATGGCACCTTATCTGATGGATAGTACGATGTTGACTTGCAGATCTCCCGAGGGGTGCAAAATAATTAACAACACTAGAATCACATTAATTAATTTCCTGAAATCCCTACATTTAGACAGAAAGAAATTTTAAGAAAACATTACTTATGTGGTGCCTTATCTGATGGCTAGTGCGATATTGACTTGCAGATATCTTAAGGGGCGCAAAATAATTAAAAACCTCGGAAATATATTAATTGATATCTCGAAATTCCTACATTTAGACAGAAAGAAATTTTAAGGAAACATTACCTACGTGGTGCTTTATCTGATGGTTAGTGCGATATTAACTTGCAGATCTTCCGAGGGGCACAAAATAATTAACAACCCCGGAAACATATTAATTAATTTCCCTAAATCACTACGTTTAGACAGCACCAAATTTTAAGGAAACATTATATGTGGCGCTTCATCTGATGACTAGCGTGGTATTGACTTGCACATCTCCCGAGGGGCGCAAAATAATTAACAACATATTAATTAATTTCCCGAAATCCCTACATTTAAACAGCAAGAAATTTTAAGAAATCATCTTATATGTGGGTAATGCGATATTGACTTGCAGATCTCCTGGGGGGCGGAAAATAATTAACAACCCCAAAAAACATATTAACCAGCACCAAATTTTAAGAAGATAATACCTATTTGGCCCTTTAACTGATGGCTATTGCGATATTCACTTGCAGATACCCCATAAGTTTTCTTTATTTGGTCTTTAGTGTGATATCAACTTGCAGATCTCTCGAGGGACAGAAAATAATTAACAACCCCGAAAATATATTAATTAATTTCTCTAAATCCTTCCATTTAATTTTAAGAAAACATTACCTATGTGGTGCTTTATGTGATGGCTAGTGAGATATCGACTTGCAGATCTCCCGAGGGTGGAAAAAATTAACAACCCCCGGAAACACATTGATTAATTTCTCTATATCCCTACATTTAGACAACACCAAATTTTAAGGAAACAATACCTATTTGGCCCTTTATCTGTGGGCTAGTGCGATATTGACTTGCAGATCTCCCGAGGGCGGAAAATAATTAACAACCTCAGAAACACATTAGTTAATTTCTTTAAATCCCTACATTTAGACAGCACCAAATTTTAAGGAAACATTACCTATGCCACCTAGGTTTTATTTATCTAGTGGTTAGTGAGATATCGATTTGCAAATCTCCCAAGGGGCGGAAAATAATTAACAACCACGGGAACATATTAATTAATATGTTTCCGGAGTTCTTAATTATTTTCTGCCGCTAGGGAGATCGGCAAGTCATTATCGCACTAGCCCACAGATAAAGCGCCACATCGGTAATGTTTCCTTAAAATTTTGTGCTGTTTAGTAGGGATTTATTAATTAATATGTTTTCGGGGTTGTTAAATATTTTCTGCTCCTCGGGAGAGCCGCAAGTCAATATTGCACTAGCCATCAGATAAAGCACCACACAAGTAATGTTTCCTTAAAATATCTTGCTGTCTAAATGTAGGGATTTCGAGAAAAAAATTAATGTTTTCGGGGTTAACTATTTTCCGTTCATGAGAGATCTAAAAGTCAATATCGCACTAACCGCCATATAAAAGATCACATAGGTTCACATTGTTTTCACAAAATTTGGTGCTGTCTGAATGTAGGGATTTCAATAACTTAATTAATATGTTTTCGGAGTTTTTAATTATTTTCCGTCCCTCGGGAGATCTGCAAGTCAATATCGCACTAGCCATCAGATAAAGCGCCACGCAGATAATGTTTCCTTACAATTTGGTGGTGTCTAATTATTGTAGGGATTTATAAAAATTAATTAATGAGTTTCCGGTGTTTTTAATTGTTTTCTACCCCTCGGGAGATCTGCAAGTCAATATCGCACTAGCCATCATATAAAGGGCCAAATAGGTATCGTTTCCTTAAAATTTTGTGCTGTCTAAATGTAGGGATTTAGAGAATTTAATTAATATATTTTTTGGGGTTGATAATTATTTTCTGCCTCTCGGGAGATCTGCAAGTCAGTATCGCACAAGCCATCAGATAAAGCACCACAAAGGTAATGTTTTGTTAAAATGTCATACTGTCGAAATGTAGAGATTACCTACGGGAAATTAATTAATATGTTTCCATGGTTGTTAATTATTTTCGCCCCTCGGGAGATTTGCAAGTCAATATCGCACTAGCCATCAGATAAAGGGCCAAATAGGTATCGGTTCTTAAAATTTTGTGCTGTCTAAATGTAGGAATTTAGAGAAATTAATTATATTATTTCGGGGTTGTTAATTATTTTCTTCCCCCTCGGGAGATCTGCAAGTCGATATCTCACTGCCATCAGATAAAGCACCACATAGGTAATGTTTCCTTAAAATTTCTTTCTGTCTAAATGTAGGGATTTCGGAATATTAATTAATATGATTCCGAGGTTGTTAATTGTTTTGCGCCCCTCGGGAGATCTGCAAGCACAGAATCAGATTCTGTGCTGCAAGTCAGTATCGCACTAGCCATCAGATAAAAGGTCGAATAGGTCCAGTTACCACATAATTTGATGCTGTCTAAATATTGGAATTTCGAGAAATTAATTAATATCTTTTTTTTGTTATTTTCCACCCCTTCAACATTTTAATGCCATCTAAATTGGTTATCGTATAAAATAACTAACAAACATGCTTGGTGTTTACTAAAATATCATGGTGATTCAATCAAGAATTATTATTTTAAAATTAAGGGCCTCCGTCGACGCGTATAATTGTTCGGAAGAATTCAGAAATATTAGCTGCTATGTCTGGCTGCTGTTTTTACACCGGTGGCGCAAATCAGGTTTACGTTGCTCAATAATTTGTGAATTCTGCTAGGGAGAATCTTGGTCGAATATTATGGACGTGTATGAATTGGACGAAGACGACAAAAACGGAATAGATTATGAAATAGAAAATGCTTTGGAGTATTCTGACCGTTCTCAGTTAATTTCGAAAAATGAGACAGATTATGCAAAAAGTCAAATGGAGGAACCATCGACTTTAAAATAAGTGTAAGATAGCTTGGTGGACTAGGCCTTCTGGACATACCATGTAAGAAAACGAGCCGAGTACGCTCTCAAGGTGGTGTGGAAATGAGTATACTAAACGAAATGCTTTCTTGATCGTACTTGACAAAAATCATGTATAGCGACAAAAAACATTAAACAGCGAGATAATTTCCAGCTGATAGTCAAAATTTGGCGAGTCAAGGAATATAGAACGAAATGATAAGTTAAATTTTATGTAAATATTTAATAGTATCTACATATTTCGATGCCTATTTCTTTGAACCAGACACCCCTAGAACAAAAATGTATAGAACATTGTAGAGAATTTATTCATCTTTAACTTTGATAAATACATGTTTTTCTGTTGACACTAACCGATATATTTTCAAGATGGAGGCAAAAGCTCAATTTCTTGGAGGTGCAATATTAGTATGTGATTTCTGAGATCAATTAAATAGATTCAAATTAATTCCATCTCGTTCGAAATTATGTTCACTCACAATGCTCTCTCGCTGACTGGCATATCAGTGAATATAAGACAAATACTTATTTACATGGTTGCTTTTATATTTATACCTTTTTTGTATCTGTAGAAATTTGTTTGATATCGTTAAATCTCAAAAAAATATACCAGGTATAAAAAACGAGCTCCGCAATATTCTCCATCAAAACTGAGTTATATAGGGATATATTTAATATTGATCTGTATAAAGTTCAATTAACCAGGCCAATTCGTCTAGACAGTGAAATTTATTGACGATTTATAAAAGACTTAGGATTGATCTTTTCATCTCCTATTAAATTTATTCGGTATATAGTTTCCTAGAACATATTCATTGTATAAATAATTGTTTTCGTGGAACTTATTTATAAAACAGATTTAATGTGAGACTGAAAAACCGGACCATAAGAAACACATTAAAAGGCATCGTAATAACAATAATGTGTCGATTCAACATTTGTGTATTTTATTAATGAGTAGAGTTGCCAAACAGCGGACACTTTCAGGAGGGTCAGATATCGTGCCCGATAAAAACGAGTTTAGAACAATTGCATGAGTAACACAGTTTCTATATGTTCTGCTGAAAAACGTATCCATCGTGGGGTAAATACACGAAAGAGCGAAATAATCTTTCGACATCTACCGAAATATTATTTGTAAAGTTGAAACTTTCCAAATCATTTGCAAGATGTACCTCATTGAGACAGATTAATAAAACATAACTTTTCGTATCCGCATTTGTTCTTAAAATTACATTACACCACTAACTCACATACCGGGGAATTATTTTAGTCTAAGAGTCTACAAGGCGTGCCAAAATATTTGTCACATGATTTCCTTTTGGATCCGTTATCTCGTCCGCTGTTATCCATATTTTTTTTTATTTCGTAGTACACCTTTAATTTCATTTATTATTAATCTGTTCATATGATTCAAGTTACGATTCACTATTATCTTGGAAAAATCACACTTGAGGTTCCTGCAATTTTTTTCCGTTTGTATGTTTTACATAGTTTTAGATGTCTACAATAAAAAAGTTAGATATTCTTATCATCGCAATCTTATTATTTATAATTTTCAAATAGATACCAATAATTCTCATTCTGTAGTTAATTGCTTTCAAGCGCATTTTAAACATATTTTGTGGAATTCTTGAAAAAATATAGAAGCAAGGCGTCACTTGTTCCAACCTGATGCCAATAGAACCATTGGTATGCTCCAAGCTGGCTTGCGTCAAGTCGATGCTGCTACAGAATTAGAAGTAAGCCAAAACGTTATTAGTAGGCTTTGAAATCAGTTTTTGGGAACTGATTCTGTAAGCCCTTTACTCTTCTCAAGTAAGAATAACTTTATGTACAGCACATGGGGCTATTTACTGTAGCTCCATGTCCAATCAGTAAGAAATGTATTCAAGGAGTTTGGCCACTCAAGTCATCCTTCATATCAAGCCCCTCTGTTCAGTCCAGCTGACCATGCATCTCGTTTAAGGTCTCTTGCCTACCGTGACCGAGATGCATGGTCAGCTGACTGAATGGGAAAATTGGGACATGAAATGTGGTTCAGTTTCATTCAGCAATAAATCTTGATTCGGCTTACACAGCGATAGCAGACGTCTAAAGTTTGAAAGATCTCAGGGGAGAAATACAGCAAAAGATTTATCCTCCCCATATGAGGAGAAATATATATTGGAGAGAGTACTTATTTGTACATCTGCACGAGGTCCGTGACTAAACAAACGTATATTAATAATATTGTCAGTAACATTTTGACGACTTTTCAAACTGCTGTTGGCGAAAATTTGATTTTTATTGATGATAAAGCCCACCCCATCGTACTCAGCACGTATTCATCTTGAAACTCACGGAATTGATTACGATCCTCTTTCACCAATTCTCTTGGCTTAAATCCCATTGAATATGTGTGGAATTTATTGGGTAGGGCTCTTCAAAACCATCAAACATCTCCAGATGATATTAGACAACTGTTAGATATTCTTCCCATTTTATGGGCACAAATCCCATAACAAATGCATCTGATGATGTGGTTGATACATCGATCGACCATATCATTAGATGCATGCCCAGACGTATACTTTGGAATAAGAAGCAAGAATACGAGGTACTGATGATAGATAGGTTTAAGATATTGTTGGTTCCCCCGCTAAACTATTGTCACAGATCAGTGAACTGTGGCCCTTTAACCAATAAAGCTAGCTATTTGAGATAAGCGCTCTCTCACTATTCATACTATTTTTATGATTTCCCAGCTTTTAAATGCATCGAGCTGTCCAGTATTTGTTCCAATCCTAATTAATCTTAAATTGCTAACATCTATATTATGGTTGTTCTCAAACGCATGTTAGGCAACACTAGACTTATCTGTTCCGCTATATTTGAAACGGGTCGTTTCAAATATAGCGGAACAGATACTCTTTGAATTCAGTTTAAATTGATCGTTTAATTTGTCCAACATGCTTTTGATTACAGTCCTTACAGCTCATTTCGTAAATCCCCAACTTTTCGTTTGTTTAAATTTTGTCTTTTATCAATACAATGGGTGAATCGAGGGTCGAATGGATTTATAAGTTTTACAAGTTCTTTAAATTTCAAAATGACTATGTTATATTAGTGTGTTCAAGTATAATGGAAAATTAGCTCATACAGTAAAATTTCAAAGCTTTTGAAAGTTTATCACTAGTGTTAGTAATAAGTTGACTGTATATTCGTACACATTGCTTATCGCCAGTTTATAAATAGAAATGGTTTTGAATGATATTTAGAAAAGTAATATATTTCAGTGAGATATTGAAGAAAAGCTATAGTCCGAGGTAAACTACTCGTAAACTACTATTGTTAAAAAAAAACATCAAGAGAAAACTTTCTTTAAATTTTGTGTAGCGTTTGAAAAGTTGGATTTTTTTTCAGGCGAACGCAAATGCACAGCAAACTAAAACTTTGTTTTTAAATGGAATGCCACACTCTCTTCGCTAATTTTGATCAGCGGAAATTAAGCACATATATCTTGTAAATATAACAGAATGAATAAATTACATAACTTCCTACATTTTACAATTTTGTTTGCATTCAGTAAGGATAGTTCTAAATTAAAATTAGATTCACAGAAAGGTAAATATTAGTAATATGCGGTATACACTTGGGTATTAATTAAAATATTGTTCATTAGTTATTTATGTAGTGGATTTTTAATTTGAAACTGGTCTGACTACATGGCAATGAACTAAATTAGTAGAAAGTGTCATTGTGTATTTACTAAATTATATTTAGATATATTAGTAAATATACTTGGACATTTGTTGGTCTCCCTAGTAGGCCTGGAATGCTGATACGACCTAATTTTAAGTTGGAAATGTTAGGTAGAGGATATTCGTGGAATTCTCACTTATCTCTTTATAATGTTTACTTCTATTATCATTAAAAATTATTTATTACCCAATATGTGTGTATTGGATTCTTCACACCTATCGATTCAAAATATTATTTTACATAACTATAAATATAAGTTGGTATTTGAAAAACAGGTTAAGCAAAGACAGGTGGCAATAGAGTCCTGTAAATTTTATTAGGATTGGATACCCAAAAAGGCGTGCCGGCGAGCTTTTGAGGAGGTGCACCTTGACGTGCAACTCCCTTTACTTCAGGCTAAAAGACAATGTAGCAGAAATTCTGGTACAATCATCCTTTCCGTAAATTCTATAACCTTTGCTTAATGTCATTCTTCCCCTCGTTCTATGAATTCTGCTTCCATGAAATGATGATTTATATTTACTACTCCCCTGCAGAAACGCGTATTTATTTACTCCTAACTGGTGCTTAGACTTTGTTGGCTTCCTATGGACATTTTGTAAACTATTATAAATAGTGAAGGGATTTGTAAAAAAGTTTCATAAAAAATAGAAAACTTAAATCACGTTAAATTTTTAAGACTTCTTTGTACACATAGAACTAGATAAAGGATTTTTACTGAACCGCCCTAGTTCAATGTGTGGCATCAATTAAAATTAACTCAAATAGAAGAGCAAGTTGTAGAAATCAGTAACTTTAAGTTGCAACACCCCCCATCCAATTGCTGGCATAACACAATTAGCTGGGGGTTGTACTCATTGACCGGTAGCTCAGTTAGCAAGTCGTGAATAAGGGCTTAGATTGACTTGAGTTCTCACCAAAATCTAGGCTGGGCGCCAGGACTTTTGCAAGTACCAAATAATTAAAAGTTTACTTTAAATGGTAAAGATAACGTTGATACTTGAATTCTGTTGGGAAGGAAGTCGAATAAAAAGATATTATTCAATAAAAAGTATAGTCAACTTGTAAGAATATATACAAAAATTTACATAGGCTAAGATGGCCTCTTTTAGTTACAGAAAAACCTAGTTTCGGTTGAAGACCAAGAAATAAACAAAAGAAGTGACTGATGTCTTACAAAGATTCTTTTGACTAAATATAACTGTTCACTGGGGACGAAGATCTTACGGAACTTCAAATGGGTTAGTCCTTCGAAGAATTCACCAACGGCTAAGCTCTTAATGGGTTCGGTGTCAGTTTGAATCACCACTGTCAGTACTGCAGTTACCCTTGAGAAAAAAATGCCAATTGTATAAAATATCGTTTTCCTATTCCACCCAGTATATAATGATCAGTTCGATCCACCAGTTATCCTCTTCTCTTGGTCCAGGAATTAAACAGGGGAGATCAGTATTATAGGCAAAACAAAGTAAAAAGCTGTAACGTTTGAATTGTCTAGCTACGTAGACAAAATTTGAGAGTTAACACCAATTTACAGAGTAAATTGCAAACTAAACAAACTAGGATCGGTGTCCCACAATATTTGAGGAAGTTGAAGAAGAAAAAAATACTAGTCCAACAAATAAACTAGGTGTAGTTATGAAAATAAAAAAAGTGAAATAGGTATTCACTTTATGTTAAGATATTTTTTACTAAAAGAAGGTAATCTTCAAGAAAATATAATTTAGAATGTCTGTATACAGACAGACAACAAGAAAGATAACGTAAATAAATATTTGCTAAATATAAAACAATATGATAATTTTCAAATTAAAGGTAACGTTAAATTAAATTATTTATTAGTTCCTCGGAGAGAGGTAATAATGAATTCCATATAAAATTAAATAAAGATATATAGCTTGATTATATGTTTACTGCAAATAATTAAAAGTTAATCAATTGCCAGATAACTAGGCAGGTATCTTTGCCAGAGAACTAGGCAAAGCTCCACTAGAGCACCGTTCCTGATTAAATACTAAGTAAACGTTCAAGTAAGCATTTGATATTTTAAATTTAGAAAAACCTTACGTTACTGAGGTCTGGTTGGTAAATATATGCACTGGTATAAAATGATCCACCACAAAACAAATGCACCACATTAGATAATTTTCACAAAGGTTATAAACAAATAGGTTTAGTCCAAAAAGTACCAATCTCCAAATGTCACCAGTCATCACTGTTCACAGAGTGCTACCAACGTAGCCAAGTGACCTAAGACATCAACAGACAAAGACAGAAAACAACTAACTACGATACAGAATGACGACATCCTTTGCCGAGTAAATCTAAAATTTACAATATCCGAAAGTTAGTTTAAATTAGCACACGAAATTATTACAATATCAGAGGGATTTTACATAAATTGCCAACAAGGCACGATAAATCGATACTAATCAATATTAATGATTGCTGTTCCAAAGAACAACCAAGATGAACTGATCACCGAAAAGCATATTCGCCCAAGGCGTAAATTAGGATAAATACGGTACGTTATTATTATGAAACTTACCTCAAAGGTACTTTAAGTCAATATAGCAACTTTTTAAATAATGATGATCATAAAATTACACGATAATACCAGAAAACATATAAATTTTACCAGACTGCTGAACTAGAGATGTTGTCTTCAAAACGCTACACTAGTAAGAAGGAAGTAGCACCGTAGTATTCTGCTACCTAAACTCGATTATAGTTTGGAAAGAGACAAACATTTCAAAGTACAGTATGAGCAATAAAGACAAATAGATATTTAGGTATTTTTTATAAGTACAAAAATCTACCAAACCAATTGTTCAGTAGAAATCAGTGGCGCCATCTGGACTAGACTGGCAGAAACAATTTTTCGCGGAGCACAACAAACTGGAATGAAATGGCTTGCAATTTCGTTACAAAGTACTAAAGTACTCAGATGACAATTAAAATTGGATTGTTATGAATAATTTCGCTTCATTTTAAATGGATACTCTTAATATTTATTCCCCAAGCAGTAGTGGAGAATACGGGAATTTTGCTATAGAAGACAACATATGTATTAAAGGGAAAGAAGAACTGGAATATCCTGCTTCAGCAGCAACGAATCCTAGATCATCTTATGCGAAAAACGTCGAAAATTACGTAAACTATTCAACGAAAAATTGCAGTATTAGATAAATGTAGGATTAGCGATACAGAATCGATCCATATTTTATTGGTAGCAACTGAAGATTTGGGACATAATACCAACGATTTAGCTATTAAAAGATTCGTCGTTCTAGAGGAAATTGGCGTAAAATAAGGACGATAAAACTGAAAAATATTTTGTAGAATCTGAACTACAAGCAGCTGTCTTCCATTAGAATGGTAATTTTCCGCCTGTTGTTACAAGCAAACATAGGGTTGAAAGACTTACCATAATTATTGGAAACGGATATATTGAGACATTTCCATTGTAGCAACATTTGAAGGCGCAATAAGAAAAGAGTACCTAATACATCACAGTTTATGAAACATTAGTTTAAACATAAGTTGAAACATTAGTTTACTCAGGTTTGACTAAAGTAGTAAAAGGTTTGTGCTGAGACACAGCATCATCAAATTTATGCCAGCTGATTATGAGACATTCATTAAGTAAATAAATACCTTGATTCGAATAAGATGCGAAGACTTGCAATAATAATGCATTCCCAGTGGGAAGTCTAGGACCTGGAGAGGGAATTTTGAAGAAAAGTAGTTGTCCAAAATAGCGGGGTAGGTTTGATTTATGCGCAAATATGAGCTCTGAGCTCGGTATTTTACTACATTCAGTGAATGGTAAGCTGTGCTCAAGAGGAGAACAAAATATAATCTTTGGAGTAGAGTAACTATCCATTTTCGGAAGTTAGGCCCATGGAGCCTTGACTTGATCAGCTACCCAATAACGAAACAATCTTACACAACTAGCCATTTAAATGGGAAGCAATTTCCTATAAAGTTTGTGTGGAGTTCTTGACATCTAAAACTGACACAAGGAATCAACATTACAATTTTTATTCATCCCAAAGAAAAAATGAAACAAGCAAAATGCGAACAATTTACGAAATTACTTCTAAGGGCGGAAATCAATAGCATGTGGGGCAAATATGATATCAGTTAGGACTAGGTTTAAAAGTATATGACCCATGTCAAGTATGGAGGAACAGATTGGTTTATAATCTATTCGTTTTAGGAATGAAGCATTAAATTTAGGTAGGGGGATATTTATAGATTTTCATAGGTCAAAAATCTAGGCTCGTTCACACTAGAGCCGACTGTCCGCAACCTATGGTCAACTGGTCGGGTCTAGGATGGATATTATTTTGCTTTTGGAAGCGATAGGTTGTCTTCAATTGAAATAATTTTTGCTAGGTGGGCAGTTTATATTGAACACGTTATAAAAGAAGAAAGGAAATTGTATGGCTTGGATGAAATCATAGAGAATATGACTTTCACAGTTAATACGGGATCTTCTGATGATTATTTCAGTTCAAACGATGAAAGCTTATAAATATTCTTTAAATAATGTATCTTATTATCTATAATACAATGGTATTCGAAAATGTTGACATTTATTAAGGATTTTAGAGGTATTTAATCTGTTCGCTACGTGCAATTCATAATGTAAATTAGATTTAACCGAATTTTACATTTTTAATAGCACAGTTATTGTATATTTTTTTCATATTCTGATTCAGGTATTTAAAATTTTTAGTAGTTGGCGTCCCTGAAACAACTGTGTGTATTTATTCTTAAAATGGCAATAGACTACATTAAATAAGTCTATAAAATTTTACAAGTGTTTTAAATCATTTATAAATTTCTGGAAGTGCAATACCTACTCCTTGCTCATTTCTATCTGCAATATTCCTAAGGGAAATCCATCAAACACCAAAGTATGGTTCTTTACAGGATTTTTATTCAATCTAAATTTCAGGTAAAGACCCGGTAAACTGTTTTTGATTAATATTAAAATATGCTATTAAAATAACTAATATCGCATTGATACCAATGATTATACATGTATATGTACATTACCAAATAGTTTAGATGTGTTAAAAATAGGATACAAAAGTCTTAAATTGGAACTGGTAAACACCTAGAGCTTTATTTTGAGTCTGTTTAGATGAAATCATATTTAATATGTTGCAGAAATCAGTCACGAGCAATTTGGACAAAGAATTTATTACTAACAATAAATTTTAATTATTGGCCAATTTAATATGATAATTTTATACCGTCTTTAAAGAGTAAAATATTTATTTATGGCATTTTAATGATTATAAAATACGGAATTCATGGTAAAATTTATCAATATACTCAGTGCTTACCATAGCATAAAGTAAATTTTTACGTACTTTCGTAAAAATAATGAAACAGCCTCGTATAATAAAAATATTTTGCACCGGGGAAAGTGTACACATGAAACTTGAACAATGACCGACTCAAATCAAAACTACAGCGTGTGGCTATGTAAACTGGTATAATTCAGTTTAATTATAATTTTTATCAGCTCCAAATAATGCCAGCTTGGTAGACAAAATATGGCAATTATAGAGCATTACGTGAAAACTAACTCATTATTAGTGTCATATGGAAACTGTCATTAGTATAATAATAAAATTTAACCACAACTAATTATATAGAATTAAAATTTAGTTAAAAACATTACTCAGTGATCAGTACAAACATCATTTTATTATGTCGATCTTTTATGTAATATACGTTGGTTTTATTTGATACAAGCAGAATGGCATATTGCCATGTCTCTGGAAAATATATGCTACGCTTCAGCGTGTTTAAACAGTCATTTTACCGTATGCAACACGTGCATTATCATTAGTGGTTTTATTCAATTTGGGAAAGCCGATTATTGACTGTTTAGAAATTTGTCAATTTGTACTCATTTAGATGGACATCTGATTTATCTGGTAGATTTTCGTTTTACACGGTTACCCATTTGTTTGATTTAACATTGTAATTCTATAATACCTAAATCTGATTTTTAGGATTTATCTGTTTGGTGTAATTGGTTTATATGCCATTGAAAATATTTTTAAGTAAAAACAAATGTGATTCAATAAAAACTATTCAAAAAAGAAAATCAATTCGTCATGGCTAACTGCAATGATGCAAATATGAAAATTTCAATAAAGAAAAAGAAAAAGTTAAAAAATTTCAGCACATACGAAAACTGAAAATGATACGAGGAACGGAGGATAAACTTGTGTAACATTAAAACAGTATTCTCAAACACCAAAACACCTCGATACTATACTCGACCCCCGTTTCACTAACAAAGTTGGCATCATCAGGAGGTGATTAAAACTCAGCTCCCGTTTCACCAATCAAGTTCGGATAATCGGTGGATGATTAAAACTATGTTTCAATCATCTCCTGATGATGAACCAAAAAAAATATTATGATAATAAGAGTAATAAGAATAATAAGAATAAGGATTGTACTATACGACCCACAAACAGTTTAATCCAGTTCTAACATAATATAATATTTGATGGAATCCACTGTACAAGTTTTTTGCCAATATCTCAAAATTAATAAATGTGAATTTATTGGTTTTTGCGTGTTTGTTTCTCAAGTGTTCTAAATACTTTACACTATTTAAAATGTGTCCTCTCAAGCTACCTGTCAACACAATTATTTCATTCATCGGGAAATAAACTACAGTAAGTTTTTGGTAATCCAAAATACAAAATTGAAACAAACTAAAAGTCGGGGACTTACGAAATCAGCTGTAAGGATTGTAATCAAAAGTACGTTGGACAAATTAGACGATCAATTCAAACTAGAATCAAGGAACATATGGCTCATCTCATATGGTAGAACAGATGTCTAGTCTTTTTTAGAAAAAAAAAAATAAAATAATTATTGGGTATTACATAAGCATCCTCTTAAACATGATTACAATAATAAATAAATATACTTTTTATATTTTATGCCGTCATTCTTTTCTGAGTACGCTAGTATAAAAGTTTTAGGTAGATAATAAATCAAACACAACACCTCAAATATATTTATGGTAGAAATTATTAAGACAGCTATTAGATCTAGAAGCAAGGTTGTATTATATTAAATAACAGTATTCTCAATATTAGATGCAAAATATATTGACATTAAAGAAATATTGATACGAAAAAGAAAAGTTTTTACACTTAAGAAATTATTCCCTCCAGTTACAATACAGAAACGAAAACCCCTAGTCCGCTATATATATCGTCTTTCATTTTTCCGAATTTCTCAAGGGGCTGGTAAACACGAACATATTATTTATAAAAATATTTTAATTACATGAATCAAAATATGAACATTTGTTATATTTATTTTGACATTTTAAATCACTTTGGTAATCACAATGACATTTATGACATCTAATCTAATCTAAATAATTATTTTTTCATATATTTTAAAAAATCTAATATTTTCTTTGCTTCGTAGGTATTTATGAATTTCTAGAAAAAAAATAATAAAATAATTATTGGGTATTACATAAGCAACCTTTTGAACCTAATATGACAACAATAATAAACACATACTTTTTTTATAGATGATATTTAACACAAGTTGTTGGCTGTTAAGGTAGAAATTATTTCTTCAATAAAAAACAGAAAAACTTTATTTCCTAGTTAGGCAGAGAATTATCTGCCTAACTCGTCGAACTACACGTACATCACATACCCATCAAATAAAAAAAATGATGAAAAACAAAATAAAACCCACTCATACAATGAAATTAAAATAGGAAATTTATATTAGCTTTTAATCTTGAAAAAGTCCGAAAACTTGGACGAAACGTAGGACAAATTGTTCATGTACTTGGCTGGAAGTCCTCTAGTAATAAAAATAGGAAATAAAGTTTTTCTGTTTTTTATTGAAGAAATACTTTTTTTATATTTTTTACTTTCATTCTTAAATGAATGCGCTAGCATAAAAGTTTTACGTTGATAATAAATCAAAAACATTACTTCAAATAGATTTTATCATAGAAAACGTCAAAAGAACTACTCAGTCTAGAAGCATGATTACATTGGATTAAATAACATTGAGTAGTTGTTTTAATACTTTTTATTTCTTTGATTATAAATATTGCCAAGAGATGATGTTTTGATACTGTTTAATTATATTCTCAGAATTGTTTTTTTATTTAATTCGTTATTCATTTCAAATTCCTGCAAATAACTATTACGTACAAACATTGATAAATAAAACTGATGTCCTGGTGGTTGTGGATTTAGCTATAATAGTTATTAGACTTCTTTGCAAAATTAATCTAGAAATTCCTAACATTGACGCGTAATATTCTGGGAATTATATTCATTATACGTTATTAACGTTGTTGCGCCCTTATTAGATCACCCTGTAGTGATCTAATAAGGAAGCAACAACTAGTATAATTGAGTATTGAACTTTCCTTAAAGGTGAGTTGTTTAATTTTATATTATACAACATTGTTGTGTCTTTATTAGATCACTACAGAGTGATCTAAATCTGATTTTTTTTCCATAAAATATTTATTAGTAATAAAGGTATAAGAGAAATTAAAACACCAAAGAAATCCAGTAGTGAGGTGAGAGTCATTTGCAAATAGTAATGAATACTAAAAATTATACATAAAAATGTACCAAAGTCGTAATCCCCTGGCTTTTTTTTAATTTAAAATTAAATAAGGTAGCCACCCACACTTCTAGCTGTTTTAGAAATTTATATCATGAAAAGAAAAGTATTTAAGCTTTAAAATTGAGATTGCTACTGACTCTAGTAAAAAATTGTTACCAAATAAATGGAAATCCTTCCTGAGGTCGTCCCGTATATCATTCGCAGACCGGTTTCTGATATTTGCCTTCTTCAGTGCGAAGCAGGTATACGCAAAGTCAACAAGTAAGATTTCAGAACATAAGTTTCTACCTGTAAGTAGAGTAGTAACGAGTCCGATTATAATTTCATTTAACCCATCACAATATACTTATGTATAAGTCACCTACATCAAGCACAATTAAACAGATTTTGACACAATTCATCATGAGTAGATTTAAAAATAATACTGACCTTGAGTCATTGTGTTAATAATCGACTTATAAAGTATATCTATTTATTTTGGTTAAAAATATTGTATTCATCATATAGCAAATAAATATTTTTCTACTAATTATTTTAATATTTTAGGTAATATTTGAATTTACTTTTTTTACCTAAAATATAATGTTATGCCCCATATGTTCGTAAAAAAACATTGTGCACCTTAGCGCCTATACTCTAGGGCTAGTGTATATGGTGACCGTATATATTAGAAAAAAGCTGTCCCGAATATTTATCGATTGTTTGTTAAATAACATGTCAAATCCTGGTAAAAAAACTATTTGGTATGATGGTACGAATTCAGTACAGAATGCTAAAATTCTTGTTGGAAATATTACCGTAGACTACTTTAAAGAAGTTGGTGTATGAGTCCTTTCCACACTTCAAATCTCTTATCTCCAGTCGAATGTATATGGTATATGATGTGACTAAAATTACTCCCTAAGGTCATGGATAAGTTGCTGTATAAAGTATGATATTCAGTTGTCAAGGGATGACTTCAAGATGTTATCTTTTCATAATAAGCCTAGGAATATAAATTATGATAAATTTGTCCTTGTTTGGTTTTAATGAAAATTTAGTCGATTTATCGTCGTAGCAGTTTTATTTATAATAACTTTATGGAGAATTTTTGAATAGACTTTCAGACAGTGGTGGCTCCTCAGTAAGGGCTACAGAACTGCAGTAAAGGAATAATAAAAATGGGTACAGTTATAATGATATTTTTTTGTAAATTTATATTTACATTTATATCATTTTTAAAGTCACAGTATGACAACTAACAACGCTGTCAGTTATGTCTGTTATGTATCTGTGAGCTGTCAATCTTACACCATTTACTACCACTAACTCCGCACGACCCTTCAAAGTTATACCACTCTACACTCTAACTAATCCACCATCATAACTCACAGACCATACAATGTTGCATTGGGTGTTTCTTTATCCTGGTCATCATATTTTGTCTATCAGAAAAAAGGCAAAATCTAGACTAATTTCCTGGTGAGCAAGAGATGAATAGCTGCTCTTCGAGGCCTTATATTATAATTTTCAACAAATCTTGTCATAACAATATTTTGTCTAATTTGAAAGTTGTACCATTCTAGAAACTATCCTTGGATAAAAGTACTGGTGTTCAATCTTACATGAATATATCGGTCTTGCCTAGAGTTTGTTACCCTGCGACAACCCTAATCTGCTCTTCTAGTGTTCCTTCTGGTTTCATTATGACGCTGCATCACTCTAGAAATGCTTAATTGGACCACGGCAAACTACTGGGCTAGCTGAATTTGAATATAACTTTCTTCTTAAAGGGCAACAATTATTATAGTGCATTCAGGTTCCAAATGATTGCGATTTTCCCTTGAAATAGGACTCATTTGAAAATAAACACTCAAAACAGCGTGCAGAGAGCAAACCAAATTTGTCATATTTGTCAAATTATCTCAAATTCTGACACTTAACTTGAGTCTCTTTTTTTCCGAAGCCTACCAGGCATGATTATTTTAAAAAAATATGACAACAAAAACATATTGGGACATAAAATGTATGTATTTTCTAAGAGTGATAAACAGGCGAGACAAAAAAGGAAATATTGACAAAAGGTGACGCTTGTAATGAATCATACATATGTTTATTACTATACTTTCGGAAATTCCTGTTAATCTTGTATTACCGCGCACTTCCTACCGCAATGTGATGAATCATTCAGATGTTCGTTCCTAGAAGTTTCTGCAATTACCGTTTGGTATATGCTGTCACGTACTTCCTGCTGCCATGAAATATGAGACGTCACCAAGGCCATAATTTTGGTATAAATAGAATCACCGTAGCCAAGGAAATTAATTCAGTTTTCTATTGACAACTATCTTCAGCGCATTGAGCTGGGTAGTTGAAGAGTCTTAAGCGCATTGAGCTTGACTCCATTTGGTTAGCATTCAGAATCCGACAATGACGCCACCCGGTCGAATGTCTGGTATCATCTTGGGGTTTTTAGCGCGCTGAGCTAGACCTCCTGGTGTTGGTAGCGATTTTACCGTCCTGCGCCGCCGCCACCAGTCTAATTATTTATTGCGGTGGGTCTTCAGCGCGTTGTGCTGGACCCGCCTGTAGTAAATAATTGCTAAAACAACCGCCGTCACCAGTCCCCTAATTATTTATTGCCATGAATCTTGAGCTGAAGCCTACCGCGTCGTACCGTTTAATCACCGAAATACACTCCTCCCCCTTAAACTAATTGCACCGATGTATATAATATTTATTAACTATACTTGACTTGGTTTAATTGTTAGAGAATCTGATTTTATGTTTATTTAACTTCACATTTTGGACAAATATTGCTTTAATAAAATAAACTCTGTTACGTATATTTTGGGCTTTCTTATTTACAACTAACAGGAATCTTGGATTAATTCTCCAAACCAGCTATCCCAAAGCCATCACTGTTATATATTCCGACGCCCAAACATAACTTTTTACATATTTTGGGCTTCCGAACAGACAGCGTTACACGCTAAAGTAGGATTTTTGTTAGGAGTTGCTGAAACTGCTGGTGTACTAACATGATGTTTTAAATTTCCTGGAAAAATAATAATATCAGTATTACATTCGGTATATCAGCAAAATAATATTATGAATAAAAATCAGTAGCATGGTAAGATTTCTAAGAAATTGATCTAGAATGCGAAAGAAGGATCATCGGAACCAGAAAATGGTTAAAAAATATTGATCGTCAAATTTATGGTAAATTTTAAATTATGCGTTAACTTTGACGACGTATTTTTTAAAGATAATTAAAATCTTTAAAACATATGTTTGAATTTGAATATCCTGTGACCTGCCTTATCGTTTGTCTTAATTAACATCAAACTTATAACAATAATATAGTTGAGAGTAAATCAATTTAAATAGCTAAAATAGCTATGGAACAAAATCTAAAACTTTACAAATGCCATTTAATCAACAGACACAAGTGATATGGAATAAATGGTATCCTGAAGTGGGTTGGAACCTTTGATGTTAAGCTAACACTGACGTGACTTTTCATAAACTACCAAAACACCATACTGCACTCGACGCACGTTTTGTCAACCTAGTTGGTATCATCTGGAGATAATAGAATTAACCTTATGTATCCTCTTTATACCTAAATTAGTGTTACGTGAGTCACTGACCAATAGTGCGGATTATTTGAGATTGATCATCTGTAATTATTCATACAATTTGTGCCGTGCATTTTTGAAATACCTTGTATACAACATCGAGATACAGCAAAAGAGGGACAAAATAGTGATTTTAATCGTCAATCCATATAAGTAATGAGTCGCATTTTGACTTTAAGTTCTAATAATTTGACTTGTAGATGGGGTTTTGTGAAGTATTAGGTTAGGGTTAGGTTAGGTTTGTTGTGAGTGGGTCTCAGTAGACCCTCCACTGCGGCCATCAGCAGGCCTATTGTGCCTCACGCCTAATTATATATCACCCAATAAGTTCAGTCTCTTAATGAAACTGATAACTTTATTGGGTGAGAATGTGTCCAGATCCTCTGGCAGCAGTTGCCCTTTGCCAAATATTGAGAATTGGATCCTCTCCACAGCGGGACAGGTGCATAAGATGTGGTCTGCCTTCTCATCATCCTCCAGGCATAGACGGCACTCGGCGTTTTTCTCTAGGCCGAGTTTATGCAGATGATAGTTTAGTCGGCGGGCCCGGTATATAGGCCTGTAAGAGTTTTCAGGTTTACCCTGTTTAACTCGAAAAGTTTCTTAGCTCTTGATTTCAAAGGGTATTTTATAAACACCTTCGAATGAACTAATCCTGGTAGCTCTTGCCAATACTGGAGAGTTTTCCTTTCAGCCCAGGATGAGACAGCCGTCTTGGCAGTACTTGAGGATATGTCAAGTATTCATTCTGGTCCGATGAATTGTGATCACGCTCCTTCTCTGGCTAAGGAGTCCGCTATTTCGTTACCTTCCATACCAGAGTGGCCGGGTATCCAGACCAGAGTCACTTTGTTGTTTTCGCTCAAATGATTTAGAGCTTTCTGAGAATTCCATACCGTTTTGGAGTTACACCGGTACGAGCCAAGAGCTTTTACAGCTGCTTGGCTATCTGAGAAAATTTTTATTGATCTGCGTGTAAGATGCATATATTCCAGCCTTCGTACACACAGTTCAATGGCGTGAACCTCAGCCTGAAAAACAGTTGCATGCGTACCTAGGCTTGAGAATATCCTCACCCTTGGTCTGTAGCTATGTACTCCGGCTCCTGTTCCCTCGGGAGTTTTGGAGTCGTCTGTAAAACAATAACTGTCTTCAGTAGGTCGGCTTTATTCCGATCCCACTCATCTCTTTCTTTTGTGAAGTATTACCGCAGTTAAGCTTTCGAGACTCTTGATTTGGAAAATAAAGTTCTTCGATTTTTGTTCACTTCAATTTTACGATTTGATAATACATACACAAAAAAAAATAAAAAAAGTAGTTTTTAATTTGAGGTAGCGACTTACGGCACATCCTGTGTTTACTGTAAATGTGTAATATTTAGCATATTATTATTTAAATGATTAACTTCCATTCATATTATTTCAATTGTACTAACATTAAACAGAAGTTCGATAAAATCCAGCAATTTAATACCTCCACCCTGTACATGTGAAACGAAATTACGTAAGATAAATGGTCAAGTTTTTCTGGTTTTCTACAAGAAAAAAGGGTATAAAACCAGCACATTAACCTGGTATTAGTTAAAAAACATTGTTATTTTGTTCTCTTTTTGGATCTCACATCACGAGCTGGCGAGTAAATGGTTCTGCGGTAGAAAGCTCGTGTCGAGAATGATAAGTCTCCCCACAGAGCCCTATCATTACCTTTGCTTAATTGCATTCCACACACACTTTTCTAGTTTTTCAGGATTTATGCTCGTACCATGCACCAAGAAATTAAATATTCTGCGGATGAAAGCACGGTATGCTCTAGAAAATCAACAGCTTGCAGACAATAATTAGTATGTTTTAATATTTAAATATGTTTCATACATCGTTCAAATCCCTGTCATAATGTGATAATAAAAGTGCAGGACATCGCACGTTCATAATTTCTTTAATTTTATATACTCATTATCATTAATTGATTAAAAAACATGAATTTGTATTATTTCCCTTCATCTTAATTCTTTAGTTATTCATGTTTTTGTTGCATAATTCAAGGAAATTATAAATGATTATTTGATGAATAATGGAACTAACCTTTACATGTAGTAAAATCCTTCCATCGATCGGAGTGTAGCTTCCGTTGTCATGACCTACAAATGGTCGGTGATTTGGCTGTTTTGTTATTTATTTAACTATTGTGTTTATAGCGATTACTTACACCCAAGTACTTTCCATAAACACTAAAGAGGTGAATAATGCATTACACATAATATACTGGAACGTGTGTGTCGCCAGCCAAGTTGGCATCTGAATATGTGTACGCTTGTAACTAGAGACTTCTTAGGGCTCGAAGGGACTACTGGCAGAGACGAAGAATAAAGGTGGTTTATACAACAGGAAATCTAACTGTATGGTTTGTGGTGGTTAATACTCCCTGGACGCAGCCTCATGTCCTGAATTAGGCTTGGAAAGGAGTATTAATGAGTAAAGTTGGCCGAGGTGGCTGGAGTATAGCCACGGTCTTGCGCTGGCGTCACGTGCCGATTTAGAAGTGATTTACGCTGCAGTCTTATTTGAAAGGTTAATGCGTGAGGTTGTACCTATAAATTATACATAATGTCAAACGCGCCAAAGGGTAAAAAACGACCGTACGCAGAAACAGTGAATAAACTTATCGGTGAATTTCCGGATTTATTCTATGACGGATGCAAAATAATTTGTAAAGTTTGCAATCAAGACTTAATGTGCTGGCACAAAACAGATTGTCGTTGTCATATCAATATAAAAGAAATGGCATGCCTTTGACAACTCTGTTTATGTTTGATTTATTGTTAATGTTAATAGCCTGTAATATTCCGCTACACATACTGGACAAATATTTCAGGAGTTTTGGAATAAATACAATCCGCAGGTGAACTTACCAAGTCGTACATCGTTACGTAGATATATTCCAGCTGTTCGTGAAGACATTGTATATAGGATTAAATGTGGATTAAAAAATACACGGCTCGGGTTATGTATTGACGAGACGACAGATCGTAAAAAAATTCTATTTTAAATATTATAGTACGTGTACTGGACCCTCCTAAACCAACATTTCCACTTTTACTAGCTAGTAAATGACTAACTGCGTGTACTGGCGAAATAATTACGCGTGTGGTGTTGGAGACATTCGAAAAATTTTAACTTTCAACAAGTCAAGTATTGATGTTTGTGACTGATGGTGCCGCGACAATGCGCGTGGTATGCCGTTCTCTTCAAAGAGACAATTGTAGGTTTTTACTGTTACGTGTAAAGTGCATGCGTTACATATTGTGGTAGAAACGATTCGAAAATGTTTTCCAGAGGTAGATGCATTAATAGCAAATACAAAAAAAGTATTTCTCAAATCTCCTAAACGGCTTCGAGCACTTCACAGACAGTGTCCTGGTATCCCTGAACCACCAGAGCCGATTCTTACACGTTGGGGAACGTGGTTGAAAGCAGCTTTTTATTATGCTGAATATTTTCAACAAATAAAGGCTGTGATACTACAGTTCAACCCTAACAAGGCTGCAGCTATTAGGGAAAGCCAGACAAGCTTTCAAGACGTTTCCCTTGAAACAGATTTAAAAAAAATTAATAACAATTATAGAGGGCTACACGACACAATAGAAAAATTGCAAAATAGTTCGTTGTCGTTAGTGGAATCGCTGCAAATAGTGGATGACGCGACGTAAATACTCAGCTACAGGCTATAAATGACGCAAAACATAATCGCGTTAGTGAAAAATTCGAGAGTGTATTACAGAAAGATCCTGATTTTAGCAAATTAAGACAAATTTGTGATGGTGCATCTACAACTTCGTTAAGTGAGTTCACAGATTGTTTTACTTATGCCTGTATTACATCCGTAGATGTCGAACGGTCATTTTCAAAATACAAACATATTTTTTCACCAAAGTGAACATCGCTGACGGAGACAGCTGTAGAAACATACCTGATGCTATTATACTATAGATCTTCCCCACTTTGTGATGACGACAACCCAACTACTTCATAAATCTGCTTAAAAGGGTGAGTTTTATACAAATTTTTATAAAATGTAACATTATTGTTAAAATTTATTTCCATTAATTGTTCTTATTCAAGTATTATGATATGATGTAAACATATGAGTCATTTGACGGCTCTGTCGACCAGATGACCTCGGCCAGCTTACTAATGAGCAACAACAGATTGGTTAAAACTGATATATTAAGAAAAAATGAAATTCTATTTATACCATCTAATATCATAATAAATAATAACAATTACTCCTAATGAACTTCTGCCCTAGTAAAAACTGCTAGTAACGAATGCAACGTTTGCATTAGTTGCATTATTTGCTAGTTTTGTTTTGATTACTATGATATAAATTTGGTTTATAAATAATTAACGAAATATGCTAGAAATAATATGAAGAAAATAATGTGTGTGATTAAACAATATATGTGATTAAAACTAGAACTGTAGCTTATTTATTTATTTCATTACATACCATTTCTAAAATCTGGAACAAAAAAACTAACTTTTATATCTTGTCTGTTAATTCTTGATTTCTTAACCGATTTCAGTGAACTTGGTCTTGTTATATAAGAAATAGAATCGGTTCCTCAGAAATTGTGATTCAACTAATAAGTAGGTAATAAAGTCTATCACATCATACGCCTTGATTGTAATCTCCTCTTGCGGCCATAACTGCTGTAACTGTTCTCCTCCTGTTGTGTATGGCCCCAGCTATAGAAATTTGAGGCAGTTCTTCACGATATTGGGTTATACTTTGTCGTAACTTCCCAATATTATTAAATTAATCTCAGTAATTTTGCATTTGAAGAAAATATGGCCATGTAAAGTAATCTATGGATTTAATTCAGGACTGCAAGGCGGAAAACTTTCTGGTTCTATGAAATTGTCATTGACGTTTCTCAGGTACGCCAAAATCGTTTGCGCTGTATGGGCACCATTCTGAACAAATACGTGATATAGAGCATTTTTATCACTGATTTGCTGCTATGAAAATGACCCTAATTGATTGGAATACAGACTACCCACGCTGGGTGTCATAAACAATGATTATTCACTGGAACCTTAAATTTTCTTACAAAATTTGAACACTGTTAGGAACTAATTGACCACTGTTGAGAATAATTTATTCTTATACCATGACCTGCAGTCCTAAGTTGAATCCATTGGATTGTTTTTATGGCCATATTTTCTTCGAAGACTGCACGACAATGGTCGAAATCAATATAATAATATTGTGGAGATACAAGGCATAACACAATATTGGGAATAACTGCCTCAATTTTAATGGCGCTGACAGAGAAGAGGCCATTGTGGTTGCAAGAGGAGATCAAATTCAAGGGATATGATGTACTAGACTTCATTACTTTCTTATTAATTGAATCTTTAGTGAAACTATTGACTTAATGATTCAATAACATTATTTTTTTTTACAGAGAGAATTTAATTATAAATTTCTAGTGAAATATTCTCTATCATTTCTTCATGTTATTTACATAGATAAGATTTTTTTATAAATTATTTCTATAATTCATATTATTGATTGTTATTATTTATGATGTAGTAGTATAAATAATAGAAGTTCTATTAGAAAACGGGTCTTGTATTTTGACATTTCAGTAATTTGTTCACAATTTCTTAGAGCCAGCTCTATTGCTTACCTAATAAGAATAAGTTTATTAAAATCTGTTGAGAAAGAAATTGTAGGTGAATATTAAAGTCTGTTCCTTTGCTCTTGTTTTTAAAAATGGCAAGCAGGGCCTTTTTTGAATTCGTTATACTTCAAAAAAAACCATTGAACTGATTTAACTCATAGTAGTCTTAAAATGTAAAGGAAAGTTCATTCTTTCAAAATCTATTATTATTTCTGTCACTTTGACAACTTTCAATTTAAAACCTGTTCAGGGACAATGGCACATATGTGTACATCTTTTTCTATTACCCATATACTTTAAACTGTTGAATAAATATCCGCTCAGTGGCCACAAGTGTGTTCATAATATGCATAGACTACCTATTAATAGATGTCGCTGTATGTCACATTATTTATGTTTGACAGATAATGAAAGATTTTAGCATGAAAGTTGGTTAGTTCTACATATAAACTGTGATTTTACTGTGTTTTTGATATACAGGCGAACTCAAAAAAATGGTAAGTAAAAAATAATTATACTAAGTTAAGTTTTGAGTAATTATAGATGACAATAAAGCCAATAACATGTGTTTTTGCGCCAAAATATATATGTCCACATTTGTGTAATTTGAGCAGCTGTGGGCTAAAAATCAATAAAGATAATTCAGTGTGGTGTGTCATTTTCAGGCTGATCTGTGGAAAGAAATTCCTTCAAGTAGCTTCTACAATAAGAAAAATACACAAGGATCAATCCACGTCATACACACTTTGACGAAATCCTAATAATTCAGATCTGGAGGATATTGAAATCACCGATGAGGATTCAGATAGTCCAGACCTTGAATTACCAGTTGTAAAAGAGCCGTATATTGCAAATGAAAACTGGGGTTTTAGTGATAGCGACAGCGAGGATGATAACATTCCTTTGAGTATGTTTGTGCGACAAAACCTGCTGAAAATCATCGTGAAGAACGTATATGGTTTCGTGAAAAAGATAACGAGTATACAGACAATCCTCCACCATTCTTGGGTAAGCAATGATAAATGTTGAAGGAGAAATGCCCTATTCATTTTTCATGCAATTGTTTCCCGAAAAACTTTTCAAAATGATTGTTTATGAAACAATCCAGTTTGCTGTGCAATCAGGAAAAGAAAACTTTTGTGTCACTGTAGGTGAAATGAAACAGTTTTTTTGTCATCAATATAATGACATATATAAAGTATCCGGCCTATTGAATGTATTGGTCATCAACACCAGGTCTTCGATTTGATATTGTTGCTGACACAATGTCCCTCAAAAGGTACGAAGAAATAAAGCATTTCTTACATTTACAAACAATCTTGAAATACCTGCTGATAATCAGGACGCATTTATAAAAGTAACCACCTTTCTGGATACCTTATCTGAAGCTTTTGCTGAAGCTACAACACCCACTGAATTTATGTCCATTGATGAAATGATCATTCCTTTTCAAAGGAAGAAATAGAATGAAACAATATATAAAGTCAAAACCTAAGAAGTGGGGTTTCAAGGTTTGGGTTAGAGCCTCTGCAAATGGGTACGTTTCAAAATTCTAAATATATCAATCTTCCAAGAAAGATACAGTCTCTGATTTGGGAGTAATAGGCGACACTGTGATGAGACTTTGTTAAGGGATAGAGGGTGTGAACCACAAAATTTTTATGGACAACCTTTTTCACATCAATTCCTACTATAGTAAGTTTTAAGGCGAGAAGCATTTATGTTGTAGGAACTGTTCGAAGCAACAGACTTCAAGCTGCAAATGATGTACTCACTGATGGTAAAACATTACTGAAAAATGGTCGAGGTTCCTCTTCCATCACAACATCATCAGACAATATATCAGTGCTTCGATGGGCAGATAATAATATAGTGCATTTGATGTCATCGTTTTCGGGAAGAGAGCCACAGGATGTAGTTAAAAGGTGGGATAGAAAAAGAAGATGTTATATTGAGATTTCAAGACCGCAGGCTGTTATTCAGTATAATAGATTTATGGGAGGCGTGGACATGACAGATCGGATGGTGGCCCATTATCCCCATGCAGTAAAATGCAAGAAATTTTATTTGAGAATTGTGTTTAATTTTTTGATTATTGCATTAGTGAATGCCTGGATTTTGTATAGGGAAAAAAAAGTTGCAAAATACCCTTATTAGATTTTAAGGCTTCTGTGGCAGGCACTTTGATCCAAATGAATGAAAGTTATAAGAAAAGAGGAAGACCTTCTCTGAGACAAACGGAAAATATTCCACCTAAGAAGAAAAAGGCGTGGACGAAGACATCATTGGAAATTAGAACGGACGGAGTAGGTCATTATCCCATTAAAATGGAATACAAAAACCCCCTAGATGTCATGAAAAGAACTGTAAAAAGAAGAACTAGATATGCATGTCAAAGGTGCAAAGAAGCAATGTGTCCCGAATGTATGGAAGCTTTTCATACATAATATATTTGGCCATTGGCCACAAATGTGTACACGTGTATTTTAATGTTTTTTTAAAGAAAAAATAAGGTAAAATTAAGAAAAAACAATGTTTTCCATATTATTACGTGAAAATAAAGCTTGTTTATTTTTTTTTTGAGTAAATTTATTTTTATTAATAAAATTCGTCCCTGAAGAGGTTAAAATAACAAGCACAAAAGAAGCCTCTCGCCCAGTCTATATTGCCGCCCTAGCGCCCCAAGTAAAAAACTTCGTGTAAATTCGATGAATAATAATAATTATAGAATATAAATCATTTCTATCTTGAATGGTTAGTGGCCTGCTATGTTAATATTGCAACTGCTGGAAATAGATTAATTAAAGCAGAAAAACTACTTGTTTAATTTAATAGAAGATTCGCTATATTTATTAATATCTTCAGGACTAATTAAATTTGTTTTTTTTGTGCATAATCAGTAATAAATTAAATAACAAACAAAAACTGGTACAAGACACAAGTTGAAGTAAATACAACATAAAACCTATAAATGGTCTTCAACGACACAAGTCAGATTTGCAATATATAAAATATTTAAAATCATGTTTAATTTGGACACACTTTCATTACGAGTTTCGTACCCAAGAATGCTGTGCCCCTCCGTCCCAAAAGGCACGACACGCCACTGGTTGTTCATACCTTTTGCGAATCCTGGAAATTACTCGAATTTATTATTTTCTTATTTTTTCGATACCACTCATTGTAGGCTAGCAATGAAAGACAATAAAGGGTTACACACTACTACTGTGAGCTTTCCAATGACGCGGAAACACTTCTTTAAGGGAACGGCGAACATTCAAATGCCAATGAGGTGGCGTTCCACCTTGCGTTTTCTCACAGACTCAGGCGCGGAACAATAGCGAGAGTGGAGTCAACTTGCGGTGAATTTCCAAAACTCGGAGATTTCCTGTTTCATGTGGTTAGTTAGTTAATACACAGTTGACAAGAATGGAATTATGCTCATTTTAAAACGGATTAATCTTTTTGAATTACCTTATAGTTTATTATTATTATATATGGTTTGAGAGAATGCTTACGTAATACCCAAATAATTCATTATTTTTCCAGAAATATAAATAGTTCCCAGTAAGCAACCTGTTAGTTGCGTCATTGTTGATATTTGAAAATAATTTGTTTGATAATGATGACATAGGTATATACAAATTAGTTTGAAGGGAAAAGGTCTTGATTTTTTCTCACAATCCTTTATTAATCATTAATAAAAGATTGTGAGAAAAAGTCAAGACTTTTCCTTCAAACTAATTCATTATCTCACACCATGGGTACACCATTTGAGAGTATATATAAATATGTGTTGGAAAGATATATTCGGAATGTGACATCAGTAGTGAACAGCGTCTGCTTCTTGCAAGGGGAATCTAGGTCTCCTCATTTATTTAAGTTGGCAAAGAGCTATTAATCTTCGAACCTTAGTGAAGTTCATACTAAAAGTATACAATGATATATTTTAATGTAAAAATAAATGTACACCTAAAGTATTTTCTGTAAATGTTTCTCATTATTATCTTACCATAAACTGAATCTGTTATCGAGATGGTCATTTTGAAAAATCGTCACGACATATTCCAAGAATATACATATAGTATTAAATTTTTCTAATGAACATGATTTTAAACTATCTTTTCCAACACGAACACAGAGACTTGTAATTCATTGCCAGATCATGTGTTCTTTTAGACATATTATCCTTTGACCTTTAAGGTCAGGATCTGAGGCACCTCATCCAATCTTACCACACCCGCATGGTGCAATAGATCTCTTCCTTGTACGATAAATATCTAAAAACGACTGAACACTGGAATTAGAAATACTCCTGATCTAGATCTTTAATTTTCTTATGTCAATTCCCCATAAATGGAGAGACAGATAAATTGATCATGGAGGTATCTGCAACAGAATTGCAGACAAGTATGTATTGTTTTCACTAGAAAGGAAATTAAAAATAAAATAATTACTCCTATTTCGATGGGTAGCAGTCAAATTGAGACGTAAAATATTTAGGCGTAACTTTGGATAAAGGACTTTATTTTGGAAAACATATCTATGCCCTGTCCAGGAGTCTATACTAGCAGACTAAACAGGAATAATAAAAAATTAATTTACACTATGATAGTGAGACCGTGTCTAGTATATGCTGCGCCGCCGGTCTGGTGTTCTGCGAGCACGACTACTTTACACAAATTGCAGGTACTGGAAAACAAATACTTTCACTTCATAAGTAACTCAACAAGATATGCTCCCATATGGGAATTACGACAACTTTGCAACGACATCGTACCCATAGTGGATTATATTAGAGATACCTCACAAAAATTTTACGAAGTTAAACTCTCTGATTGTCCACTAACAGCCAACATTACACAAATAAAGGAGTATAACGCGCCATTTCGAATAAAACACAAAGTATCGTACCAAACGTTACCAATTTTTAGACAACATATTTAAATCACACTCTTCCCACAAAATGGGAAGACACGCCCACACAAAAAGGGACATCAAAATTCAAAATTTTTCTCACCTTTTTCTTTTTCTTTTTATTCTCTTTTTGTTATCAAAGTTTCCCACAAAATTTATTCCAAATTGTAAACTAACCTTTAGTAAATTGTGGCACATTATTATATACAAAAAATCACATCAATATACCCAAAAATAAGCGGATATAGACATTCCCACTACCCAATTATGTATTGTTTAGAGGCGAGCTTTTTACTTTGTAGTTTGGCTCGTCGTAGCATTATCAAAATTCTAAATTTATATACACAAATCTTTTACACATTACTTTTTTTTTTTTGCATTTACATCAGCGACGAATATTTTTGCATGCGTCGTTGATTTCTATTGTCCAAATTTTATTATACAATTTCAAATGCTTTTATTTTTAAGGTGCTGCATTGTTTTAAAGTTTCTAGTTCTAAGGCCGGACTGGCCCCGCTCCGCCAGTCCCAACAATTGTCCCGTCGCCACCATGCGCGGGGATGCTAGGTTGGCTTTTCAAGATCACCAAGATATTAATATTGTATAATTTTTAGTATCAACAGTTCTATGTAAGTATCTATAGATAAACCAATAATATGTATCAAGGTACACGCCTGACATATTCCATAAAAAAAGACTTTGAAAAAGGGAAACAGATTCATTTCGAAACGTTATCATTATTTTTTTGTCTCATATTAGTTGTCAAAAAAACACCCTCTTACTGATCTTTCGACGTAAAGTCACAAGGACAGAGGCTTATTTTTTCAGTACCATACTGGGTAACTAACTATATTTTTTTAGATAACCAAGAATTATTTATATGGTAGTCAGCCTCAACAAAGAAAAAAATAAAAAAAAAGTAATATCAAAAAATCACAAAAATGAAAATTTTTCTTAGAATATCAAATGACAAGTATTGACGACTATTCCAAAACAAAATTCCAATTTTCGTTCCTTCGATCAACTCTGATAATGGTATCCTCTAATATCTTTTTCTGTTTACCACGACCAAATCAATGCCACTAACTACCTTAAATTTATTAGATTTACTGCTGAACCTGAAATTATAACCAAGTTCATTTTTCACATTCGATATAAACGAATATTTTATTAAAGAGTAACCACAAATATGAACGAAACTTTTGATTGGAGGTATTTATAGAAAGTTTTAAATTTCCATATGAGAGAGAACACGTTATTTTATTACGCAAATATGTTTCACTTTGAATTGGGGTAAATTTAAATTTATATTGCTGTTTTCTGTAAAAAATGGTACTTATTTTTCAGGAAATCCGTGATAAATTATGCTTCTTAGACGAGGAAATATATCAAGGGTTTATTACCAACAAAAAACCCGATTTCTCAGTTCGCATTGTTGAATTGCAAAATGGATGCAAATTATCTTTACCGTGTCCTTTACCGTTTTATATACTGGTTGTCACCGTTTCACTTATTTTCCCTTTAATTGATATGCACATATATGTATTATTTAATGCTAATTAAGAAAAGCTATTTAAGTATTCAGAATATTAATGAAGCTATCATTTTTTTAAGCATTAAAAAAATACCCGCTTTACATGTATATTTAAATCTGAATAAAGATTTACAAATATACCTTGGATAATGCAAATTAAAAAATAAAACACAAGTTACACTAAATGTTAAGTTCTATATCATAAATAAGTAATTACGAAGCACATACTACTTTTCTAACTAAATACTTGGTTATTTGCCATTATAAATATTGAATTTGTTTATGTACATTATTAAAAAAATATGTTTCGAGAACATCATTTCGCCTAAGAAAATTTAAATGTATGTGAAATTTTCGGATTTAATTTATATAATAATTACAAGTATATCCTACCATTTGATATTTTATTAATTTTGCCTCCTCTGTCATTATTAATAATTAATAACTTCATTATAATTTAGAAATAATGCACTACCTACAATTCTGGGCGTCATTAAGAACGTACAATAATAATAATAATTATAATCCGAAAATTCACTTTGAAAAAGAGTTTTTTGGGTTGTTTTATTTGACAACTTCCAGTAAAAAATACAGTAAATATAAATAATTCGCATAAAAATATCTGTATTAATATCTAAGTATGATTAATAAAATATATAAATGCTTTGAAATATTAACCTAAACTAATCTTGTATAAAAGAACTAACCGTACACTCTAAAAAATGAATCGCAAAATATTCCTCACGCCGTATATAGAAGAACATTCTTTTAAGTTTTCTGTTATTTTTCTGCTTAAGTTTGTTACAATCTAAGGATTTTGTTCTATCAGGCAATTTACTAAATAAATTATTACAATGACAGCCAAGTGCCATCTCTGAATATACAGAAGAGAGTGTGACAATAGTTCAAATGGTATACATTTGCTTATCCAGCTTAACGGAAAATGCTCACCAAACCATTGGTGAACCATCCTAAAATAATTATGGATGGATACACCATTTAGCGGGAAGCACATTTCTTGTCTAGCATCACTGGAGATATTTTAAATGGTATTCCATAATTCAGTGTCAAAAAAATTGTAAATCATGAACCTATCTAAGAAAAAAAGAACTGTTCGGTCACCAAAAATACCGCACAATATGAATCTTTTGTGAATACTGGCCTTTGCAATTAATAACTCAGTGAAGATTTTCTGTAGACTAGTATCTACATTTTTAAGAATATACCACCCCATTAGTAGTGAACGTAGCCCCATCAGTAAACATATTTTTGTTTTTAGAATGGCTTAAAAAATTTGCTACCGATTACCTTAGGTTTAATGACGGATGATGAACTCTACTCCGTGATCTTGACCACTGAGATTTGCTCCATACGCACAGTGGTCCTAAATTCCAAAAACATGGCCAAAATATGACGGTATTCTTCAACATTAAACGGAAATTGGTATACCAAGGTTTTCGAGGTCGCTGACTACGAATCAAAAGTCAGAATTACAAAAACAAAATGGTTTATCTGATATGGCGGACGTATAATTTAAAAAATCAGAACTTGGTATTTGATTACAATTCTAAAGTTAAAATTAAAATATAAAATGTCTAAATTTTTTTTTAAGGATTTAAAAGCGGAATCTCAATTTTTTCAAATACTACATCAAGTGAACTATGTAAATTGTCTTTTAATGCAGTAAAAATCTTCTTCCTGGAAATCTGCATTTCTCTATAGCCTGAAACAAAAATATATGTATACTGTTAAATTATTTTACATGCACACCAATAACGTTCTTATTATTAAATTGTTTTTGAAAAACATTTTAATTTTATTAGAACAAATAATGAAATAATAATAAATTTAATTTCTCACATGATATACTACAACATAAAAAATAATACCATGTCATATAAAAACTTTTATTTACTTTGAGATTTCCCTAAATCCTATAAAAACACGTAGCCTCCAGAGGCAAAGTATGAATTATACATTGGAAATAATATAAAAATGGTTCAAGTGTATTACAAAATAATTTACAAAATAAAGCTACAACTTTATCAATGTTTCTAAATTACAGATCATTTTTATAAAAAGAAAAGAAAATATCAAAATTAAACAAGAGTCACGTTTTTATGTAAAGAAGGACCCTAGTTCAGATTTTCGTTTCATTTTGCCCATATTCTACAGGCAAAAAAATATTCCTCGTTAACAATAGTTGCAAATTCGTGTTTGTCATGAAAAAAAAATTAAAGCTGCCAATTTTAAATTGATACAATGAAAACTTTCAAAATTATTGAGAATTTTCAAAATAAAATTCTAACTATGAACACCCTATATCTCTTAAACCAGCAACATTTGTATAAGGCATGTTGGACTCAATCCTCATATTTTGGTCTCCAGTATCTCTAGTTTCGACATTTCCCATTCTTAATGAATCATCCTGTATAAATTAACTAGCTCTAATTTTTATTGATTTTGTTTATTGATTTTGTTTATTGATTTTGTATTAACTAAATTCCTTAATTGGATTTTTTTGCGTAAATTCACGTAATCATAAATATTTCTAATATGTCAAAATTTAAACATTGTGTTTTACTTGTATTTTGAAAAAGAAAAGTTACTTCATTTTTTATATTATACATTGTAATTATGATATTTTAATGCATGTAAAGATTCTACTTACTTTCAGAAATATCCCTCATTTTGCAGAGTTCAAATTGATGCACTTTAAACAAAGTTATGATGTTTTGAAGCAAGAGTTCTTTCGTTCCTACACATCCACGCCAGGTATTACCCGAACGAGGTCACTTTTGCACTGTACTATAAAATTAGGTAGAAGTGTTTAAACTATCGGTGTACTAAAAGCAGTGGTGCAAAATTCCAAATTTAAAAGTTAATTTTTAAGGTTTTGGCCACATTTTTGAAATCTGGACCCACAGTGATACGTGACCTATACCAATGATCCCTGTGTGACCTTAAATTACCCCGGCGTACCCTTAAAATGACCCTTTCAAATATACCCTACATAATCATAACAGTTTGTCTTTAAATTTAAACTTGATTATAGTATCAATCAACAACAATAATAAGCTAAGGCCGATCTTTCCATCTCCTATTAAATTTATTTGATAAATAAGTTCCATGGAAACAATTCTTGATACAATCGTATCCAAGGAAACTATCTACCGAATAAATTGGAAAAATCGGTCCTTAGTGTCTAGACATGTGATTTTTATTATTATTCTATAATAACAATGACAACAATAATACAGAATACACGCCGGCAATTGGTATGGAATTCGGGTTGGACAAATGTGCAATCGTCCACCTCAAGAAAGGACGATGCGGGGGAATTTTTTTGAAGATGTGTAACTTCTAGATGGAAACATTCTAATACATCGGATGCCCACTATGGTTCAACACTTGAAAATAGAGCGAAAAATTAATTTCTCTCCAATACTTGAAATTTTCTACCTTAAAAGTATAGTGTTCATATTATTTTGATCCCTGAATATAAATAAAACACAGTTAGTACCAAAAATTATTGCAAAAGTGTTTGTAAAGGGTGTTCAATATAAATGTAAACCCTACTATATTTCACATAAATCAATCGATTTTAAGTGTTCAAAAAAAAGTATATCGACATGATCTAATACAAGGAATTATCTTCTACTCTAATCTTTTTGATCGGGTGTCATATACAGGGTGCATCGAAAAGGAAGGCAGAAGACGATAAAATGATAGTCTGAGAATATTATAGATTAATTAAATACGTCGTTTTCTATGCCAAATAAAAAACGTGGAAACGTAAAAAGTTAATTAGCTTTCGATGACTGATCACTTTTTATTACGTAGAACATTACACGATTTTCACAACACAGAAAAAAATCCCACGTTATGACAAATTCACCGAAAAATGTGCCAGGATTATGATTATCAGGGAAGTTTAGAAAGTCTTAGAAAAGAAGTGCGAAAAAATTGGATTCCGATGGAAAAAAATTAAAAATAACAGATACAGTATGGAAAAAGCTAAATATAAGGTATTATAAATTTTGCCTCTGATAATGATTACATTACCAAAATATTTATATCATTTTGTTACATAATAGCTTATCTACATTATCCCTGAGGATTAACAATAATCATCTATATTTTCACAGGCAGATAGTTGCAACCAATCAATAAATGGGTATTTCCTAAATGATGTGACCGACATAATCCGACATATTAAAATCTGATTTATGACATACTCTCTTGTACACTTTATTATATAATCAGATTAGTAGAAAATTGAAGTAATTAATTAAATTAATTAAATTCAATTAAACACCACAGGTTATACAACCCCCTGTATCCCTGAAGATACCTCAAAGTACCTTGTGTGGGAGAGGGCTACACATTTAGAGACAATAGACACACACACAATGTCTGGGTTTGCCAGGATTAATTTCTAGTTTAGAAAAAATTCTAGCTCCTCGACCGGGGATCGAACCCATTTTATTATATTATTAAATATAAACATTACATATTCCTCGCCGGACACACGGTCCGTTGCGTTGCCGATCTTGCCGCATATGGTGGCGACGGGGAAATTTTTTGGTAGGGCGGAGCGGGGTCGGTCCGTGCTTAAAACTAGAAATATTAAAACAATTCAACAACTAAAAAACAAAAACGTTTTTAAATTGTATAATAACTTTTGAACAATAGAAATCAACGACGTACGCAAAAGCTTGCGCCGCTGATGTAAAACCACAGATTAATATAGGTTAATCTGTGGTAAAACTATCAACGTAAAAAATAAAAGTAAACTGTAAAAGATTTGTGTACACATCTTGAATTTTGATGGTGTTACGACGCGCTAGGCTGCTACCTGAAAAAGTTCGCCTCTAAATAATAGAGAATGGGGAGCAGGATTTTCTAACTCCGCTTATTTTTGGGTATTTTAATAATAATTGGAGTCGTCTGTTGGGTAGTTGTAACTATAAATAAATAAAGAAATAAATAACTGATAAGACAAACAGAAAAATTCTCATAAAATTCCTTTATTGGTGTGACCGGTTTCGTGACCAAGCAAATTTACTTCACATCATCACACACGGGACTACAATAATTAAAGAAAATGAGTATGGTGGTTACATACATGAATATAAATGTTAATAAAAAAAAAACTTAAAAACAAGAATACAGAAGACAATTATTTCCATTTTTTATGTACTTGTAAAAACATATAGGTAAAAAATTTTGAAAAAATTTGTTTACATGAAAGATTGAAATTATTTAAAATAATAAGGATTACGTTAGTTTGAATTATAATATAGAATTATGTAAAATTAAATTAATTGAATTGTGTAAAAAAATAGAGGGTAATTTTTATATATAATACTTACATTTTTATAAATAAAACCAGGGTAGTCAAAATTAAAATAGTTTTGCAACATAGTCAAGTAAATTTAAGATATATAAATTTTTGTATCTAATAAATTTTTAATAAAAATTATAAAATTAACGTGCTTTTTTTAAAAACACATACATACACTACAACAGTTTAAAATCTAATAGGGAATATTTTAATAATGAAAATTTGATTAAAATAGTGCCCTCTATCGAAGTATCTAAGGACTAACGTTAAATAATAAGTAAGATTGAAAACTATATGTGAACCAGGTTTTTTAATAGTGGAGTTTATTATATTCAACTGCAGGTGGTGATAGCAGTGAAAATGCACTAAACATGGTAGTAATATTCACTTCTAAGAAAATAAGGTTATATTATTATAACATCGAGCAAAGTAAATGGAAACAGATTTCAATAGAGAAACAAAACAAAATTAGACAACCACAGAGAAAGTCAGTGAAGATTGAAATTGGATTTGTGAATTCAGAGATAACGTTCGGTGCATTAGCTCATCCTCAGGTTTTTCCCATTTCGCCAAACATCTAGTAGATAACAACCACACATTTGACAATACTCTTAAAATATTACATCTTGTTGGTAAAGGCAGTTTGATTAATAACCTTGAAAGTTTAGAAATCCTGAAAGATTCAAGAAATCTCAATACATTATCTCTGAATTCACAAATCCAATTTAAATTTTCACTGACTTTCTCTATGGTTGTCTAATTTTGTTTTGTTTCTCTATTGAAATCTGTTTCCATTTGCTTTGCTCGATGTTATAATAATAATAATATAACCCTATTTTCTTAGAAGAGAATATTACTACCATGTTTAGTGCATTTTCGCTGCTATCACCATCTGCAGTTGAATATAATAAACTCCACTATTAAAAAACCTGGTTCACATATAGTTTTCAATCTTACTTTTTATTTAACGTTAGTCCTTAGATAGTTCGATAGAGGGCACTATTTTAATCAAATTTTCATTATTAAAATATTCTCTATTAGATTTTAAACTGTTGTAGTGTATATGTATGTGTTTTTAAAAGAAGCACGTTAATTTTATAATTTTTATTAGAAATTTATTAGATACAAAAATGTATATATCTTACAATTACTTGACTATGTTGCAAAACTATTTTAATTTTGACTACCCTGGTTTTATTTATAAAAATGTAAGTATTATATATAAAAATAACCCTCTATTTTTTACACAATTCAATTAATTTAATTTTTACATAATTCTATATTATAATTCAAACTAACGTAATCCTTATTATTTTAAATGATTTCAATCTTTCATGTAAACAAATTTTTTCAACAATTTTTTACCTATACATATGTTTTTACAAGTACATAAAAAAGGAAATAATTATCTTCTGTATTCTTGTTTTTAAGTTTTATTAACTTATTAACATTTATATTTATGTATGTAACCACCATACCCATTTTCTTTAATTATTGTAGTTCCGTGTCTGATGATGTGAAGTAAATTTGCTTGTTCACGAAACCGGTCACACCAATAAAGGAATTTTATAAGAATTTTTCTGTTTGTCTTATCATGAATAATTACTCATATAGGATTAACCTACCTACGTTAAATAAATAACTCATGTAAATAATAACGTGCCGTAATTTACTGATGGTTTGTTTATGATTTAGAAAAAATTTTGTGGGGAATTTTGCCAACAAAAACGAACAAAAAGAAAATAGGAGAAAGGTGATGAAACATTTTCAATTTTGGTGACCCTTTTTTTGATGAGAGGCAAGTGTCCTTACCACTCGACCACGAAGCCACAATAATAAGAGTTTTTAAATAAGTAGATTTTTTCAACTCTAAAGGGATTATAACAAAAAACTATAATATGCAATTTACAGTTTAAAGCTAGTACAATAATCCCATTTAGTCGAAATTCCATATCTTATACCACTTCTTTTTTTTAAGAGCAGAAAAATCTACATTTACCTATAAATTAATAACAGTTAAATATTCTGCATTTTCATCCACTTTCGAAACTTTGCTGCAACTAAAGTAAATTAATGTGCGTTCTAAGACTTATATAAATGATAATATATCTCAATAGCATTATAATGGTTGAATTTCAGGTATCTAGAAAAATATCGAAAAATGCAATTTTGCGAATGTTTTTCCAGTTCAGAGCCCACTGTCTGGCGGAGAGACCTATACATATCTGGACATGCAACAAAGTCACATCCACGTAAAACAAATAATAGATTTTCTCTGTAACAAATACAGAAAATAATTTCAAAACTCATTGACTTTACGACTTATTTTTGTGTAACAAGATATATTTTCTTATCCTTTTTATTAAGAAAACTATTAAATTTAAATTCTGATGCTTATTTACCAAAATCATTAAAATGGTTTGCTGAAATGTTTAATGATATGTATGTTGAAAATAAATGTTGATTAAAGTAATTCATTTGCTTATATGACATTTTATAATTATGTGAATAAACAACATACAAAATTACTGTATTATTTATGAACAGGTGTGGTAATTAATTTTATTAACATAATTTACTACTTTATTTTTAAATTAATTAAGGAAAGTTGTGCAACATGTGAATAGTATTATTTATTTACACACATTAAGCTGAGTACAATTTGACGAAACAGCCGTTTATTGGGTCCTTCTAAAACGGCCAATCAATTTGGTTTACTAAAAAATAACACTTTTGCATATAATGCAGTGAAATTATATAATAATTATTTAAATGAGGATAATACATATTGATGAGCTCAGTAACTTTTATTCATTTTCCTTTGTTTATTCTTACATTAGAATAATATACTTTTTGACGTAAGTTGTCAGTTAATATAAATGGATTAAGTTAGGTTAGAATCTATTCTGCGTTACACACAGAATAGAATAAAATAGAATTGAATAGAAATTTATTGATTTCAAAAAAAGTACAAACACACAATTACAAAAATCTAGTCAATATGTAGATATAATCTTATCAATTTATGTAAAAAAATATATATGCGTATAATCTACAGGGTATTTCACTGGGGATGGACCAACCGACGCAGGACGATAGAGGACCTCAATACATATCGATCTGATCTCCATTTGTGCTACCTATGCGAAATTTGTTAGTTTAGGAGTTACTTAGGCTTTCATGTTTTTTTAGTTAAACTGCAGTTTTGTCCACAAATTTCGTCAGTTTGGCTTAACTATTAATACTAGCGTCATGATTTTATTTACAAACGTAGTTCAGTAGTGGATATGTCATCTTGAGAAATATTTTTTTTATTGGAATCAATACTACTTGCACAAAAAAAGAATCTTCTTAAACATTTATTAAACAAAAAATTATTTTTTAACTTTACAAAAATTAGTAACCATCTTAAAAACTTCTCTGATTTAATGGCAATTAACCTGACAATTTCATTCAGATAGCCCCATGATTTAATATCGAAAATTAAATTTTTCTTTCAAATTGTATTAGGCGAAAATCCCACTTTTCAATTAAGAAGTAAAAGGTATCATGGGTAAGGCCCGCACAAAGGATACAAAACGTGAACACATAGGTTTCGGACTTAAGGTCCTCATCGGTACTGTGCTGCTAAGTTTAAAGAATGCGCACATATTAGGACAACGACACAAAAGAAACCACTGACAGGCAGCCAGTCGCTCATTTGTGGCTGCAATTGAAAGAGCCCGTATTTACAGGGTGCCTCGGATGTACAGGATTATGCACGTAACATTCTACCTCCTCTAACTTTTTTATCTTCTTACCTAGAGAAAGATAGTAAGGAATAAAACTGTAGTAAATTTTCTTACGATTTCAATGCACTATTCAGAAAAACAATTGACCTTGTTTTTGGAGATATAAATTAAACTTCTATTTTTCTAAATAGAACATCGTGCATATTTCTCATTTTTTAAAATTCTCGCTCTCTTCTGATTACAGTGATATAAATGTATCTAATGTTTGCTCAAACAGTTTGCACAAATTGTGCTTTGAAATGGTGAATGTTACATAATGAACAAAGTCTAAATTACCATGGAAAATCAATGCACATTTATGTTGTTCTGTTAGAAATCTTGCTAAAAAACACGGTTTTAGGAGAAATATAATTAATACTTTATTAAGAAATAAACATAAATTATGAGTTATTACGTGTTCTATAATAAGCCATCCTGTGCAAGACAGAGAGCATATATCTTCTCAGTGAATTTCGTTATTTAGGTTTGGTTCGTTATGCAATTTTCACTGTTTCAAAGCAGAAGATTGTGCAAACTGTTTGAGCAAACCTATGATGTATGTACATAATTGTAATCAGACTAATGCGAGGATTTCAATATATTAGAAATATATGGGATTTTCCATTTAAAGAAATAAAATTTTTATTTGTATCTCCAGAACAAGTAGTTCAATTGTTTTTCTGAATTATGCGTTAAAATGATTGGAAAATTTCCTACAACTTTGTTCCTTAGTATCGTTTTCTAGGTAAGAAGATAACAAGTTAGAGAGGTTAGAATGTTATGTGCATAAATCTGTACTCAAGAAATGTAAAATAATAGAGGATGTAAGATGTTACTCTTGGAAGAAATATCCTCTATTATTCTACATTCCTTGGGTAGGGAATTTTACGCAGGTAGCTATAGTTGCCTTCGTGGTAATATTGTCTGTCGCCCTGTAAACATGAGGTTTTTTAATTACAGCCAAAAATGAATGACTGGCTGCCAGTCAATGGTTTTCTTTGTATGGTTGTGCGCATACTCAACTTAGCAGCACCTTGCCGATGAGGACCATAAGTCTAAAACACATGTGTCCACAGTTTGCATCTTTTGTGCGGGCCTCACCCATAATACCTTCTGGTTCTTAATTGAAAAGTGGAATTTTCGCCTTTTACACTTTTGCACAAAATTTAAAATTTTCGAATGAAGTCATGGGGCTAGTTGAATGAAATTTGTTGGGTTGATTGTCAGTAATGTAGGGACGTTTTTTTAAGATGGTTGTTAAAATTGTTTTCAATTTTCTTATTTTTTTGCTAGTCTGATAAAATTAAGAAATAATTACTTTCTTATACCTAATATAAGGAAGTACAGTAATTGTGAATTTTTTCGACATCGCGATTTTGATTGATATATACGTTTTGAACCCTCCTGAATCCATTCTGACTATTTTCCAAATGATGTCTGATGGTGCGTGTGTGTGTGTGTGTGTGTGTGTGGATGTGTTGTTTGTGCGTATGTGTGTATCCGCGATAACTCAAAAAATACTAATGGGGGAATTCCCAAATTTGGAAATTAAGATTTTCAACAACAATTTAGGTGACACATTAAATTTGGTGAACGTGGTACCACCAGAAGAGACATGATGAGGGAATGAAGAAGAAAGGTACAATTTCGGGAACAAAATAAAAAAATTCATTGCATTTCTGGACGAATCTCGACGAATTATAATGAAAAAACATAACCTTATGGAAAAAAAATCTGTCCGCATATCTGTAGTATCGCGATAGCAATCACAGTTTTTGAATAAAGCTTTCAAATTTGTTACTCTTGTTCTAAAGATCAAATGCAATAAAAAATTCGGTGATGAGCAAAATTGGACAGCTGAAAGGAGGTCCACGGGACCCAAACTTTTTTTATATTTGTCTTTACAAAAAAATATTTTCTTGATGAAAGATTATAAATCATGTCTATTTTATCAAGCCAATGAAATATATTTTTCCAAGTACTTAAATAAAGCTGATGTAAACAGAAATTTTTTACACATTTGACCTCATAAAATGGGGTTAGGATAAATTTGTCAGTTTGATATTTGAAATGTCTAATTTAGTTACAAAAATGTCAATGTCAAATTGAGGCATATTGAGGTCCTCTATCACCTTGCGCCGATTGGTCTGTCCTCAGTGAAGTACCTTGTATACATATTATAACATATTTTAACAACCTACGTGTTTGCAGCCAGCAGGCCGCTGTATAATAGTGTTGGTTCCATACGCAATCGAGAGGACTGTCATATATTTTGAAGCTTAAAGTTTGGTTCTTTTTTAGTTCTCTCAATATAATGAGGTTAGGTAGTTTACGCGCCTTTTCGATCTTGTTTATTTTGTGGCAAATATTCAGTAAATGTATTCTATAAAAGTTATTAATGTGTAACAGTGAAGTTGGAGTTTTGATCTCACAAATAAACGTGACGGTTTGGCCCCTGGTCATCTAATATCCGTCATAACTGGCGCCCAACGTGGGGCCAATTCCTTCAAGTTACATTTAAAAAAAAAAAGGGAAAGAACATCAAGACTACTGGTTGTGAGTGCTCATCCGTTTGCTTCTAATGTTTTAGGATAAGGAGACATTTTCACGCAAATTTCTTTCGGTTGCTTCTAATATTTTAGGACAATTCGAAAACTTTCGAGAACTTTTGTGATATTGTAAACATTTTGTGTGTGTTTCACCAGTGCAGTGTTGGCTAAAAGCATAAGAAATAAAAATTAGCTGTTTGCTTCTGTACATTTAGAACAAATAGGTGACATTTGATATTTTAAATAAGTTTTAAACGTCATTTATAGTTCGTTCGCGAGGACTTGCCCGTGTTAAAATTTATCATCGTTTTTTTTTAGTGTTTGGAACAAAAACATTTCTTGTGGTGATAGGAACTAACCCAGATTTTATGTTAACGTGAGAAATTAATTTTCTTTCATTTCTAATGAGGAGATATAAGTGGAAAATTCCACAGTCAAAAAAATTCTTTCATATTCCAGTATAAGTAGGAGGACTAAATGTAAGTAGCACATTTTATTTAATATTGGCGAAAGACTACTACTGACTTTAAAGTGCGTGACGTGTTTTAAATATTCAGCACGGCTACTAGTAATTATTGGCTCCGTAGTCAAGGAGAAAATCCGAATATGGCTGAACAAGTGGTAATGAGTGATGAACAGTTTACACAACTTCTTGAGACACTCAGATTAAATACGAATACCTCACAAATAAGTAATATACCTTCACCTCCAATACAAAGTGGAAATTTCATAAATTGTGCTTCTCGGTTTAATGGTGACGGAAACTCAGATGTTAATGCTTTTATTGACGCAATTGAAATTTATATAGACTGCATACGTATATCTAATGATAATGCATTTCGAGGATTGCCTATGCCTCTAGATAGTTTTGCAGCTACTTGGTTTCGAGGAGTAAAATCGTCAATTAACACATGGAATGAAGCAGTAAATCTGTTACGGATTACTTTTGGACCTAAAAAACCACCACATTTCGTTTATCGTAAATTGTTTTCGCGTGAGCAGGACTCTAAAACTCATACTAACGTGTTTATTTGCAAAGCTCGTTCTATATTAGCTCAGTTGCCCGAGAATACTTTAACTGAAACCGTTCAACTGGATATGGTGTACGAACTTCTGAAAAAAATTCGAGAAAAAGAACCACGTGATAAAATAGAGATGCGTACTGAACTTTTAAAAGAAGCGCCCTCTGTTGAGGAATTTTTCGATCAAAATATTACCTGTGAACAAAGAGACACTATTAAACGTCCGCGTTGTGCATATTGTAAAAACCTTGGTCATATCAAGGATGAATGTCGTAAACTAGCATATAAACTTAGTAAACCGCCGGAAGGTGTGCAACAGAAAATAACGCAAGTTTCTTCCATTCAAGTTGTTGATAAGGAAAAACCGTCTACCCCTCGTGTTTCTCAGAATCTTCTGCAGCAAACTTCTCAGTTAACATCCTCATTTTCATGTTATGGTTGTGGTCAGCCTGGATATATTCGCACCAATTGTCCAAATTGAAAAACTGTTGAAACTAGTTCTGCCGATTTTTGCATGTTTGAAACAAAAGAAATGGCTACTGTAAGTCCACGTTCTCGTCCATATGTTTTCATTGATATCCTTGGATTACACGGAACTGGGATTATTGACACTGCAGCAAAACAAAGCGTAGCAGGACAATCTTTGTACAAAGCATTAAAAGCAAAGGGTCAAATCTTCAGTGATGAAACCGTTTTTATCAAACTTGCAGATGGTAATTACGACAAATTCTATTTTAAATTTGCTTGGTTCAGTTTACAAATATAAACTTGATTTTTATAGATAGTGATTCAGTAGATGATGAGTCATATGAAGCTAGAAATGATTCCGAAGATGAAGCTGACGAATAACAGAAAATAACCGATATAAATTTGAAAAAATGTCAATTTGAATTGAGTAAACAATTATTATTATTATCCATTACTGAATTTGTATTTTCTTTTGAACAAAAAAAATTACCAATAAAAACTTTAATTACATTTTTATTATTATCACTATATTTTTATAACTATTATTATTATTTTATAAACGGCCCATCTTCCCCACCCATTACTATAAAGCAGTAAGTATAATTTATTTTTATATTATTCATAGTATATCCATTTGCATGCAAATATTATAGAAGTAAAAGTGATTACAATAGGTACATATACTCGCACTGTTGGTAAAATTTTGCCGTCTGCCGGCGAAAACGTCTGCCGTCTTAAAAAAAGCTTTTAATACTATTACAAATAACATATATAAAAATCAGATTTGTTAAAATACTTTTCAATTTTTTTTTTCAAATTTTCAAAAACTTCTGCCATGAGGTTACAACCGGCCAAATCGTCTGCCATTACATTTTTCAATAGCAATAGTTATATTCCTTAACATATCCAAACGGCAGCTTTGGTAAAATACTTTTGAACTTGGTCTGATTCTTATACCTGTCTTACCTGAGTGACGTCATAGCTACCCTCGCTGGGCTTAGTGACACCTCATCTCATATATGGTAGGTATAGGAGAGTCACTGAGGAAAATTTCATCTTTGGTAAAATACTTAAAGTCTGCCGGCCACTGGCCCTTAGACTATTCGCAATAATCCGTATTGCAATATTTTGTAATACAAATGTACATGTTACAAGAAGGACACAATAAGTTTTGGACAATTTAGAACACACTGCGTCAATGTGCTCCAAAACTCTAAGCTTACTGTGCGTTGTAAGACCCAACATTTTGGTTTCATCACTATTTGATTATACATGTCTCACTTAATCTTAAAGAATCTATGTTAGGTAACTCTGATTATGATGTCCTAAAAAAGGATGCAAGTAGTTTTATCTGCATTAGTGCACAGTTTATTTTTATCCACCCAAATGGATAATATGTAGGTATATATATTCTTTTCCTTCCTGGATCGTTAATATCAAATAATAATATGATAGTTATTTTGGGGATTTCGGTCAGATATAACAAATTTTATTATTTTTTTTCTCTAACATTTCGGTTCATTACACAATCATGAGAGAACTACAATTAATACAATATTATAAAAACATAGTTATGGTTATTTTATATTACATTGTTGACTTACATTATTAATTATTAGGTATTTATTTTAAATTTTGTTACATGTTTGGTGTTATTGGATTGTCTGTTTTAACGCAACTGAGATATTTTAACATGGTGTGTTGGCTCTTAAAGTTTTGTTTATGTTACAGAGATAACGTTGGAAATGTATACATATAATTTACTGCCGGCGTTTTGTTTAAATAGTGAGTAAATGATACGATATTTCATTTCAAGCATTATATTTTGTATCGGTAAGATGTAAAAATTGAATTCCTGTTGTTATGTACCCCAATCATTTAATTAAGTTAAAATAGGTTTCGCTTAAATTTTCTACATCAGTGCGATTATTTATTGCGTTGGTATGTCTTTTTATTTGCAGCATTTCATGTATGTTTCTTCTGTTCTGGTTAGGTTCTTTTTCTAATATTTATTTTGTATGTTGTTAAAATTCAATCGGTGATTTTGTTCCATGGCGTGTTTGGCGAGTGCTGTCTTGTTTTGGTTTTGAGTTTTTATGCTATATTTGTGTGGGTATACACTTTTATGTATATATTGTTTTGATTGGCCTATATAAGTACCATTACAGTCGTTGCAGTCTATCTTGTATATGGTGTTAGTTTCGTCTTCGGTTGGTAATCTAGGTTTAAGTTTTGTGAGAAATATTTCTGTGGTCTTGTATGGCTTATGGGCTATTTTTATATTATGTTGTTAAAATGCGTTTGCAATTTTTTCGGATACTGTTGGTATGTATAGCATGAACACATATTTATTATTATTATTATTTCGTTTGTGGGTTATTTTATTATAGGTTTTGTGTATTCTTTTTTTATTATTATTTTTTTCATAAAAGTGTTTGGGGTAGGAGTTTAGTTCTAAAACTTTTCTGATTTTTTTCAGATTATTTGGTCAGTATTTTGGATGTGAAAGTTGGATGGCATGATCTGCTAGGCTGTTGATGACGCTTTTTTTTGTAGTTGTTTGGTGTGTGGGATTTAAAGTTTAAATATCTTTGCGACCACACTGCTTCTTTCGTGTACTAGTTGGTTTCAATAATACCGTCTTTATTATATTTAACTGTTAAATCTAAGTAGTTTATGCTATTGTTTTGTTCTATTTCCTTAGTGAATTGTAAACATGAGTGATAATTATTGAAAATATTAACAGTATATTTTATTTTGTCTTTTGGTAAAAAAATTATTCAGTCAACTACATATCTTTTGTAAAATTTTGGTTTATAATTTAGTGATTTTAATACATTATTTTCTAATTCTTCCATTACTAAATTTGCTATAGTAACCGATATAAGTCACCCCATGGCGGTTCCGAAAATTTGTGAGAAGAATTGATTGTTATACGTAAAGTATGTAGATTTTAAACATAAGGTTATTGCTCTGATAAATTCGTCTTGGGTAATGGTAAATATTTACTAATTTCGGATTATTTATTTTTTACACATTCTATTGCTAAATCTATTGGAATATTAGTATATAGTGAGGTAACATCAAGTGAAATAATAATATGATCTCTGGGAACTGTTTTTTATAAATTAGCAAAATTGCCATGAGCCTTTAACAAAGGATTCAGTTTTTCCTAAAACGTTACTTAGTATGTTAAATAAAAACAGTGAAAGATTATATGTGGGGTTCTTTATATTCCTTACTATTGGTCTTAAAGGAATATTTTCTTTATGCAGTTTTGGTAGGGTGTATATGAAGGGAGCATGGCCATTGTTGTTCACTAATTTTTTCTGAGCCATTACTTAATGAGGTCATTAAGCATATTATAATTTCACTTGATGCAACCTCACTATAGGTATACTAATATTCCAACAGATTTAGCAATAGAATGTATAAAAAATAAATGGTCCGAAATTAGTAAATATTCACCCTTTTCACGGAAAAAAATCTACATATTTCACGTATAACTATCAATTCTTCTCATAAATTTTGGGAACCGCCATGGGGTAACTTATATCGGCTACTATAGCAAATTTAGTAATGAAAGAATTAGAAAATAATGTACTAAATTCACTAAATTTTAAACCAAAATTTTACAAAGGATATGTAGATGACTGCATAATTTGTTCATCAAAAGACAAAATAGAATATATTGTTAACATTTTCAATAATTATCATTCAAGGTTACAATTCACTAAGGAAATAGAACAAAACAATAGCATAAACTTCTTAGATTTAACAGTTAAATATAATAAGGACGGTATTATTGAAACCAACTGGTACACGAAAGATGCAATGTGGTCGCAAAGATATTTAAACTTTAAATCCCACACACCAAACAACTACAAAAAAAGCGTCATCAACAGCCTAGCAGATCATGCCATCCAACTTTCACATCCAAAATACAGACCAAATAATGTGAAAAAAAATCAGAAAAGTTCTAGAACCAAACTCCTACCCCAAACACTTTTATGAACCAATAATAAAAAAAAGAATACACAAAACCTATAATAAAATAACCTATAAACGAAATAATAGTAATAATAAATATATACTTATGCCATACATACCAACAGTATCGGAAAAAATTGCAAACACATTTAAACAACATAATATAAAAATAGCCCGTAAACCATACAAGACCACAAAAATTTTTTTCACAAAACTTAAACCTAGATTACCAACCGAAGACGAAACTAACACTATATACAAGATAGACGGCAACGACTGTAATGGTACTTATACAGGCCAATCAAAACAACATCTAAATAAAAGTGTATACCTGTACAAATATAGCATAAAAACTCAAAACCAAAACAAGATAGCACTCGCCAAACACGCCATGGAACAAAACTACCGATTCAATTTGAACAACATACAAATATTAGAAAAGGAACCTAACTATAACCGAAGAAACATACATGAAATGCTGCAGATAAAAAGACATACCAACGCAATAAATAATCGCACTGATATAGAAAATTTAACCTATTTTAACTTTATTAAATGATTGGGGTACCTACATAACAACATGAATTTAATTTTTACATCTTACCTATACGAAATATAATGCTTGAAATAAAATATCGTATCATATACTCACTATTTAAGCAAAACACCGACAGTAAATTATATGTATACATTTCGTTATCTCTGTAACATAAACAAAACTTTAAGAGCCAACACATCATGTTAGAATATCTTAGCTGCGTTAAAACAGACAATTCAATAACACCAAACATGTAGCAGAATTTAAAACAAATACCTAATAATTAATAGTGTACGTAAATAATGTAATGTAAAATAACCATAACTATGTTTTTAAAATATTATATTAATTGTAGTTCTCTGATGATGGTGTAATAAACCGAAACGTTAGAAAAAATATAATAAAATTAGTTATATCTGAACGAAATCCCCAAAAAACTATCAGATATCAAATGGATATGTATGAAATATATCAATTGTCAGTCTTTCAGCTTTTTCTAAACTAGTACATCTAATTATTAAGACGTTAGTATAATCGGCATAGAATACTATCAAGACTAAGTATGTTTGATGTATTGTATCATGTCATTTATATACAACATAAACAAAGCTGGTCCCTAAATGAAACTTTGCAGCACTCCAAAATCTACTTCCCTCAAACTTGATGTATCATTGTGAAATTTAACTTATTGCATGCGTTTTGACAAGTGAGATACAAATCCTTCGCGACCCACTACCATAACACAGCATCTTGCTAGTTTACATAATAAAATAAAAATGGCTTTGCCTAAGTGTATTTCTCTTTTTCATAAAATCCAATAAAGACATTTTCTATTATTAGTTTTTTTTTTGTGCATAACCGATGAAGGGCAGTCCTCCCGTTTACTCTAACACCTCACGGGAGTAGCGATGGCGAATTAACTGCAGCCACTCCCCACATCCCGCAGGGTTAATGGCTGTAGATCCCAGAATTATGTGCACTAAGTAAACGAAGAGAAACTAGAATGATCGCCTTCTACACGCTGCCAGCCACTGGGCTGATTTTTGGTTGGCCCGTATGGTGCTTAATTTCGAAAATAACATAGGCTTTATCCCTCCATCTACACCGATTATTAAAATGACTATCCTGACAGAGTAGCCTAGGCCAAGAACTCGATGACATATATTACCTTGGTTTGATGGTCGAGAATGTCGGCTGGCTTGGTTTAGCCTGAAAGTCGGGAACTAGTAATTCTTGTATATCTGGCATTTCTTATTCTCGACAACGGGCTAAATATTTCCGGGGATGTAAGGCAGCAATGACGTCTGGTCTACCCCGTACGAGTGCCATAGGTGGTAATATACTGTACATAACACCGCTTTATGTAAGTAGATATAGGCCGAAATTGCATGTATGGGACATGCTGAATGCAAGTGCATAGGCGATTCCGGCGCCTGACAGCAGGTACAGCACTTAATGTCAGAAACCTCTAAACACATGGTAATGTAGACCAAGGTGTTGATAACATCAGTTTGGCAAGCCGTAATGAATTCCTTGATCTTTGGCTTAAGCCCGGCTGATCTTAAAAAGGCAAATGTCAACCTAGTCGATAAACCTAGTGGTTCTGTTTTTACAGATGACACCATGCTGGGGTTTATCGACGTACTGCCGAAAGAGTTTTTCCTATTCAGAAGATCTGAATCAAGCCGGCCTCCTCGCCTGGTGCAAAAAGCGAGACCGTGTTCATCTGTGGCAGTTTTTGCTGCCTTGAATAATCCTTCTCCGACTCCTATAACAGTTTCATGATATTTCACAAACCGCTAGAGGGGATCTGAGCTCCTGAGGATGTAACATGCCATACGCAGTACTACTCTGCCATGAACGCACACCAGGTTAAAGAGTTCTCGATCTCTCGTTGGCGTGAGAGGTGCACATGAGGAATAGACGATCTAGGATGATTACTTCTATGAATACCAGTATCTTGCGGGTATCTCTGTCACATTAGCGCAGCTCGTCTACTGTCCACTTCACTATTCCAAAAGAGTAGATCAGAACTGAAATGACAATCTTGTTGGTCGCAGACACCTTGTTCTTCCCTGAAAATTTGGAAACCAAATCTTTCGGAGTCGATGTCTGTACTTGCTGCAGAGAGAATCCTTTATTTATTTGACATTCTGGAGGTGACTGGTTGCACACCTAGGTGTGCCCAGGTCTTTTCAGCATCCAGATGTCTTAGGATGCTTCCGTCTTCGAACTGCTCGTTTTCGGAGAATTCCCCGCATTGTCCTCTCTTAAGGTGGACGACTGCACATTTGTCCAACCCGAACTCCATACCAATTTCCCGCGTGTAGTCTTCGACTATCCTAAGAGCGTTTTGTAGACCGGATCAATAGACTTCAGTGTCCTAACATACACGATACTATAAATATCTTGTAGCAGGAGTTGATGCAAGTGATTGGCCTATGATTCCTCAGGTCGGAAAGATCCCCTTGTTTCTAGATAAGTACACTACATCCTTCGATGAACCAGTCCGGAATCTGCTGCCCTTTGTTTAACCATTAGTTGAAGACTCTCTCCAGACTTAAGTAGAAGTAGAAGGAAATTTCTTCTACCACCAGTTGTTATGCCACCTGTGTCTGGGGCAGCAAAGTTCTTAGTGCCAACAAGAGCTTGTTGGATTTCCTCCGTACTGATGGCCTGACACACTTCTTCTAGCTCTTCAAGATGTCTACAGCATGAAGCACCCATTTGCCATGTTCGTGGTTATTGACACCATCCTGTGAGGCCCCTCCCACCCTGACATCCCGTCCGCTTAGTATCGGTCGTCAGGGACCATTACTCTTAGGTTGTATGAAGCCAAAGTTTTAGATAGCCCTGGTATCCACGGCTTATATGTCCGGCAGAGTAGCATCTGCCTGACCAGGGTCCATCGCGAGAAGGTTGTCGGTCTAAATTTTGTACCCCTAAATAGGCCTAAACCAGTTTTAATACTACCATTTTGTCTAAAACTAAATGATTTTTTTTTTGGATAGCCTCTGAATGGGACAAGAATATAAAGACATATTATTTTAATCAGCGTAACGTATTGTATAAATATAAAATATTGGTTCATTGCGGTAGAAATTTGTCGTCCATGTTAAAATTTTAATTATCTCTACAGCTTTTATTCTCAGAGGTACCATGTGAGAGGGGGCTTTTTATTGTTATCTTTATTTTGCTATTCTATTTTATTGATTTACATTATCAAAGTATTCTAAATTTTGAGTTACTGGTACGTACAGGTGTAAAACATAAATGTTTCAAATTCGGTGCTGCATTATATTTCCCGCGGTTGCGGTCTCCAATGCTATTAAATTAAAGCAAAATATAAGACCGTAATTTATTGTACTTCTTCTGTTCTACGCAAGCCTGGAAAATAATAATTCGAATTTTGCAGGTCCTGTGTCATTGTGTGTATATAATATTTATGTATTTGGGAGGAGGTCTAGACGAATATCTCGTAAAGATGTTGCAGTAATATATGAAATGTAATCTCTGAAGCGGAATCTATTATCTGTCAAATATTCAAGCCACTGAGAAAGTTTTACATATTCTGCTTTGTTATAAAATTCAAATGTTTGTTTTATATATTTGTTTTATACGACTATGGCTCCATATGATATTATGGTTGAAAAACGATGAAACTATCGGAAACGAACATAGTCGAGCATTAGTAAGTGCAATTCCTTATTTGGTCTAATTTTAACCAAATAAAATTTAAACCCAGGTACAGGGTAATTCACATTTTGTGTGAATGTGTAGCGGGTAATGGAGAATAGGGTAATTGTAATTGGTAATGGATAATACTAATTAGCCAGTACATTGATCTTGTGTAAATTTTCTTTTTAACTTTTCCTTACTCTTTATTTGTTTTTTACGTATGTTTTACTTTTTCTATTTCTATCATTCATAAATCTTTGTTAATTTTTTTCTCAATTGTCGATATACCTTTATCTTAAAATTTAGAATACAACTGGAAAAATGGTATTCTTATAGACATTTCTTAAAATAAAATTGTGGATGCCTAAATAATGACAAAATGGAATTGATTAAAGGGGCGATGGTAGGCAAATAGGTTAGAGCGTTTATTCTTACTTACTTGGTACCGAATATACTGGTGGTCCGATCCTATCGCGGGGCAAATTAAAAATAAACAAAAACCACAAAGTAATACAAAATTGCTAGTGTCTAGTTCATCACCTATTAAGCTTCCCCCTCAATAAGGAGAGGTTTGAAAGAGAAAAAACATTAATTAAGGATATAGCTGTGAGTAATATTATCTGTAAGGACTGTAATCAAAAGTACATTGGACGAACTAGATAATCTTAAAACTAAATTCAAGGAACATATGGCTCATCCCAAATATAGTAGAATAGATAAATTTAGTGCTACATGTGTTTGTGAACAATCATAATATGGATAGCAGCAATTTAAGATTACTTAGGAATGAAACAATAGACAACTGGATGTATTTGCTTTTTTAGAACGCTCTCATTGGTTGTGCTTGTATAAACATTCAATAGTTACACACACATATCTATAGCGGCCATCTTTAATCTTATTATTTATTGCTTTGACATTAAGTAATTACATTTTTAAACGCTTTCATTGGTCGGCCATATATAAACATTCAATAGTTTCACCTCTAGCAGCCATTTTAGCCAAGATATACGTCCCTGTTATAGGCCAAAGCCTCTAAACCCCTCCCTCTTAGCTACCATCTTAGATGTAAGTCTAGGTCGAAATCTCATATCTCCTCCTTCCCCGATACTAAAATCTAAGTCCTATTTTATTCTTCAAAGCCTCTAGCTGTTCTTCCCCCGGTACTATCATCTAGGTCCTAGGTTCTAGGACCGCCCACGTACACGCCCCCAGGGTCAATAATAATAATGAAGACTGTACGTTGGTAGTTGCGTTCATAGCACCCTTGCTCATCTGTTCTGGTGAAGAAATCAATTAATTGTTTAACTACTTTTAATTACTAAATTATTATCAATTGATCATTAACTTTAAGATAAGGCCTAATTCAAGATTACCAACATAACTTTCAATAATAATAATGAACGAACTAATAAATGGGCACATATTACTTTATTTAATACACGGCAAGGGATAAAATCAATTTTTTTACTCTAAAATAAAACATTCGAATCCGAAATTTTTCTGTATCTGTTTAATGGTGTAAAATTACAGTGTCTGCAACTCTAACAATATCAGCTTTTAAATTATTAGGCTTGAGTTAAATGTATATGCGTATATTGTTGAAATCCTCGGTCAGTTTTAAAGTAACACACCAAATTTCATAGCAATGGGACAAACTATAACCAACTTAGAGGGCATACCTATACAAGTATAAAGTAGGTATCAAAGGTCAAAACGTATTTACGGTATTACCATTTCTTTCGATAAATTATTAATCGACAGTGTATATCCAACAGCATCTAGAAGGTGGTATTGGTCAACAATCTTTTATCGATACATCTATAATATGCTATTATGACTTTATCGAAATTTAATTAAAACAATTCATCTGTTATCATGCAAGTATAAAATGTTGATTTCATCTTATTTTATTGATAGGTGCTGCTTTTGCGATTAACCTCATGAGGATGATAGATAGATTTTCTGGTACATTTAAAAAACATACACAATTAATTTTGTTATGTAAACTATATAAACTAACACATTGCATTTTTTATTGGTAGCAAAAGTAAGTTTAGTATCATACGAAATGCTACTTTCTGATGCAATAGTGTTACTAATATTCAATAGAGTTCTACATTGGACCTCCCAGATATTACATATAAATTTTCACGTTCAATTTTTTTCGAGAGAAACTTCTCATATACAGAATACATATACAGACACGCATACAGACACACAGACTTGTAGATAGACACATAAAAATAAGTCGATTTGAATAAATTAATGTTTTAGAGCCTCAACGTCCATTTTCATAATAATCAGTCTTTTTACGACACTTTCTCAATCTTATGTACATAAGAAAGTAAAAGAAATAAATTAAGTGTCTTTACAAAAAGACGGTATTAAAAAAATTTTCATATTTTCAGCAGACTGAAGAGGGTATCATTAATGACTACATCTATAACTGGTGGCTTCTGGAGCTTGAAGTATCGGGCTTTATCTACTGTAACGAAATAGGATGTCCAACATATTCCGGAAAATAAAATTAAGCCGCTATGAAATATGAGGTACTTTTATGGCTGGATCATTATTCTCATACATTACTCGGTCAATGTACGCCACCACTATCCATTTCGGTATAATAGTCGACCTTCACGGTTCAAATTGATATGTAAAAAATATATATGGAGCTTCTTTGTCAGGACAATAAAATAACGCTGATTAACAAAAATATATTTTTAATTAACTTAATCCTTCTTTTTTGACATTTTTTTTACAACAACCTTTTTCTCGATTATCACTCACACACTGTGCATGCACCATTTCATCTGTCACAACCAACAGCAGATAACAAAACTCACCAAAAAAATGGGAGGAAACAAAATGTTTACATACTACACATAAATTTTTAAAAATTTTGGATATAAGTTTTCGTTTATTTAAATTACGTTGCTCATTACAGAAAACGTAGTTAATTTAAAATCATAAATTTAAATGTACTCGTTTGAATAAAAACACAACACCATAATTTCGTTGAGCAATTTTATTGAAATTTTCATCAAAGTTGTCCTCCAGTATGATATTAAAGTGATTAAAATTTCATCATTGTGATACGCGGAATAAAACAGTTATTTAATGGGTGAGTAGATGCTACTAATGAGATGATCAATGCCAGTTTGCGGCATAATATCCGAAGTCCCTTGGATATGAAGCAGAACGTCATCGTTCAAAGTATCCGAAGGATGGGGTAAATGTCCCATTCTTTCACCAACCGTACCCCAGACATGTTCAATTGGAGACAGATCGGGCGACCGTGCCGACCAAAGAAGTACCACTACATTAGATTCTTGTGAGAAGTTTGTTGTAATCGATATCACATAAAGGTCAGTAAGGAATTCTTATTATAGTTGCAAACCGTCCAATTACCTGATAAAAACCTTGTTCCCATTTTCTTGTAAAGAAAACAGATTTAGTGCTTGGTACACATAAATATTTTATCATTTCGTATTGTTTGGGATTGTTTCATTAGGTGTTTACAATACAGTACTATTATATCTATGTAAAAGTCGTCTCTGGAATTTATCGTTACCTCCCGATTTCTAATCATTACACCATCCTAACCTGATGGCGCGATGATGTGGGGCAAAGGTTAGGAATGAAGTCCAATCTATTTCGGCGATTTACTAACGACATTGACATCCTCCGACCTAAAACTTCTCTCCACTAATTTCCTTTATTTCGCGTCGTGGAAAATTTACCTCGTAGTGCCAAAGTTCGTAGGCGACATTTTTCCTGAAGCGTGATTGTTCTATGACACCTGGATCGGTATTGCCGCACGTGTGGACCTTCCTTAGACCATCTTGATATCATCTTAATACTGTTGCTACATTACGACCCACATGATTGGCAATATCGATTAAAGAAAGCCCGACTTCCTTCACACCGATAAATCGACCTCGTTTAAAGTAATTTAGCTGACGAAAATTTGCTCTTCTACGAATTCTAGATATTTTTGAAGGTGTTTAAAACTCAAATGATGATATTAATCTGATTCAAATTTGTCATTTCCAACAAAAAGGCACTGAATTCTTGATGTTACGTTTTTATTCAAAGTAGTATATGATTTAGTGCCTAAATGCTAAACTAAAATTTTCACTTGTAATCTCCCAAGTACTTGAATTATTGCCGGAAATTTTTCGATTATAAGAATTTTTCTTAAAAAATTCATGTAATCATGTACGAGAAAAATTTTCTGCAATTAATTCAAGCATGCTTCGGTAAGAAAATTTCACATCTAAATAAATTAAATGAATACTAATTTCATCTGACATTAAGATTATTCCAAGACATAACAAGGTATAAGATTAGTAGGTCATGAATGGGTTTTGTTGACAAAATGACAGAAACACATCGGAATTAGTAGTGTTGTGTCAAAAATTAAAAGTTAAAGTATTAGAAGGGTTATTTGAAAATGTCGCGCTTTGGAAACAAAAGTAAAGGAAATATTAGACAAAGTCCAAAATTTAATGCCATAAAATACGAAGAAGTCCAAAGAGAGTGTGTGGAGACAATTTTGGCAGTTTTGTAATGAAAAATCCTACGATATCAACAATCCATCAAGTTCCATCGAAGCACTCGGTCAAATATATTATGTCTTCAATGTGAAGAAAAAAACACAGAAAATTATAAATAAAGCTTGGTAAAAGTTATTTGGAATAGCACTGCAAAGCAATTATTACAGGAAATGTCTTTTAATCAATATAAAGTCGAATTTGATCCATTTTCCGATCTAGAGTTTGCACCCGCCAGAGCTTCCAGAGATGAAAAACGCAGGCACCTACAAAATGATCCTCCGAAAGGAAAATCAAATTCAACAGCTTTATCTAACGAAAAATTTCCGAAAATTTTAGAGACTTTTGATAAAGATTCTCCAGAAGGTCTGCAACGAAAATTTTTTTATGTCGCCTCATATGATCTAGCGTGGAAAGGATGAGAAGGATCTTCAGCTTGCAATCAATATTTTATAAAGGAAACTGACATCGAAGGGAAATTTAACTGGACGGATTGAGTATAATTTTTGAACCACCCGCCTAGGGTAGTTCAAAATAGCTATCTGACAGTAAATGGCTTGTTACAAATAATCAAAATCTTGATGTTTGTCCTGTTCGGTTGTTCAAAAAATTGTTGATTAAAAGAAACAACCATATAAAAACTGAAAGATTATATTTAACTCAAATCCAAATTAGAATCGTCCTGAGTTTAAAGGATGGTGTAAGAATTGTCCTATCGGGAATAATACGATATCCACTTAGTTTAAGTCAGTGGGAGCTAGTATTGGTATCGGCAAGAAAAAACTAAAGTGACAAATTATTCAGCTCGAGCAACAGCGGTTTCCAATTTAGCAAAACAAGAAATTGATGAACAGCAACTTATTAAAATAACTGGATACAGCAACAGCCAATCAATTAATCCACCTTCAGTTGGATGATGAACATCATCAGGATATAAGTAAAGCTATGAGGAGCAACAAAGCTAGCATCACCTCTTCGACAAGTGGTTTAAGTCATCCATCAAGTGTTTATAACAATAATTGTATATTTAATATTACAAATAACAATTATAATAAGTAAAAGTTATCTATGTTATATTTTAGTGTTAATCTTAATAACAGATATATTGACAAATCTTTTTTTATTAACCAAAGTTTGCAGACTATTGTTGTCTCGATACTTTTAGGTCTCTTTGCAGGTTTGTTTTAATTGCAACGTTAACTCTGTTTAAAAATTTAAGTTTGCATACCTATACATAAAAAATACGTTCCACCATGTTTAGTTTTGAAAAATACTGAAAATCGTTCTGTTTAATATTTTATTAATATCGTTGCTAAGAAAAATAAGAATAAAAAAGATAGTTTCTTTTACGAAGGATTTGTAATTTACCCTCTTATCATCTCACATAATAAAAGTATTTTAGAGTCCATTAAACGAATTTTTACAATCCAAAACATTGGTCCATCGTAACGGGATTAGGTGATTATGAGAAGGCGATGATAAATTAGTGCAGAATATCATCGTATGAAAGGCTGTTATGTCAAAATAATTGGAATGACAGCGAAAAATTAAAATTGCTGTCAGAACGTGAGAGTGTTGTCAATAAGTGGACAGAAAAGGAAGTCCAGAAGACAAATTAATAAAAATACCAATTCGATCCCCTGGGGTCTCCTTACCAAACTATTCAACTATCCAAAAAGCCGTAAGTCCGTTCCGTTTTATTTGCCATCTGGCGTAAAGATAAAGTGCTTTTCGGTTTGTTTCTTCATTGTTTTGAATTTTTCAAAATGACAGAGGAAACTAAAAAAAACTTTCTGATTTAAAAATTAAGAGAGGAATGTTTAAAAGGGCACTAATGCGTTTTGAGAATTATTTTAATACTTTTGATAAAGAAAATTTAGAAAATAGTATAGTTCTGCAATTAAAAGTGCGTTTTGAAAGATTAGTGCCTGCCCTTGATGAATTTAACCAGGTACAACTTAAAATTCAATTAAATGATAATTCAGAACTGATGCTGAAATGTTTGAAAATAAATATGTTCACTTAAAAAGTCAAGCTCAACAAATTTGTAATGAATTTGACAATCAGTGTAATGGAAGGAGTTCCGTGGGATCTTATGTTGGTTCTGTTGGCAATTTTAGTGCGGCTGTCAATAGTGCAAATAATGTTAATAATATTGCTTCTAATAATGCTGAGAATAATGTAATGTAATCTCAGGCAAATATACCCAATATCACTCAGGCAAGCTCACCAGTTGTTATTCAGCCAAGTTCCCCTGCCGTAATTCATTCAAATCCTTTGGTAAATCGCCCACCAATAAAATTGCCTACATTTAATGGTAATTATAGTAATTGGCTGGAATTTAAGGATGCCTTTACAGTGATTGTTGACAATAATGTTAATTTAAATAGTTATCAGAAATTTTACTATATAAAGTCTTCTTTATATAACAATACAATGGAGATTATTTGATCAATAGAAGTGTCAGCTTCAAATTATAATTTGGCATGGCAATTTTTGACAGATTGGTTTGAAAACAAAAAACTTATAATTTATAATTACATTCGAGCTATAATTGAGTACCCAGGATTGTCAAAGGAGTCATATATTGATCTAAGAAATTTTTATGATACTATCACAAAACATTTGCGCTCTCTCAATAATTTAGGAGAAAAGACCGATTAATGGGACCAATTAATAATTTATTTAATGAGTAACAAGTTTGATTCTGTAGCAAGACGTGATTGGGAATCTTATAAGTATGAGAGTAAGTTACCTACGACGAAAGATTTAAAAAAGTTGAAATATAAAGTACTTGAGAAACTTGAAATTTAAAGATCTGAAAAACATAAATTATTACAGGGTAGTTCTAATAAAAAGCATAATTCTAGTAACAATTATGTTTCTGTCAATTCGACTAATAAATATTCATATTACTATTGTAATAAAGAATATAGTATTTTCAAGTGTCAAGCATTTTTTAATTTGTCGCTTAATGACAGCATTTCTGCAATAAAGAAATTAAATCTTTGTTTAAATTGTCCAAGGTCATCTCATCCATCTTGGAAATGTAAGTTCCAAAAATGTTACAAGTGTCATAAGCCTCACAATGTAATTTTACACTCTGATTCATATGAAAATAATTTGCAATAATTCAGGTAACACACAGTCCTCCGAAAACATTGATAATAATGTGGCATCAACGAGCGATAACGCAGGCAATCAGTCCGTAAGTAATCATGTGTCGGCTCTTATCGTCAGAAGCACAATCGTGGCAAGTTTTGTTAAGCACAGCTCTTATTAAAATAAAATGCGGTTCAAAATTTATAATGTGAAGGGCGCTCCTAGATAGTGGTTCCCAAAGTAATTTTATATCGGAGAGGATGTGTGTTAAATTGGACATACAAAAATGTAAAATGAATCACGTAATAAAAGGTGTAGGTAGTACACTGAGTAATATAAGTAGTCAGGTGAATATCACCATAGGATCTAGTTGTAGCGATTTTAGTATGGATGTTAACTGCTTGATACTGCCTAAAATTACAGATGAATTACCGGTATTGTCATTTAACAAACAATTTTTGAATATTCCTTCCCATTTAATTTTTGCTGATCCTAGTTTCAATGTTTCACAAGAAATTGATGTTCTCCTTGGCATACATGTTTTTTGGTCTATAATAAGAACTGAGCAGGAGCGGCTAGGTCCTAATTTACCAGTGCTCCAAAATTCAGAATTGGGATATATCATTGCTGGCAACTTACAATTAAATTCACAGGCATATTTAACAATAAATTGTTTAAATTTTGTTTCTTCCGACACTTCTATCTCTGATATTATTAAATTTTGGGAGAGAGAAGAGGAGAATAATAAAAAATTAATTTTATCAGAATCGGAGCAGTACTGTGAAAAATTCTATGAGCAACTACTCGCAGAGATGTCAGACAAATTTGTTGTCAAAATTCCATTTAAAAAATCTATAGAAAAGCCGCCTGTTTATACTGCTGGCAGACCACCTCTACCACCAAACCCCACTGCCGCTGCCCCGCTCCCTCATTTAGCAGTTTTTCCGGTATGGGCCGGATATCTTCAATTACCGAAAAATTTAATAAGCTTAACACCATGATAGATTTGGACTAAATGTTGCGGCAGGTAAGGTATCCAAACGACAAACATTCTAATTAATTGTAATACTGAAATTGAGAAATTCGAGCTGTTTTATAAATTTACACAAGACATTGCGAATAGTATCTTATGAATTATCAATCTTTTCTTGGAACGCCAACAGTGTATGAAATAAAATGTCACACCTCATTAATTTTTTAATAACACATAAAGTTGACATTATACTTCTAAACGAAACAAAACTCACGCCATGAGATTAGTTACGTATCAGAGGGTATACGACAATTAAGAAACACCGCAACGACATTATCAGAGGAGGTGGTGCGGCTGTACTATAAAAACAAACATTTCACATATTTACAGATTTATACAAAATACCACTATAGAAAACATTACATTATACAATGTTACACAAATTACTGCAGTATACAATAGACCACAAAACGACTTCACACTGGGTTTCCTTAATAATTTAGTGAACGTGGGTCCTCGCAATCTGATCATTGGCGATCTAAACGACAATCATCACGCGTGGACTAATTGTCAGCGTAATAACATAAACGGCAAAACTTTGTATGGCTATATTAATAACAATAATTTAACCTTGGGGTATCCGAATGCTCCGACTTATTTTCCAGATAATGGTAATACGCTTTTATACTTGATATTATAATAAACAAGAACGTGGGCAACTCCATTCTCCCTGAGGCACTGGAGGAGCTCACGTCCGATCACAATCCAATCACAATACTTTTAAACAACATGAAATGAGAAGATACCTATGTACGCATCACTTATTACAAAAACGCCAACTGGCAGCATTACAGACAATATTTAAACACACATATACACTTGAACAACAATATACACAGTCGCCAATCTGGAAAATGAGGTGGAAGTATACACTAAGGTACTGCAAGAGGCCAAACGAGGTGTTGCTCAGACCATAACTATTGATCCGAACAAAGACCAACTGACTGACGCGATCAAACAAGACACAGTCACAAAGAACAAACTAAGACGATGCTGGCAAAGACACCGGGACGTCCAGGCAAGGATTGAGATGGTCACATTGCAAGATAAAATAAGAACAGATATTAGTTCATTAAAAAATCAAAAGTGGGGCCAAAACTCGAGGCACTGAATACTCAGGAGAACTCGCTGTGGAGACTTACAAAATCACTTAAATACAAGAGCATACGAGAGGCCATCCCCGCCCTTCAGCTCAATGGACAAACGTACATGACGGACAGACAGAAAGCCGATCACCTAGCTGACACTTATCAACTGATACATAATAATGACGCACCGAACACGATTGATCAAGATCGCATCGTACAGGATACAGAGGACCTTTGGGACGTGAAAATATTATAACGGGACAACAATTCTTAGAAATAATTACTAAACCCTCTGAAATTGTGTCACTTCTCAAATCACTATCCAATAATAAAGCACCGGGAAAGGATGGTATCGAAAACAAGCTATTAAAGAAAATTACAACGGAAGGGCGTGCTGTAGCTTGTTTATATCGTGAATGTGATCATGCGCTTGCAACACTTTCCCAGCGCATGGAAAACTGCTGTTGTGGCTCCGATACCTAAGCCGGGGCGGAATCTCCGACTTGCGGTAAACTATCGTCCTATTAGTCTTCTATCGACAATTTCCAAACTAATGGAAAAAGTCATTTTATATCGACTTGACAGAGCACAAGGTGCTCTGGTTGTCCCTTATCGATTACCAGTTTGGATTCAAACAGGGTCACAACACTACACAGCAAGTCGTCAGGATCGTCAATGACATAAAACTGTAGTACAATTATGGTAAAAACACGACTATGGTCTTGTCCAAAAAGCTTTCGATACAGTCTGGATTCCGGGCTTTATACAAAAGATGCACACATACAATTTCCCAATATACCTTATAAAGTTACTACACTCATATTTGAACAATAGAGCACTGCAAGTCAAAATCAACAATACACTCTCTCCACCAAAGAGCATTCACGCAGGAGTCCCACAGGGGTCAATCTTTGGACCAAAATTATTTATTCTGTATGTTTCTAACTTCCCCCAATTTCCTAATGCTAAACTTGCATTATACGTCGACGACACGGCTATATATAGCAACAGCCATAGCGCACAAGCAGCAAATATGCTGCTGAATGCCCATATGGCCCGAGCGACGGCATACTATGACCAGTGGAAGATGAAACTTAATGAGGGCAAGTCGGAGGAGATAGTATTTACAAAAAAAATTCAAAGACAACAAACTTACAAAATTCCAAATTTATTCTTTTCTTCTTTGCATTTTGTTACCTTTTTTCCCAGAAAATTCCTTATTTTTGTTTTTATTTAATTATTTATTTATTTTTTGTTTATTTTCAAAAACATTCTAAAAAATTTTTTTAAAACTTTCTGATAACCAACAAAATTACTAATAAAAATAAACAAAGCGGTCTGACATAGCCGCTTCATTTCACAATTATCTTTAGTGAGTTTTTGCATGTAGATATTTTCCCATCTACTCAACAAGAAAAATTTCATAGTGTCTTACCTACAATAATTTTAAGTTTCATATTTGTTAATTTCATTATTTTAAGCCAAATATTTTCATTTAGCATAGTAGTAATTTTAAGATCAAATAAGCCGTTAAATCGGCAGGAGTTGACTCTGTTAAAAGTTTTCTTTTAAGCCACCGGACCCCGTCGCGCCCAACCCGTCAATTGTTACAACGACTTGTCTTGTGGATGTCGGGTTGCCACTGCACATGGGTGCTCCGCGTGAATGCTTTCTTGTATTAATGCAAAATAAAGTCGTTTTGAATTGAATTGAATTGAATTGCTGTTCCTACATGTTCGAGAAATTATCGTTGAATCGAAAGCAATTTTGTTTCATCCAAAGTTTATTGCGTTGAGGATATTTTCTTACTACATCTAAACCCAACAGGAGTGAAAGTAATACGGTGATAGAGATATATTATTTATGCACATTAACTTAAATTTGCTTCCAAAATTTCATACTTATATCTTAAAAAGACAAACAAAAAAAATTAACGTCAGTGTCGATGACCGGACATCGGTCGTTTTTACTTTCTTATACCTAATATAAGGAAGTATAGTAATCGTGATTTTTTTCGACCTTGAGATTTTGATTGATATTTGAACCCTCCTGAATCCATTCTGACTATTTTCCGTGTGTGTATGTGTGTATGTGTGTATGTGCGTATGTGCGTATGTGCGTATGTGCGTCTGTGCGTATATGCGTATGCGCGTATGTGTGTAAGTATGTATGTGCGTATGTGCGTATGTGCGTGCGTGCGTGCGCGTGTGTGTGTGTGTGAGTGCGCGCGCGCGCGTGCATGTGTGTGTGTGTGTGTGTGTGTGTGTGTGTGTGTGTGTGTGGGTGAGTTTATCCGCGATAACTTAAAAAATACTAATGTGAGCCTTCCCAAATCTGGCAGTTAAGATTGTCAACAACAACGTTACACATTGAATTTGGTGAATGTGGTACCACCAGACAATGAATGAAAGAAGAAAAAAGGTTCAATTTCGGGAAAAAAATTAGAAATTTTTTTTTGCATTTCTGGACGAATCTCGACGAATTATAATGAAAAAACATAACTTTATGAAAAAAAATCTGTCCGCATGTCTGTAGTCTCGCCATAGCAGCCACAGTTTTTGAGATAAAGCTTTCAAATTTGGTACACTTGTTCTAAAGGCCAAAGACAATGAAAAATTCGGTAATGATCAAAATTGGCCAGCTGAAAGGGGGTCCGTGGGATCTAAACTTTTTTTGTATTAGACTTTACAAAAAAAATGTATTCTTGATAAAAGGTAATAAATCATGTCTACTATATCAAGCGAATAAAATATATTTTCCAAGTACTTAAATAAAGCTGATGTAAATTGAAATATTTTACACATTTGGCCTCATAAAATGGGGTTAGGATAAATTTAACGGTTTGACATTTGAAAGGCCTAACTTAGTTACAAAAATGTCAATGTCAATAACAACAAATTATTAAAATATATGACATGAATTATTATTGACAGTATCGAATGATGTTGAAAATTAATTATTTAAAAATTTTAATGAAACATTTCAAGGTACGCTATTAAAATTTAATTGAAGTAAGTGAAGAATTAAATAGAATGATTTTTTTAGATTAGGATGATTTATACCAGTATAAGAAAGTTATGTGCTCGCCACATCAGATATTTTTTTATAATAATAATAATAACATACCCCACAAAAATTAGACAACCCCCGAGTTCAAAACCGAGGCTGCACGGACGAAGGATGAAAAAATGGGACACAAAAATTTCCACAGGCACTACCTGTATCGATGGCGGGATTCGAACCAGCAGGACAATGAAAAGATTACCTAGTTATACTTGCCCTCACGTGCTTTAGCCAACTACTCGACAGAGCCGAGCCTTATGCATTTGTAAATTTATTAGAAACTATAATTTATTTTTTTACTATTATATCGCGCATTCTACGGAATATATATTAGGATTAAAATTCCTCTCTGGAATGCCGTCCAAATTCCCTGTCAAGATAAAAAAATTTAAACACACAGCCACTTCTTTCGACTTTGTCACGGTTGAAGTTGAGATTTGAACCCGGGAGTGGGCAGGCAGTAAATCAGCTACGTTTGTTACTTAACGCTCTAGCCCGCTGTGTTACCCAGTTCGGTAAACATATTTCCACAAATTTTACTGGTTTTAAACCATTTTCAACAATGGTTTAACTTTTAAGTAACCAATCAATTTAGTTATATTGCATCAACATACGCAGCAAAAGATACATATTATGGGATAATAAAATCGACGGGTATCGCATCGTACAACATTCATTTCAATGACCTTGGATCAGGCATGTTTTGTAAAATTATGTCAACATGTTGCTGCTAATATTATGTACCACTTCAGAAGTGGAGGAAAATATTTGTAACTTGGTAGAAGGTGTAAGTGCGAAAGATTTGTCGCAAAGATTTTCGTGAAAATTACAAATTTACAAAGAAATTGTATATAAGGCTTTGTGATGAGAATGGTTCCTTATTCCTTTGACATGCAACGTGTGAACAGGAGGCATAATTCAAATAAATTCTACTGAAACAACAAATATATACTTTTGGTTTCACTAGTATTCGATATAGTTCTACCTTATGACTCCCAGTATTTATTATATGTAAAGTTTTAGATTTTCACATGAACCGTGTTTAAGAAAAACTTATGACAACACAGAGCATAGACTTATGGACACACAGACACAAATATAGGCGACATACTGACGGCCTATCAAATAAATTTGCTATTTTCGAGTCACAAGACGTCTATTTACATCATAATCTGGAAACTGTATTTAAAGACTGTATGTGGGTGAAATTAGCTGATTATATATTTCATCATGGGAAATATTGGAATACTATCCACTTTTTATATTAAATCTTCTTTATTTAACCTTTCTTTGACACAGAAGTGGGCGTTTTAAATTTAGAAAATCAATCCAACTGAAAATAATTTATAGAAAAGTCCCTGGACACCACGAAGGTTTATTAGGGTAAATAACCGGAAAGATTCGTTATCTGCTGACGAGGGATGATAAAACGTCTCTTGCAACTGACGCTCACAAGTTCCAATCTCTAAGTTTTCAACTTTTAATTTGCGGCATTTTATAAGAGGATATTGTGTGTGCCAGATGTCAAGTAAGGTCCTTTGTCCACTTTGTGGAAATAAATGTAAGATTATTACAAAACGTATTTATTAGAAATTAAAACTTCTGATGAAAAATAATTAATTAATTAATTTCTATTTGTGTATAAAACCTTTCGTCGGTAAGATTTTGTGTAGGTGCAAAATTCATTAAACCGTATTTTCATAACGCGACTTACACGTGAAATAATTACTTTTTTTTTAAAGTAATTTTTTACGTTTTTTAATGATTTAGAATATACAGGATGTTCCTAGGAAGCACCATGAATTGGAGCTTGTACATACAGGCGACCCTTGTAGTTATACAAATGTATGCCTTAAAATGAAACATATTGTTTTATATGTGAATTCACACTTATCGTATCTTTTGTGGCGACTACTTACTAAACTAATGTAACATGTTCTACTTTTTGGGCGTCGCATAGTCGCCGGGCCACTCTTTATATAACGCATGAACTACAACAAGAGCGAGCATGATACTACAACTTGTTGTAGTATCATGAAGAGCGAGCACACGGGAGAGAGTAGAGTCGCCTAGTATGAGATTTTATTTTTTGTTTTTAGTTCGGTTATGACATGACTGCAAGGATCAGAAACAGAAATGAGCGATTTTACGGAAACAAGAAATTCATGAAAAGAACTGAAAGGCATTAGAAAATAATTGAAAAAAATTTCAGGATTACGTCTTAGATTAGGATATAGTTTGTGAAATTGTCCTTTTAATAATTACTGGGTAACTATAGACGTACCTAGTATTTACATCGTTTAATTTTTCTTCTACGCCGCGCACGGAAAACAACGAAATCCATTTTACTGCTGATTTACCATAAAAACAGTAGCTCGCCTGCTTTCAACAACTACAATCACCTCATACTGTCACAGTAGATGGGCTACGTAAAAATCGTTCATGCACAATCCCCTATATTTACTTGCTTGTGCAGGTCGATCGTATATGGTTCGAGATTGAAAATTTATTTGTTTGCCCTTAGATGAGGTATAGAACTGTCGATAGCCTATATGTGGTTCGAACTCCACAATAAACTGTAAGGCCCCGCTTCTCCTTATTTAACACAAAATCTCTGATTTTTAGGCGGTTATTTCGGTGATTAGCGAGGCGGTTAAGAATACATTTTTCTTAAAGAATTACAAACTTAAAGAAATTGATTTCGTCAAACAATGTTAAAAACCTAAATAAACTTTTATTAAAAAGTCGTCGTTTAAGGGTGCGAGAAAAATTGGTAAGATATAATTTTTATTAGGCAACGAAAATATATGTCATTTTTCAGAACCGACAATTATATAAAAATCCTATTTTTAAAGAGCCTTCAATTGAATAAATTGATATATCATTGATATGTATGCTTTTATTTACATACCTGTAATATATGCAACCAGCTCTGCAATCAGTATTGTAGCAAGGAGCCGGGATAGATGTTTGTAATATTACACGCAACTATAATTTTGCTTTTCAGTAGTTAGCAACAAGACCGCGTGAATAGTGTTACTTTCGCGGAGCGGTGTTTGGCATATGGTCCGTTAACATGGGATATAAAACAATATGTAAAATTCGTGAAAATTATTAGTGATGGGAATAATTGAGATATTTTAATAATCGACTAATATTACTAATACCAATTTAAGTAATTTTAGCCTCCCAAGTTATTTGTTATTTTTATATCATATTGGGTACAACTATTTATAATAAATAGCACTACGTACTTATTTTTGGAGTGTTTTATGTTTTATTTGCTTTACAAATATGTAGCAATAGCTACTTATTTAAAACTTAAACTAATACTTTTAAATTATTTTACACTATTATGTATGCTACGGTTAGTCAATTATTGTATCCGGTTTGCTAAATCTATAGGTTTGCTGGACTCTGTTGTTGCAACTAAATAATTACCTACTTTGTACCTTTTCTTGTTCTTCGGTCGAGGATTCTAACTTCGAAACCGAGAGAATAATTGAATCAGGCGCTACCGCATTCATTGTGCAATAATTGTGTACAACTAATTCTCTTAATTACTAATACTAGTACTACTAATTTTTCGAAGTCATAATCGATTATCTCGAGATATTTAAATAATAGACTAATTCGATTATCATTTTGTATCTCGATTATTCCCATCACTACTGCCTGTCTACGTGAACTGTTTAAAATTTACACCATTAATCTCGGTGTATGTGGAACGTTTTCTTATACAAACATATGTACAGATCAAATCGCTCAAATTTAACACCCATCAATGCAGAACGAATATTAGTTATGACCACACTGAGAGAATAATTTAGTTCGGAGAAATAAATTTTATTTCAACGAAATTAATTATTTTTCTGTATTTGATGAAACGTTTAGTTTAATTGGGAGAACTACGGCATTTGTTTGAATAAAAACCAGATATTTAATATTGTCAATTAAATCAAAATATTTGTAAGAAATATTTGTGTATGAACATTATATATTTGTTTGAGAACATGAAACATTTGTTTCTGAACATTAAATATTTGTTTCCGAGCATTAAATATCTATTTCTCAGAAATAAGACTTTTTTACAGAAAATTGCTTGGATTTATTGTTGGTGAATACATTAATTTCACGAAAATTAATTTCGTCTTTTTTATAATAAACAAATATTTATTTCTCACAAACAATCGTTCCTACTGAATATTTCATTAATATTAAATAAATTTATTGTTTGTTAATAACATGCTGTTTAATTTAGTTATAATAAAAAACTATTTCGCCTCACACTTTCTTTGGTTATTAAGCCACTATCTTATAAATTATATAAAGAATTTGTTAAGTAAATCTCTGCGACGAAAGGATTAGTCACAGGTTGGTTTTTGAAGAAAAAAACAATTTGAAAACCTTTATTTAAAAAATATATAAACTGTTTATATAGGATAGCGACTTAATACCCAAAGAAGATGCCAAGACATTATAAGGATGCCACAAATAAATAAATATTGACAATTAAAAATATTTCTAATTCAAAAAATTATAAAATTTTTTACTTACCTGGTTTAAGTATAATTTGTTGTATATTAAAAAATGTATGCGTCTCGATTTGTTTACAGTACAATGTATTAAAAAATCAATTTTGCTAAAAATTATAGTAGATATTTTTTTCGTTTTTTAGAAATTTTAAAGCATATCGTCGGTCCACTGTCAAACCAGCGAATGTGCATTTTTCTAATTTTTCAGACTTGTCAAAAATCTAAAGGTAATGTATTTATAGGTATAAGTTTCCTAGTATAAAAATATTTCAAAAATATTCAATATTCGTATTTAAGGTTTTGGTACTGCAATTTGAAAAAGATATATATTATTTTTCAACAGAAAAGTCGAAACCGGCAAATTTGCACAATCGATGTTTTGTCATGAGACCAACGTTATTTGCGGAATTAAAATGTATTTCATATTAAAAACATGTATACTTCACGAGTTCTTTATAATAAAATATAGTCTAAAAAATGGGCAATTTTGCTTAAAATTATGGCAGATATTATATAATTTTTTATATAATTTTACTCAGGTATATACATAATATATCTCATCGACTATAACTTCATAATAATATATTCCATAGACACGATGATGGTAAAGCATATATCTGTTATGTTAATTCTTCTTCCATAGGTGTTAAGGTATTTAGGCTTAATAAATTTTTTTAACTAATATGTCTTAATAGAATCAGTTGAACTTCAAATTTATTATATATAAATCCACATTTCCATGTCAAATTTTAAGAGAAAATTCAGGAAAATAGTAAAAATCAGGAAATGCAGCTATTTATATCTGCTTATACCGAATAAAAATTTTGCATTGAATTGATGCGAGGATATGATCTTTAAAAATAAAACGTAAACGAACAAAAAAAAATACAATAAAAACTAGTGCGAAATATCTTATAGATTGTATGGTAATAAAAGAATACAATTTATAAATAACACCTAGTTAAAAAATAATCTATTTATTTTTATGCAACAAAGAAAATGATAAAAAAGAACATTCTAAATCGATCTGTCTGTGATAGAGCACAGATGGGAAAAATTCCCGAAAGTTCCCGAAATTTTGCTCTTACTTTTTCTTATTTTCACTGTAATGTGCTTAACAGGAACTTTTCAAAAATACCATATACGTGGGTTTATATTATTAACTTAGAAATAATGGTAGAAAGTTAAAATAAAGATTAATTATCATTTTTTTTACCGTTTGCTTATTGTAATTTTTAATTGATGTGTTAGGTTAAGGGTAAAAAAAAAAATGTCTGTGTTAGGGGTAAACAAAATTAAATATTTAAAAAAATTTTGCACATATTTATTAAAAAAATAGCATAAAACAAATAACTAAAAAAATTTCACAACTAAACAGTTTTGGGCTAGGTTAGGTACTTCAATATACTATGACAAATAATTACTACGTACAAATATTTAAACCTTACATTATAAGTTTCTTTGAGGCTTTCCAGCCCCATATTCTTCTAATAAACTATCCATCTACCGAAAGGGACACAACACACAACTTAAAGCTCTTAATAAGGGGAAAAGGAACAATGGCTTCTTGTCGAATCTTGTCTATATGTACGCTAATGCGATGGCAAACCTCAGTCATTCTAAATAATACATTATTTCAAGCGGTATGTATTCATTATTAATTATTTTAGACTTCTGCTTTTATTTGTCCACGTTTTTTCCTTTTGTCAACCATGAGGCAGTAATAACTACCGGTCCTGGACTCTGGTCCAGTTTCCTCTTCCTGATTTTTGTATACCAGATTACATAGCATAACGCTCCTATATTTTCTGCATTTATTAACTTAAAGAAATTTGGGGAGCACAAAATGTCAACAGATATGACGTTTTGTTTTGTATTTGCTTCTTAATAAATATATAAGTAGTTTTTCAAAAACAAATATGTTAAAGTTCAATAAACATTTGAAAAAAAGAATTATTACTGAATTGAATGAAATAAAATTAAAAACCAAATCGTAAAGATTTGTATATGTATATATGTATAGTGATCAATGATTCATAAAAAAAGTATAATGGTTACTATGAGCCACCACTTTCCCACTAAAAAAAAAGTATTTGATAAAAAACTTGTTTGTCCAAATTTTGAGCCGTCGCGTCGTAGGGTACTAATGAAACGAAAAGAATATTGATATTTTTCTCTTGAAACTTACCTCCATTATAACGATTTTGGAATTCCAAAAGATGCAAATCTTAAATGATTGAAAATCTGACATCGGTTTAAAAATTTGCAAAACTCTCATGATATATTTAAATTTTGATTTGAATCGAAATATATAAAAATATATAGGGTGCGTCATGTAAAAATTGTAAATTGGGGTTATTTCCGACTAAACCGGAAGTGCTATCATATTTCTTGAAACGCCCAGAAATACGTTTTAGCGGTAGTGTGAACTCCCATAATTTTATTTCAATAAGTTCAAGAATGAAATACATATAAGAGCTAGCTATTATACTGTATCATCCGGTATGTTAAAATTGAATTTTTTAATTTAAAGACACTGGTGTGCATGGATTTTGTTTTGAAAAATAAGAGTTGTGTCCCCTCGTCTTTTATATGCTAAATCCAAATCTGCCAAGAGTAATAAAAGAAAGGAGGTTATAATTTTTGACCTTTTTTTTGATCATTTGTGTCTTACGAGAGATATATGATAGACTTTTCATTTAGGAATTGAAACGACGCTATCCTGTTATAGTTTATTTTAAAAAATCTACAGTTAAGATGCTCGTACTACTGAGCTCGGTAACGCAGTGGGCGTAGAGCGTAAAGTGACAACCGTAGTTGGTTTTACTATCTGCCAACCCCCAGGCTGAAATTGCGGCTTCGACCCTGACAAAGTGGAGAAAGCTGTTATGTGTTTACGTTCTTTCATCAGTGTAACCTCCGCCCGTGCAGCTCCGACTTTGAATTTGTGAGTTGTCAAATTTTTGTGATGTTCATGATTTATTATTAAAAGTACCACCCAATCGTTCCCGTATGATCACTGCCACAGAATCGATTCTGTGTCACTGCATAATGAATTAAAAAAGCAGCCAAGAATAAAAAAAATGTTCATTTTGAATTTTGGACGCCAAAACATCTACAGGATGAAATTTTCTGTACAAATATATTAAGTGCATTACAATTTATTGAAAATTTAGCGCATGAAAACGTGTTGCCTAGAAACTGCTTGAGTTAATGTTGATGTAATTTGACAAAAAGTGCCCAAAGCGCAGTCTAGGGTACTTTTTGAGTCAAATCACATCAAAATGAACAAAAGCGGTTTGTTAAAGGCAACTCGCTTTGAATGCTAAATTTTCGGATTATTTTTAATGCACGAAATGTATTTATTAGACTATTTCCAGAACAAAACATAGAACAAGAAATATTTTTATTATTAACTGAATAACCAATTAAAATTATTACAATCACGGCTGGGTATACTTTTATTTCCGTGTCATAATTTTTAAGCGGATTTATTTAAATATCGAATTTTATAATTATCATTTTTTATAGAAAAACCCAAAATATTTAAAAATTAGGTAAGTAATTATGTTACTTTTGCTTCTATAATCCTGCTATCTTCACAGGAAAATAAAAAAGAAAGAAAAAATCTTCGATTTTTATATTGATTCAAATGACATTTGAAGCTGTCAAGCCCAATGCAATTTTCGCTGAGTTTGTCGTTATTAGTCCAAATTTTCAAAATCTTGCTATTTCATTGGTACTTATAATATGAGGGAAATAGTCATTAAGATTGATTTTTCTCTACTTTTTCAAAACACAAAAAAATACAATTTCGCACGTTTATATAATTTGTTTTATGTGCAACACAATCTTTTTCTGTTTAACAGGCTCTTAATTTTTGAATATTGTTTCTATGTCTGATTTAATTTAAATTTTTTGATCGATGCGGAAATAATCATATGTAAATCAATTTTTGACTATAGGTACGCTGCAATTTATAAATTCAAATGTTCCGTAACTTTTACGGCAAAGTAACAATTGTACTTTTTCGAAGAAATATTATTGAAAAATAAATGGAAATAATCAAATGACGAATTTATTCAGGATGAAAAAAAAATATATTTTGCGAGAAAATAACCCTTCTTTATGCCACCGGAAAATGATCACATTATTGTATGGGGCTACATGTATGCAAATGAACCGGTACATTTTTGTTCACACCCTATATCTCTTAAACGAAAGAATTTTAGTCAATTTCACATTACAGTTAGAATCAGGTTCTGGCAAATTATATGAAATATATAATTACTAATGGCCAGTACTACGGACATCTGTAAATTATTAATAATACAAAATTTGTTTGGCTCACTCTGTAAACTACAGTTCGTCGACCCAATCTTTATTATTATGACCAGTTTTCCCAATCCAATATAATTTATCCTTTATAGCTAGCTGAAAGAATCCCAATTTCAAGGAAATATTCGCATTCTACAGATTATTTCCACCCAATTGTCAGTGGCGATGCTACATAGAAGAGGACGAGGAGTCCAATTTCTCCTTAATTCTAGTAATACTTTCCCCTATAGAGATTAGATAGGATAACCTCGAGGGACTTTTAATACTATATTCTCATCCAATAAACATTGTTAATTAGCTACTTACATCCTATATCATTTGAATTAGGTTGCAAGCAAAAATGACAATATGGTCAAATACCGGCTTCTTTATATATCTCTTTTTTTTTCTTGCCACATTAATATTTTTATGTTTTAGATACTAGAGAATAATTGACACCACTTTTTAAAATTGCTATCATGTCTGTTATAGTCGGATTCGTTTAGTTTCAATATCAACGGTTAAAATTATTTTAATTAATTTCTGCACGATTTATAAGGAGTCGTTCAATAGGTATGACCCACTTTCAAACATTCATTGCAAAAACAAAAAAAATGAAACAAATTTATGACAAACGGGAACTACATCCGATGAAATTTTAATTCCTCAAAATAAGGCCATTGAAGTATTCGCCATTGGCTGCATGCATTTTTCAAGCATGCTCCTGATACTATACTGTGTGTCCGTAAAGTATGGAATAAATTAATTATTTTTTAAACCAAAAACATTTAGAAAAAATCCTCGGACACGTCGATTTTTAATTTCAATTGCGCACCTTATACTTTTTTTTTCGGTTGAGACGTTACCACTGTTTCCGTTATGACGTCATAGATATTCTTTTAAATGGAAAAACCTGTATATTTCTCCATTTTTGGATTGTGAATCAACAGCTGATTCCAAAAATGTGTCACATTTTGGGTCTAAAATTGATAAGTTGAGAGGTATGGCCATTTTGAATATAAAAATTTACTAATTTTTCATGTTTTGTTTGATCAAAGAATAGTTACTAGAACTAACGGTTAGTTAATAATAAAAACAATTTATAGCAAATGTTCGAACTGTACTCCTCGTTGTAGCTGACAGTACCACAAATGATGAATAAAGTGTTGTTGAACCTTGTTTATAGTTTTCTAATGAATGTTGTTTATTTCTGTTCTAATCTCTCTTTAATTCAACAATGTTCTCAGGTCTGGTTTTACAAACTAAGTTTTTTACATGGCCCCACAGAAAATAATCTAATGGATTGAGGTCCAGTGACCTTGATGGCCATTCGATGGGTCCACGTCTACCAATTCACCTGTTCAGAAATATTTGGTCCAGATACTTTCGAACGTCTGCTGCATAATGGGGAGGCGAATCATCCTTTTGATATCACAGGCTATCTTCAACATTTCCATTAATTCTACTGGGGAATAAATTTAATAACGTTGGAATGAGAAAACCCATTAAAAATTGGAGATATGCCGGTCCGTTTACAGTTCCATCGAAAAAATATGGTCCAATGATTATATTTCTAACAATTCCCGCCCACACATTTACCTTTTGAGGATACTGTGTGTGCTGCTCATGCATCCATTGAGGGTTTCCCTTATCCAGTATCTAGAATTCTCACAATTCACTTCAACATTTAATTTGCAAGTGCATTCATCTTAGAAAATAATATTTTTTATCATAATTGGATCACCATTGCACATGTTCATAATTATTGTTTCACAAAATTGTTTTTCCGATCTGGACATTCATCATCACTTAGTTCTTGCACAAGCTTGAATCTTAAAGGATGCCATTTTTGTAGTTTTAATACTGTATGTACTGACGTTTTGATAACATCATAATCGCGACTAACCTGGCGGTATGTGGATTTTCTGCAACAACCAGTAAAATATTTAATTTTGTATCCTCATCAACACCTGGTCGACCTGTTTTGGGTCAATCTTCCACCGTACCAGTCTCTCTATTTTTTTTTCAATTTTATTCACTGTCAATTGAGTTACGGGTCGTTCTGGATATTTAGTATTAAATAAATTACATACTTCTTGTTGACTTCTGTCATCATACCTATCTGTAAGAATTTAAAATTTCTGCTTTACAGATACACTCATATTATAAAATAAATCGACAACAACCACTACTTGGGTAAAGTAGTATTAATTGATTCATTGTCAAACACAATAATGATAAAACAAAAAACAAACAAAAACTAGCCTACTTCAAAAATTAATAAAAAACTGTTTAACATTTTTACTTGTTTTTTTTTAATGGCCGTATCAACGTATCAATTTTAGACCCCAAGTGTAACACATATTTAGAATCAGATATTAAAGCAGAATCCAAAACTGGAGAAACATGTAGGATGTTCAACTTAAAAAATGTATCGACGACGTCATAATGGAAAAAGTGATGACGTTCCAACCAAAAAATAAAGAAGATAGGTGTGCAACTGAAATTAAAAATCGTCATATCCGAGGGCTTTTTGTAAATATTTTTAGTTTAGGAAATAATGAATTTATTCTACACTTTTTCGGACACACTGTATATACTCTGTAACATTGCATGATTAATCGTACCTACATATTTTCTGTCGAATGGCATATTTAAGATCTTGAATTGTTCGTAAGCATCTCTTGAAGACTTTTTGCTTAAGATATCCCCAAAGCAAGAAATCTGGTGCAGTTAGATCGGAGAATCCTGATGGCCATGGTAGATCTCCAAACCTTGAAATTAACCTCTTCAGAAATATTCGCTGCAAAGCGATCACACTTTTCCTCGCTGTATATTTTGCAGCATAGAAAATGGTTTTTCGTCTTTCTACGAAGCAACACAAAAATGTAACCTTCCGCGGTGACTATACCAGTTTATTCACTTTCGTTGAAAAAAATATGGCTCTACCATTCCAAATGATAAAACACTGAACTCAAATTATCATATGGAGCTAAAGAATTGATTTTTGTAATTATATACTGTATAAAAACTTAAGGCAACACTGGTGTCTGGTCTAACTCGTATGAGTACATTAGATGGTAATATGACACTCGTAACGCCGCATTATGTTGGTGGATGTAGGCCAAAATCTGGGGCATGCAGAAAGTATGTGCATAAGGATCAGGAACCTCTACATGCTATACATGGCTATGTAGACCAATGTGTTGATAACACCATCTTGGCAGGCCACAATGATTCCCTCGGTCTCCGAGGTAAGCATCACTGTCATATTTAGAGTGTGGTGTTGACGTATTAGTCCGGCTGTTGTGTGTAAGATTCTGGGAGTAATAACCCTACCACCACATTCTGGATCAGAGAAGTGCTTTGTCTAGCCAACTATATCCTGCCCTAGATTTTTGTACACGCTTGGCCTTCTCTACCCCGTTCAAAGTATTAGAGGACCTTTGAGCTGCTTCGAGGCGTTGTACACAGAACAGTTGATTTGCCAAATATCTGCATCTTCTGAAAGTTCCTCATCGATGACCGCGTCTATTCTAGCCAACTCTTGTGGCTTTAAGTTAGCCCTGGTGTTTAGTCTAACCCCTCGTCTTTAAGTCTATATCGGTGAACTCTACAGGATATTCTCTATCAGCTGCTAATTGCCTCGATGGAACTGCGGCTGGCAGTTTTTCCAGCTAAAGGAGTGGTCTTACGTAATATATCTTGCGCAAGAAGGATACTTGATCTCTCAGATGCTGTTGAGAGAAAGCACGGTACTCTGGGTGCATGTTACATCAGGTATCATGCAACCGCTCCATGTATCCCCTGAGCGCAGGTTCGCTGGTCTCGTAGCAGGTCAGTCCTTTAGTTTCCTCATCCACTTCAAAATCGTCCATGCGCTATAGCATTATCATCATCGTTCAGTAAGGCCCCTCCTATATGTCGCTAACCTCCATCTGATTGAGGTCGATTGTAAGGGGCTTGTCCTCTGTTATTTGGAATCAGAGTTTATTGTTCCTCAGGATGGTTAGTTCTAAGGACCCACGGCCGGCATCTGTCAAATAGAGTTGCCTCTATATGCCAGTCCGGTTTTGCACTCCCTTATTTTTTAGTTTCCCAACGCTGTACACAGATCCCATGACTCCGATTCACATGGGAGTCGCATAAGCACATTAACCACTCTCCACATCCCCGCAGGGTTGGTCACTGTAGACTCCAGAATTATGTGCCCTAAGCAGATGGAGAGAACCCAGTATGATCGCCTTCTACATTCAGCCTGCCAGCCGCTCGGCTGATTTCTGTTAGGCCGGTATGATCTTGAATTTTTCAATTTTTTTTTTTTTTTTTTTTTCGGTTTCCCGATGCCGGTCAGTCCTCCCGTGGCCTCCGACGCCTCACGGGAGTCGCGCCGGCGGATCAACTACAGCCACTCCCCACATCCCGCAGGGTTAGTGACTGTAGATACCAGAATCGTGTGCCCTAAGCAGACGGAGAGGACCCAGAATGACCGCCTTCTGCATTTGACCTGCCAGCCACTCGGCTGGTTTTTGGCAGGCCGATATGATCCTCAGTTCCGAGAGCAGCGTAGGCTTTATCCCTCCGAGTACACCGATTATAAGGACGACCATCTTTACCGAGTAGCCTGGGTACAGCACTTGGAGCTCGTACCGGAGATCTCGATATTTAGTCCGTTTCTCCTCCTCCTTCAAAGTGATGTTTTTCTCCGCAGGTGCCGAGAACTCGATGACATACATCACTTTGAGTTGATGGTCGAGGAGGACTATGTCAGGCTTGTTGGCTTGGATTAGCCTGACAGTCGGGAACGAGTAGTTCCAGTAAATCCGGCATTTCTCGTTCTCGACAACGGACTCAATATCTCCGGGGACGTAAGGCAGCACTGGTGTCTGGTCTACTCCGTACGAGTGCCTTAGATGGTAGTATAGCACTCGTAACGCCGCGTTATGCCGGTGGATGTAGGCCGAAATCGCATATATAGGGCATGCAGATAGTAAGTGCATGAGCGATTCCGGCGCCTGATGGCAGGTCCTGCAGTTGATATCAGGAACCTCTACACGCCACACGCGGCTACGGTAGACCAAGGTGTTGATAACACCATCTTGACAGGCCATAATGAATCCCTCGGTCTCCGACTTAAGCCCTGCTGACCTTAGAAAGGCGAAGGTCAGCCTGGTCGATAAACCCAGTGTTTCTATGTTCTTATAGAAGACACCATGCTGGGGTTTATCGACGTGCTGCCGAAACAGTTTCTCCTGTTCGGCAGTTCTAATTCGGGCTTTCAGACGATTTGGCTGAAGTTCGGTGACTGACTCAACATCAGCAACTCGCCGGCCTCCTCGCCTGATGTCAAATGCGAGACCGAGTTCATCTGCGACTCTTTTTGCTGCCTTGAACAATCCTGCTCCCACTCCTACAGTTTCGTGATGTTTTACGAACCGCAAGAGGGGATCTGAGCTACCCGCGGGTTTGGCGGAGCCCAACAGACAACGGCAGCAGTGAGATGCAGAAGAGGAGAGGACTCAGGGAGTCACCCTGGAAAACTCCTCTCCTAAATGCCACCTGCTCTGTCGTGACCCGCTGTGCACCTGATGTTATGGTGAAGCGGGTCTTCCAGAGCGGCAGCAGTTGTTCTATGCATCTCACTAGTGGTGCTGGTACCGCAAGACATTCGAGCAAGTACAACAATAGCTCATGTGATGTTGTATCAAATGCCTTGCGGTAATCAATCCAGGCCATCGATAGATTCCGCTTGTATTGCACAGAATCCTGTGTAATACAGCGGTCTATCAGCAGGCTGTCCTTGCAACCTGCCATGCCCTTCTTGGCACCACGCTGTTCGTGTATCTGCTGGAAGACCGGATCAACAGACCTCAGTGTCCTAGCATAAAAGATACGTGTAAATATCTTGTAGCAGGAGTTAAGGCAAGTGATCGGCCTATAATTCCTCGGGTCGGAAAGATCCCCCTTTTTGGGGATTAGCACAGTACGTCCCTCGACGAACCAGTCCGGAATCTGCTGCCCCTCGTTCAACCATGAGTTGAAAACTCGCGCCAGACGGCGGTGAGTGGAAGGAAATTTCTTCCACCACCAGTTGTTAATGCCGTCTGGGCCCGGGGCAGCGAAGTTCTTGGTACCAACAAGTGCTTGTTGGACTTCCTCCGTACTGATTGCCGGGCACACTTCTTCTGGCTCTTCAAGATGTCTGTGACACAGAGCCTCGAAGTGTGCAATTGATGGAGTGTCGCTATTGAATGGACGCGTCGTTTCGTAGATTCCCTTCCAGAAGGTTTCGACATCTTCTACAGTCGGGGGGATTCTTGACGACACGCTGTGGCTCTTGAAAGAGGCGGGAAGGATTCGTACGGAACAAATTGTTTTGTTCCATACTCCTCACCCGCCTCCTCAATGTTTTCTTTATCGCCATGAGTGCTCGGATCCTATCTAGACAGTGCTGCTTGATGGTAAGCATCATTGTCAGATTTAGAGTATGGTGTTGACGTCTTAATCCGGCTGCTATGCGCCGGATTCTGGGAGTAAAAACTCTCCCAGTCGTCTTATATTCCACCACACTCTGGATTCGAGAAGCGTGTTGTCTGGCCGACTGTATTTTGCCCTCGATTTTTTGTACACGCCGCTTGGCTTTCTCGACCCCGTGATTGATTGACCTTTCACGGGGGACGAGTTGCTTCGCGGCGTTGTACACGGCACAGTTGATTTGCCAGATGTCTGCATCTTCCGGAATTTCCTCATCGATGACCGCGTCCATTCTAGCCAGGTCTTGTGGCTTTAGGTTAGCCCTGGTGTTAAGGCTAACTCTCGTCCTTAAGTCAACATCGGCGAACTCTAATGGATGTTCCCCATCAGCTGGTAATTGCCGCGGTGGAACTGCGGCTGGCAGTTCTTCCAGCTGATGGGGTGCCCTGACGTAACCTGTCCTGCGCAAGAAGGATACTTGGTCTCTCAGATGTTGTTGAGAGAAGGCGCGATGCTCTGGATGCATTTCGCACCAAAGTGCATGCAATCGCGCCATGTATCCCCTTCGCTCAGGTTCGCTACTCTCGCGGCAGGTCAGCAAGTCATCCTTTAGTTCCCTCGTCCACTTAAAGCGTCCATGTACAATAGCATTGCTGTCGTCGTTTGGACCGTCCGGTAAGGCCCCTCCCATCTGTCCTTGACCTCCATCCGGCTGAGGTCGATTGTGAGGGGCCCTTCTGAGGTTATATGGAACCATAGCAAAAAAAGAGTACCAGGGTAGTTAGCCCTGGTACTCCCGGCCGGCATTAGTCAGGCAGAGTTGCCTCTGCCTGTCCAGGGTGCACCAACGTGGAGGTTGCCGGTCCTTTGCACCCTTTCAATTTATTATTATTTCAATTTATTATTATTAATATTATTATTGTTATTATTGGCCAAATTTGACATAAACTCGTTGGATTTTACTGATTGCAGTTAAAACAGGCATTTGTTTTTATTACAAGAACATCAGCTACCTTCCGACATAAAAGATAAATCGTAAAAACAAATTTTGCAAATTAAAAAATTACAGTGTTTTTTTCACCGATTTAGTATCATAGCATCCAACAGAAAAATAAAAAAGTATCTAAGTATATTGAACCTGGAAATTTTTCATAATACTTTTAACATTGAGCTTGAGGTTGCCATTTGAATTTAAAGATCCAATCAAAATTCATGTTTAAATTAGATACAAAATTAAACAAAAATATCTAATTACTTTTCTCTCTGGATTTTTCTTGAATTTCTCAGTTAAATACCAAATCAAAATTAAACTCATTTTTAATTAATACGAATAAAAGTAAAACTAATTAAAAATACAATGTTTGTACTTTATAGTATGATTTAAAGTTTTTATACATTTTGAAATATTGCTAGCAGCAAATAACTGAAAACATCAAATAAATAAACTGCTTCAAGAAAGTTAAAGATTGCGAGAAAACTCATTTTGGTTAGGGAACTATTTTATCAACATAAAAATTTCATTCATATTAAATGGAGCACTAATAATTCCATTTTTCGAATTCCACTGAATTTTTGACACAGTAAACAGTTTTACCCTGTAAACTTCTTTACATAACAGCTCCTTCGTGTTTCACCGCCTTTGTTTGTCTCCGCCTATCAACGTTTGGTGTTTTTTAACGAAATATATTACGTCATACGGCTTTATGGATATGGCGTATGATAGTCTAATGTCGCACATTTTACATAATAACGAAATCACCGTTTCAGAAAACGCGGACTGCTTCGTCATTTTTACGTCCACTGACGACACAACACCAAACAGAAAGTATCGAATAAATAATCAATGTCATTATACTCACCGTACACACAACAGCTCTCTAGCTTAGAAGTTGTCAAACTGAATAAAAATCTAAATGATGAAAACAACATAGTGCCCTCTGGGCTCCGACAAAGCAAGGTCAATAAGTCAGGTAGTCAATGCGCCGGCTAGTCCTTTGTGTTTCGCTTATGGACTAAAATGATATTCGCACTTAACTACTTATATAAGTAAAATTCTTGGCGGTCGATGACTGGTCATCGGCTATTTTTACTTGCAAAAATTTAATTAATCTATTTTTCATCTTTTCACATGTGCTTACATATTTGTACACTGTCAGAAATTATAATTTATTTTATTACTCTTGTGGCGCACTTTCCTGTTCTTCACATGAACGGAAGTGTCACTTTGACGTCCAACAGTACGGAGGTGCTCACGATACGGATATCTCGGGCGCCAGTTTCTGTTTAGAGTGCAGAAACACCACTTTACTCTATCGGCGGGACGATAGAGGTCGGGCAACTACAGTGAAGAAACGGATAAGCCAGGGGTCGGGAAAAGGTAACTTACACACTATAGTTAATGAAACGACTCTCATTCAATATATTTACATTTATTCTACACACTAATTACTATTTACACTATATACATCTTAGCAATTACAACTTATACTACAAGCGGTCCTAATTACAGGCGAGCGGGGACAGTAAGCGGGCGTACAAGCAGTGCGACGCGGTAATACGGTGATTAAGCAGTGAAAAAGGTGACCAGCAATAATGAATCGGCCATAAGCAGACGACGGACGGATACCAGGAGGGGGAAGCAAGCGTTAATACAAGCACACTATGACTATGACTATCTATGGCGGTTATTTACTATGGCTTCGCTGATGGATGGTTCCGGACTTTTGATGTGCCGAATCTAGTACCTCCAAGTCACCCTGAAGAATATAACGTGCTCAGTTAGCTTGGAGGACACACGGTATAACGTGGTTAGGTTTTGGGGGGAAGGAGTGGCAAGCCTACAGGTTGGAAATTTAAAGAGACTACGGTAATGTCAAACTCCAAGTCACCCTGCAGAATATGACGTGCTCAGGTAGCCTGGAGGACACGCTGTATAACGCGGTTACATTTTGGGGAGGGGGAGGAGTGGCAAGCCTACCGATTGGAAATTTAAAGAGACTACGGTAATGTCAAACTCAAAGTCCCTGCAGAATATGACGTGCTCAGGTAGCCTGGAGGACACGCCGTTAACGCGGTTATGGTTCCAACCTTCAGCCGCTCTCCCGTTCTACACTCGGACGGAATGGTATGTGGCGGATATGGCTTTTCGCTCGCGTACTCCACGGATGGGGCGTTCGCGTTTTGCAAACTCTAAACTATGTCCGGAAAATACACACAAGCCAAATAATACTTGTTATTTACCAAACCTTTATTTATCAAACCTTGATACCTACTTCCGTATCCTGGACTGCTTCCTCTCTGGAGCGGTCGGTGTCGGCACGTCTGGTAGGCACTGGCGGTAGTAATGGACTGTCCTGGACGCTCTGAAAAATCCTCAAGCTACTAAACTCTGCCAAAAGCAAAAGTAGGAGGAGACGCGGTAGTCATGCGCGGAATATGGCAACTACGTCACCTTTTACGAAAAATTCCGAATTAAATTTAAATACCTATACCTCTATACCTGCAGCTCGGCATATTTGAAATGTTTATACAAACGGATTACTACTACCTATCTTACAAATAATAATTATACTATTATTAATGTGCAACTGACAAACCACTATTAAGGGCGCGGTAATACAATGTTTAAAATATCTTTTGAATCAGGCAAATAGCACCTAGTTACGTATTTTAATTCTATAAAATAACCACTTCGTTACATTCTTACATTGCCCATTTTTCGGAATATGTTAGAAGTAAGATCCATCTCTGGGATGACATCCAAATTTCCTAAGTACCAAATTCAATTTGATAATCTGGTGTTTAATGATATTAAAGTAATTATGCGAAATAACAACCACATACATCTTCGGTCTTCGGCCAAAGTTGAGAAGGTAGGATAGTATCATTTTGGGTGGTATCGCCAATCCTGCAACCTGAACAAACGAAAAAATATAACCGGAAGAACTATGATTCAGTTTACTCCTTGACTTTGTTGAGCTCACAACGTGCATCTACGACAAATGTTAAAGCAAATGTTAAAATTAAAGAACGTTTTTCTCACTCAATTGGCAAAAAACGCCCCTTCACTTATATAATGTTATTAATATCGTAGATATTTCGAAAAAAGCATTGAACAATAAGGAAATGATTTTGAATTTATGTGGGGCGACACTTTCAAAAGGTGCACAGAATTTGTTATCGGCCAGCCGATTCTGTCTCGCGAAAGAAAACTTTGTCGTTATCTAGATGACGTAAACATTCACCCATTATTTGGAAACACCCAATGATAAATATCGACAGATAATTTTTGAAGTAGTTGATCAAACATTGAGTGGTTTCAGTACATTTCAGTCTGACACAATGGACAATTTAATAAAAATTGAGTTAATGCTACTAGATCAGAAGTTGTGACGAAAACTTATAATTTTGATGAAGAACGGCTTGACATTGCTAAGCGGAAGCTTCTAAGATTGAAAATTTCAATGATGTAACGATTTTTTTTCGAAATCGCTAAAATGGCTTATAAATGAAATGTGAAATCAAACAGTTCGTAGCTTGTTTGGTGACAGCCCCTACGACAACATACACAGAGGAGCGATCATTCTCCTGCCAACGAGACTTAAATTGTATATTCCTCAGGCCATGGAACAAAAGAGATTAAATCATTAATTAGAAATGCTGCATGTTCACCAAGAAGAAACACGCGCTGTAAATGTAGGTAATGAAGCATACGAATTTATAGACTGTTCGGTTGTGAGACAAAATACGTTCCATCATCGCATCACAAAATAAACTAACAATCTATACCTGTGCTAGTCAATAGGGCCATGTATTATATTTTTAACATCCTTTTTTCATACCTACATCTAGTCCCCAGAGTAACGTTTCTGTTTATTTTAGTAAAGTAGATAGGGATTTTTTTCTTTAACTTTTAGGTAGGTATATAGGGTGTCCCATAATTAAGTACCTTCCATCAGGGGGGTAATACAACTAGAAAAAATAAGTTGAGTTTTGTATATAAAAAATTTGCTTTAATTCAGTTCCTAAGGGAGCTACAACCCCTTAAAGAGAGTGCGTACAACATAGTTATTGACCAATAAATTTGAAACATCTTAAGTTGCAAAAAACAAATTTGGACCATTTATTAACTTTATAATGTCACATGTCTTGTCAAATTTTATCTAAATATCATGATTTGTTGGGGCAGTTACAGGGGGGTGTGGAGTGAGGGTGAATTTTCGCTGTAACTTGTCTTTTTTTAAATATTTAAAACAGAAAAAGGCATCAGTGTTAAAAACTGCATAAAAAAGGTTATCTTACTAAAATTCGATAGGAGCCATCGTTTTGGAGTTATTTGTATTTTAGTATTACAATACAGAATAGGTATGCAGGCAATGGAAGACAACTACTGTTTGACTGAGGAATAAAGACCCGCGGAAAGAATGTGACTTCTGTATTTCATTCACAATTAAGCGTAAATGAAATAAAAGAATTAGTGCAAGGCAAGTTTTTGTGATCGTTTGCATCGACATCTACTCATTGGGAGAAATATTATATTCCTAGTACGTTTCCGCAGAAAGCTAGCGAATTATAGGAAATACTCTCGCAGAAAGCTGGTGACTTATCGGCAATACTCTCCCTTGCTATCTATCTATCGTTTTGTAGAGCAATTTAAAATATTGCTTTATGCAATAAAGCATATATTTTATGGACAAGGAAACATTTTTTTATTTTAAATAAATAATTTATAATTAATGTTATTTTAAATTTGTGTTTTAAGTCCGGAAGATGATGTATATATTATTGTATACCTATCCTGTATTGCAATATTAAAATATTGTCTGGTCGTCGAAAGAAGACCCATGGAAAGAATGTGATGTCTGCATTTCATTCACAATTAAGCGTAAATGAAATAAATAATTTAGTGTATGGCAAATTTTTGTGACTGTTTGCGTTCTCACCTACTTATTGGGAGAGATATTATATTACTAGTATACGGTTTCGCAGAAAGCTAGCGACTTATCGGTCATACTCTCCCTTGCCGCGCGGGCCTTCTTTCGCCGGCTGGACAGTACAAATAACTACAAAGCTATGGTTACTATTGAAATTTAGTATGCAGTTTTTAACACCGGCGGCTCTTTTCATTTTAAATGTTTAAAAAAAAAAGAAAGAAATTATAGCGAAAATCATCCTCACGCCCCCTTTGACTATCCCAACAAATCATGATATTTAGATAAAAATATGACAAAATATGTAATATTATGAAATTAATAAATCGTCTAAATTTAATTTTTGCAAACTTAAGGCATTTCCAATTTATTGGCAAATAAGTACTCTTTTAAGGGGTTGTAATTCTCTTATGAACTGTTTCAAGCCAAGCGTTTATATACAAAACTCAATTTATTTTTTCTAGTTTTATCACCTCCTTGAAGGAATGTACTTAATTATGGGACACCCTGTATAATATATAAAAACATAAAAATACCGCAGACAACCCACAGATCCAAAGCGTGCGAAGAATACACTTATGAAAATCAGTGCCGATGGAGGGATTCGCACCCGCAGAACGATGGAGAGATTATGTAGTCACAGTTGCCATCGTGCGCTCGAGCCAACTACTCCACCGAGCTGCCTGGTAGCTATAATTAATAAAGTTTAGATCATGCACCCTTGAAATTTTAAAAAGTCGCCAGCCAAGCTTTTCCTGTTAGTTTATTTTTCTACAGTGTGTCCCTGAATTGACTTTGAGATAGGTGTAATATATCAAAAAAATATTAGTACGGCTTTCATTTTCTGCAGTCTCGGCCTGCATGACCTAAAATAAATTTCCACCAAATTACAGTTCAAAAGGGATCTAAGTCGCACAGTTAATCTAAGAAGAAAATAAATCGTTGTAGGTAAAATAGTCTTTACGTTGATTTTACGAAAAAATTCTATTTGAATAAAATGTTTTGATTTGAAAATTAGAGTCATATGCCAACTTTCATTGCATTTGAACAAAAAAAAAAAAGATAATAATACTACAAATTAAAGTGAATAGCTTTTTATTTTTTAGCACAAGTGTTTTTTTGCATTAAAAACTGTAAACTGGCTATAAATTGTCAAAGATTTGACATTATTAGTTGGTGTAAAAAGTCATATCAATTAAAATGCTTACCCTCGAGAAAAAAAATATTTATTGTATAATGCTATGGGATGGGGCAAATTAGCTGCAAAGCAGTGGTTAGACAGTTCGAACAAAAGTTTCTAGGAGTTTCAGTAAGCGACGTTACCGTTAAAAGTATTGCGACAAAATTGTCATGGACTGGGATCATTGAAAATCGAAAGATAGAGAAGAAAATATTGGACGAAGACGATGCGGCAACAGTTTTGGTTTTGGGCGACGTCAGAGCAAACAGCAAAATCTCATTAAGACGTAGGGCATCAGAACTTGGCGTGAGAAAATCACATTTGCAAAGAATATTTAAGATGAATAAGATAATTCCGGACAAATCTAAATTTCGTCACATTTTGAAACCAAACGACGAAGGGAAACGATTTGACTTTTGTTTGTGGATTGGAGAGAAGTGTCTCACGGAAAGAAACTTAGAAAACAACATTATTTTTTCGGACGAACCGACATTTACCTCTAACGGAGCTATTCCTTCACAAAATTGTAGGTAGGTCAGATGAAAATCCAAATTTTAGAATAAACTGTAGAAGGCAGTATTAAAAAAAAGTGAATGTTTGGTGTGCCGTTTCATACGATGGGATAATTGGACATTATTTTTTGGATGGAAATTTAAATCAATATGTGTATTTGGAGAAATTGCAAAATTATTTACAAAATTACCTTGACGAAATAAATTGGGCTATGAAAAAAATTTATTATCAGCAAGACGGTTGCAGCCCACACTCAATTCGTTTAATAGGGAATTTAATAATAATATAACACCACATAAAATTACAACCCCTTTTATCCCTGAAGGTCTGGAATGAACTTGTGTGGGAGAGGGCTACACATTTAGAGACAATGGACACATACCCAATATCCGAGTATATTACGATTAATCACTCTCACAGAAAAATCCCAGTTCCTCGACCGGGAATTGAACCCGGGACCCCGAAGTTTCGAGGCAAGTACGTTACCTCTAGACCACGGAGCCAATTATTCGAACAATATATTTGGAGAAAAATGGGATGGTAGATTTAGGCCACAACCATACCCACCAAGAAGCCATAACTCTTAAAGAATTAAGAACTTAAAAGAAATTAGAAGAAGGGTGGAATTATGTAGTAATTTAGGAGGGGAACTATTTGAATAGGTTTTTAGTTGAATTAGTTAAAATTGTTAATTGTGTTAAAAAATAAAAAGCTATTCACTTTAATTTGTAGCATTTTTTTTTTTTTTGTTCAAATGCATATGGAGTTTGCATATGGCACTAATTTTCAAATAAAAACATTTTATTCAAATAGAATTTTTCCATAAAATCAACGTAAAGACCATTTTACCTACAATGATTTAGTTTCTTCTTAGATTAACTCAACGAGTGTCATTACACAGATGTCTCATAACTGGTAATAAACATATTTTTTCTTGACGTCGCGTCGATAGTTAGTTGTGACTGTAGTAATTTTTTTAATATACACGTGTAAATGGCATAATTTCAACAAAAGAAATCATCCAAGTGGTTTGGAAAAAGTCAATAATAATACAGGAGTGGAAGGAGACCATAAAGAGGTTTCAAAAAATGTTCTGATATACATGGCATTCCATTTAGAAAAATGTTACTTGACCCTCTAGAATCGTCTTATCTCACACTGTATATTCGAAAACAATTTCCGCTTATATACTTTTTTTGTCTAGTTTACTTGTGTTTTTAAATCAAGTTTCTAGCTATCAGAGAACTCAAGATATCGAAGTCGGACACACCATTGCCCCACCCTGTATAACAAGTCTATATTTAGACGATTTACTCAAAATTAATTGTGCGAAAACATTGTATTGTTTATCTTAGTACATACATGGCATTTCATTTAAAAAAAAACGTTAGTTGACCCTGTAGACTCGTCTTGGCTCACCCTGTATATTCAAAAATAATTTCCGGTTATAGACTATTTTGTCTAGTTTATTTATGTTTTTAAATGAAGTTTCTAGCTATCATAGAACTCGACATATAGAAGTCGGACGCACTGTTGCCCCACCCTGTATATTTCAAATCAGAAAAATATAAGGATCTTGAAAAGATAATAATATATGGGGTGTTCTATTTTAAAAGCTAATTTTATAGAATTCCTCCATTTTGCGATTGTTGATTGTTTTGTTACAAGATTAATAAATTTAAGAAAAAAACCTGAAACTTTGGTATTTAAAATTTTTCTGTATTTCTTCAAATAAACTCCGTAAGTTGGCAGCTAATTATAAGGAAAGACCATGTACTTACATATACGTATAAAAGCAAATAGTAAAATACCAGATTTCACAGAAAATCAATTAAATCTTACTTCACAATGTTTTCCCAACGAGCTTTCCTTTTGAAACGTCACTAATAGATCTCACCCACTTCATAGATTTTTGCGAATACGAAAGTGTATGGAGTGTGAGATTGCAGATTGTAGAAATGTAATGTTTATATTTCTAATAGTGATTTAATAAGAAGTTTGAAATATAGTGCTTTGTATTTGTGATAGTCTTTGCAACTGAATGCCTGTAAATAAGAATATCATCAGATGCACTAATTATTTTTTCTTACTTGTGTTGAAACTCTGATCTGAAACTTAATGGGCTTTTCTGTGTGTCCAGAAAAGAGCACCTATAATAAAACGAGTACTCTACTTGGGTATTAGATATTTGAATAGCAGCAGTTACTTTACTAACAAGAGTAAGATCTGAGTGAGAAAGCCCATATTCATCAAGATACGTGTAAACGCTCATAGCAAATAAAAATTTATATTTTTCTCCGCATGGTTTCAGTACAATCTAAGTGTTTCGATGAAAGCGAGCCAAAGAACTAAAAAGGTATTATACCTTGGGGTGCTTTGGTGTTAGTATATATACAGTTGTAGGAAATACTAAGTAACCTAGGAACTTTATATGTTTTTCATGTTTTTTCTTAAAAGCATGTAAAACCTGAATGTTTTTTTATTTAGTGATGTAATTGTAGGTATACATTTTCGATTCCACACAAGTATTCTTGTTCTCTATTTTAGTTAACATATAATATTCGTATTTAAAACATATATTGCTGGCCGTGTTTAAGGGCAAGTATGCAATATATTATGTTGATTTATTTATTTTTTGTAAAATCAGTTACCTATTTATTATACAGTGTGAATTTACTATACTTATAAACTTTTTTTATTTTTGGTTTTTTACAAAAACTTATTCGGCATGAAATCTTCCGTTTATTCTTAAAAGTCTTCAATCATAATCAGAATCACCATTTTCTATACAGCGTGACCAGAAATGTAGAAATTAAAATTCTACCATGAGTAAAGTACCTTTATTTTAATTGATAGCGATAAATCTTATGAGAAAACTTTTAGCCAAGAAAGTGGTTTGTATTATTAAATGACTAAATTTGTCTATAGTTGAGGACTTTTTTACTACTGTTTAAAAACAATTCGGTCTTGAAAAACACGTTTGTTTATTGTGAAGAGCTATTAACTGTAGTCAGATTTACAATTTTTCCTGCTGGGTGGCCAGAATTAATTAACTAAAAGTACAAAGTAACTGAAACCAATCAATTTTATTTCAGAAATACTACAATAAATGCCTCAATTAGCAGTGAAAAGTATCTGAAAATTTATTCAACATAAAGATCCCCAATTTTTATACATTTTTTATTATTTTTCTAAATTCTTCATCAGAATTAAACATTGTTTAATTAAAACAAAGAAGGTTTAGTGCCATATTCCCCAAAAAGAAACAATTATGCAGCTACGGACGCGTGTTTCGGAGTTATTGCCCCTCATCAGCGTAGCGTAGCTAAGGAATTGGATCTACGATGGGATAGATCAGGAACAAGAACTAATATAAGGCTGGAAAGTACAGTACACAGTACTCAATTAGTGTCTTCATGTTCCCATGTGCCACATTTGGGGCCTCGATGAGCACAGTCAACACACAGAGCTCTATGTGTACTGCTCATTTCCACCTGGCACATACAAATAAAACAAGATAGATTTATTTTGAAATGAGCAGTACACATAGAGCTCTGTGTGTTGACTGTGCTCATCGAGGCCCCAAATGTGGCACATGGGAACATGAAGACACTAATTGAGTACTGTGTACTGTACTTTCCAGCCTTATTTTTAGTTCTTGTTCCTGATCTATCCCATCGTAGATCCAATTCCTTAGCTACGGTACGCTGATGAGAGGCAATAACTCCGAAACACGTGTCCGTAGCTGCATAATTGTTTCTTTTTGGGGAATGTGGCACTAAACCTTCCTTGTTTTATTTTGAACCCCAATAAATCTATCTTGTTTTATTGTTTAATTAATCTACAGTTTCTCTGATTTTTTATTTTAATGCCCCCATAGAAAAAATCTATTGACGTTAGGTCAGGAGATACAACTGGCTACTTTATAGATCCAAAAGAACCTAGCCAATACACGGTGAGCCTAGACGATTCTACAAGGTCAACTAGCATTTTTTTAAATGGGATGTCATGTATAACAGAACACTTCTTGAAACTTCTTTGGAGTCCCCTTCCACCCCTGTATTTGACTCTCTCCCAACCACTTGGATGTAACGTTTTTTTTTTTATTGAAATTATGCCATTTGCCACGTGTATATTAAAAAATCACTACAGTCACAATTATCGATTTTAAGAAAAATATGTTAGTATCAGTCATGAGATATTTGTGTGATGATACTCAGGCATTTTCACTTCCTAAAAGTATACAGGTTGGCCAAAAATTATTTTTAAATTTACAACTATTTGAACTGAATTTTCTCAATTTTTTCCAATGGAACACCCTGTACATTTTTGGATGATATGATGTAGAACTGAAAAACGAACATTTGAAGTAATTGAGAAAATCCAGTTCAATAAGTTGTAAATTTAAAATTCGTTTTTAGCCATCCTGTATACTTTTAGGAAGTAAAAATGGCTGAGTGTCATCACACAGATGTCTCATAACTGGTACTAACATATTTTTTGCTAAAATCGATAGTTGTGATTGTAGTGATATTTTTAAGATACATGTGTAAATAATTTCAACAAAAAAAAATCATTACATCGAATTGGTTGGGAGAAAGTCAATAATAATAAAGAAGTGAAAGGAGGCCACAAAGAAGTTTCAAAAAATGTTCTAATATACATAGCATTTCATTTAAAAAATGTCACTTGGCCCACCCTGTATATTCGAACACAATTTTCAGTTATAGACTTTTTTGTCTAGTTTATTTATGTTTTTAAATCAAGTTTCTAACTATCATAGAACTCGAGATATTGAAGTCGGACGCACAATAGTGCAATAGCCCCACCCTGTATTATCCTGATCTAAAAAAATCATTCAATTTAATTCTTCACTTGCCTCAATTAAATTTTAATATCGTACCTTAAATGTTTCATTCAAATTTTTAAATAATTAATTTTTAGCGTCGTTCGATACTGCCAATAATAATTCATGTCATATATTTTAATAATTTCTTCTTATTTACATTGACATTTTTGTAACTAAATTAGACATTTTAAATATCAGACTGCTAAATGTATCCTAACTCCGTTTTATGAGGTCAAATGTGTAACAGATTTCAGTTTATATGAGCTTTATTTAAATACTTAGAAAATATATTTTATTGGCTCGATATAGTACACATGATTTATTATCTTTTATCAATATATTTTTTTGAAAAGAAAAGTACAAAAAAGTTTTGGTCCTGTGGACCTCCTTCAGCTGGTCAATTTACCGAATTTACCATTGTCTTTGGCATTTAGAAATGTGTCTTACCAAATTTAAAAGCTTTGTATGAAAAACTATGGCTTCAATCGCGATATCACAGACATGCAGACAGATTCTTCCATGAAGTTATGTTTTTCATTATAATTCCTTGAGATTCGTCCAGAAATGCAATAATTTTTTTTATTTCCTTCCCCGAAATTGTACCTTTCTTCTTTTCTTCTTCTGGTGCACCACATTTACCAATTTTTATGTGTCACCTAAAATGTTGTTGAACATCTCAATTGCCAAATTTGGGAATTAGTATTTTTTGAGTCATCGTGGCCACACACATACACACACACACACGAACCGACAGACATCATTCGGAAAATTGTCAGAATGGATTCAGGAGGGTTCAAAATGTATATATCAATGCAAAGTCAATCAAAGTCTCGAGGTCCTTATATTAGGTATAAGAAAGTAAAAAGTAGCAAAAAAAATCAATTATTGATTATACGGATGACACTTCGTATTAGGACTGCACTTGACATTACTCGTAAGAGTATTATCTATCCATTAAAATAAAAGTACTTTCCTGTTGCTAAAATTTTGTAACTTCTTCACTTTAGTTCACTTTGTCCAGTGATTCATAAATCTGACTATGGCTGAGGTCTTTCCAGAATAACAGGAGACTTTGTGAAGAGTAACTTTTTGTGAAAACATCAAAAATAAAAAAGTTTAAAGGTGTAGTCCATCCGTGGATACACTGTATAAATAATCTTCATTCTTTGGTGAAAATTCGAAAATAATGCAGATGACACGATCCATATCGGAGCGATTCTAGACTCAGGTGCATATGACAAGTGTTTGGGTTGCGCGACCCAGTAATTTTAATATTTCAGTTCCAGTTCGATGGAGTAGTTGGCTAAAGCGCGCGATGGAAAGTATGACCAGCCTTTCTATCGTAGCTGCGGGATCGAATTATGCTACCAGCACTAGCAATGCTGGTGGTAATGGTTGTGTGTACACGTTTTTTCATTGGCTTTAGAATCGGGGGTTGTCTAATTTCTGTGGTGTTTAATGTTATTACTATTAATAATACTGTACTAAACATACGTGTACGTCCGTTTGCTAGCATGTAATTTAAGCTTCGGGAATTCATTGGTTTTGTAATGCATGCTGAAAAAATCGCAGCGAATATACTTACTTCTAAATAATTTAGTACAAAATGAAAGAATACTATCAAGATTTAAGACATTTTATCTAAAAAATTGTAAAACCTACATATATTATGGCAAAAATTACTATTTTTATCGAAACACAATAAAAATATTGTTAAATTATAATATTACTAATTTTTTCAGTAATTTACTCTACTTTCTGGAATTTTTCATTTCTTGGTTATCGGGAAGTCGATTTTTACAACAACAAAAACAAATTTTAATCATTTTTGAAGCTTATCCCTTTCCATTACAATTGTGGCTATGCTGAAGTTGTACTCAAAATGTAATATTTATGTACAGTGGTTCAGGAGAGAATATGAGAAGATGTATGTCCGAAGAGGAAGCAATTCTTTAGAGAGACGGGTACCGGACCACGATCCTGCCGCCGCTTCAAGTCATAAGAGGTCAAAGGTGCAGATTTTTGACAATGAATAAGTACTCTTTAAGTTATGTCTGTTTCAGGTCAACAACCAAGCAAGAGGCCTCTCTGAGGAAACACAAACAATCCAATCACTTCCTGTCTCTAGCGCGACACAGCTGATAACTGTCTCGATTCGGTCATGTTCTCTAGCTTGGAACGAGTCCAATGAGCAAGTAATCGCTGTGGATCTTCCCTAACGCTATGCATCACAGTGCTACGTTAATCCACGTTGGGATGCCAAATATAACGTTCGTTTACGATAGGATGCCAAATATAACGTTGTTCACATCCAATGCGTGACATTGTGACAAAATAAAATTGAACACCTTACCAATCCTCGACTAGCTCATTATATCTCAGGTTGGATTACTAGTATCATACAGGCGAAACTGGTGCCTTCAGCTTCTCAGTACTCTAAATTCAAGAAATAAACAATTCCTGAAAATTGCATCCATAATTCCCATCTTCAAGAAAGGTTGCGTGACTAATATTGAAAACTACAGACAAATTTCCTTACTAAGTGCATTCTCAAAAAATACTGGAAAAAATAATTTACAATCGCATCATGTCTTTTTTAATAAAATATAAAATACTTACTGAGTGTCAACATGGGTTTAGATCATCCAAATCAACGGAAACAGCATCCGTTAGTTTCTTTAAATATATTTATAAAGAGCTAGATGATGGTAAATATGTCGTGTCGCTATTCTTCGACCTATCGAAAGCCTTCGACTCTGTTGATCGAAATATACTAGTCAATAAGTTGGAAAACATTGGTATATGGGGATGCCTATTAAGTTGTATTGATTCCTACATAAAAAATCGTAAACTGGTGGTAAAGTGTAATGATTCTCAATCTGATATATATGATATAACTGTGGATGTACCACAGGGCTCAATATTGGGTCCATTGTTGTTCTTAATATATATTAATGACTTGCCAAATTATATTCAACACGGCGAAACCACGATGTATGCTGATGACACCACTGTCTCGGTATCAGCTATTACTCAGGATTAACTTTTTCATAAGATTTATGTGACGTTGGATGATGTACATGCCTGGTGTCAGAGGAATAAGCTTATTCTAAATAGTGAAAAAACGGTTTTCATTAATTTTAATCTTAGAAGACCGGTAACTATAACTGAAAACATAAGTTTTAGTAACTCTACAAAATTCCTTGGCACCTATATTGACAGCAACTTAACGTGGGAAATACACACGGACCATATCTGTAAATTACTTAATAAAACTTACTTCGCCATCTTACAATTAAAAGATACAATCACCCAAACAGGTCTCCTAGGTGTGTACTATGCCTTAGCGTATTCACACTTGTCATTGAATATATTAACCTGGGGGAGATCGAGTTACCTGCAACGCGTTTTTATCTCCCAGAAAAGATTACTACGATTAATTTTTAACTTAAATTATAGACATAGCTGTAAAGATGTATTTAAAGAGAACAATATTTTGACTGTTCCTTGCATTTATATATATAAATGCCTATTATTTGCTAAAATAAATTTGTATTCTTTCTCCTCCTCAGCAAATAATCACGAATATAATACCAGACATCGAGATCTGTTGCTGATCCCAGTACATAAAACAGCAACATTTGAAAACTCATTACACTATAATTGTATTATTTTATTTAACAGCATTCCTAAGGCAACTAAAGAATTGAATTTACCCTTATTCAAAAGAAAAATTAGGAAAATGCTGGTGGAAAATGCTTTTTATAGTGTAAATGAATTTGTTAATAGTTTAAAATAGTTTTTCCTTTTTTATAAGTTTGTCCTATCTGATTCTGTTGTTAGTGTATAACAATTTTTATTTTGTTTTTTATGCCTTAAGTTTTAAAATGTGACATACTATGTATACTATTGACTAAGTTTATATTTATATATAGTAATTAAGTTTTAAAATCTGACAATATAAATTAATTGCAATATAGACAACTATTTCACTATTTTTTGGACGTACCAAATGTACATTATATGTATCTAAATTGGGAAATAAATTTCTATTTCTATTCTATTCTATTCTATAATTAATAGTTGATCAGAGAATTTGGTATACCTAACCACACTTTATACCTTTTAATGAAACCTATTCTGGGAAATTAAACAACATAAGTTTAATAAAATGTTTAATTATATCAAGTCCAGCTAATCAGCCAGGTTTTAAATATAAAAGAAATATTTACAATAGGTATCTGAATTTTTTTAAATTCATAAACTATCCCCGAAACAAAAGTATGTAATACCAATAGGTTGATTTATACCAAATGCAATTGCATGTAGTTTACAAAAAAAATCACATAAAAAATATTTATATCTAGATATTACTATTATTACATTTTTCGTAATCAAAGTTCAACGATCTATCACAGATCTAGTTTTGATTGGACTATATTTACAACATGAGTAGGTACTAGTACTAATTTAAATTTGAATAATTAAAATTGAAAAAACGTGCATAAAATAAATGATTAATTATTGACATCAAGGTCGACATTTTTTATAAGTACATAAAAAAATGATATTAAAACTTAACTTTAACCTCCGAGAGTTAAAAAGTATGTTCAATTTTGGTTTCTTTAATACCAGACTAATATTGTTCCATTAACCAAACTGCAGCATTACAAAACTCGACGATAAAATTAATTGGCTATTGATTTCCAACACTTTTCGAAACACAAATCGACCCTCTAATTCAGCTCTACTCGGTACATTAGCAAGACTTGATAAAATTCCATTTTCCATGGCATCAAAAGTACATAAAAACCACATTTACAACATTACCTAGGTCATAATCTAACGTTCTTATTTTAAACAACAATTCACCAAGTCGAAACACAGTAAAAGTCCTACGATAACTCCGTGATTGTCCCCTGATAGTTAATAAAAGCCAAGTGATAGCTGCTTTTCCTAAGAATCATTCACCGGAATCCTGTGTAAGTCTCGTGGTGGTCTAATAAAAGCCCAGTGAAAACTCCTTGACAGTTGCCTAAAGAAACATAAGTAAGTACTTGTGAATTATCGTCCCAATTTAATTAACTTACCTTTTATATAGTGCAAAGTCCTAAGTGCATCCACATGTTTTTTATTGTGGAAAAAATCCAGCAGTTAGATGACAAAATACTAAGTAGCATCCTAAATAATTCAGCATTTAGCTGATAAGATACTAAGTAACATCCTTTAAATTGGTGAACGAAATAATCCTAAAACAAGTATGATTAACATCCCCTAAAATGATTTTGGATTAAAATTTCAATCCTTCACCAGCTACAAGACACAAAATGTAGGTACGTCCGCTCACTAAGACTATGAAAAGGGAAGGAAATCAACCGCGGAGCTATAACGTGATAGATTGACAGAATATAGAGAAGTACCAGAAAATACCAAGGTCGATCACATGTCGTATGAATGTGAAATTGTGTAAACACGTATCAATACTTATGAAGACAAATATAAAATATAAAACGTTAAATAGAAAAGTTAGAAAGATAAGAAAATTATATAAAGTAATATTTATGCAAGGTGAATCATAAAATACCACGGCCTCAGATTCGGTTATTTGCAGAATCAATAATGTTTGTCGACCCTAGTGCTAGCAGCTGAAGTGCGTTCCATTAATGTAATGAAGAATGTACTAACATACTTAGCTTAAACGGTCTAAGTAGTAATAGTCTGAAATTATTTTGAAAACAGCCCAACTATTATTTAAGCTTTGTTATTCTATAGTTACTCATTTCACACGCAAAGTAACGATCTTTATAAATAAACAGGTCTATACAATACAGACGAGCTGAGGTGACCACAGATCAACTCGCTTCGCAATTTCGACAAAAATTGAACACTGCCAATAAATCGAATAAATGACATTTTTGTCACCCAAATCCCAAATACTTCAGTGTCACGATAGATAATGCGTTCGGAAGCAAATGTGCTTGCGAAAAAGTAGACCAAGAGTGAAAGACGCCAGCAGAAGGAATTCATCAGCTAGAACCGAAAGAGTTTTGCTGAATCACATAGATCATTCGAACTTGCAGATGGAGTTGCCGAAAGGAATTGATCACTCCCTTACAAGGCTTCTAATAATGTGTAGGTGCAAAGAGCAAAAGTTCTGCTCAACCTTTGTTGTTATTGGAAACAATAATTCAATAAAACGTCAGTACAATATGACTTGTCACTTCTGTCAAATAAAGTGGATGGGTACCTCAAAGCAATGTTGTCAATAATAAGAGACAGAAATACTACAATTCCAACCACATATCAAACAGTAAAGAAATGAATGAGAAGAAGCAATACCATGTATGGTATTCCTTCCAAGGTTTTGTCGCATGATATCATAAATAGATTGTTTTAACGATCTAAGGATAATTTGAGTGCATCAACACGAATATTATCTCGTGAATAGAGAATTTGCTAGAAATGATTTAAAATATCGAAAGAGGAAGATGTGTTCAAATACACACAGGCTCAGTTGAAAAGAATACCTATATGCCACCCAACATTAAGACATTACTTTTCCAATAATAAAGTGATTATTTGGGATGATAAAAAATATTTCACTTTATCCAGTGACAGAGAATGATGGGTTCTATACAGACAACATAGAAAATTATCTAAATGAGGTTAAATTTAAAGGAAAAGCCAAATCGCCGACAAAGTTTACGTTGGATGTGTAAGGGAGGAAGCTGGGAATGCCAACATTTGTTCAGAGAGCCTACCTAAGTTACTTCAGTTTGTCAATACGCATCATTGTAATTACCAAATCATATTCTGTCCCGACTTGACATCCCGCCAGTATGTCAGAACAATCAGAAACTAGTTAGAGGCTAATAATAATATACCTTTTCTACCAAAAGTGGACAACCCCCAAATGTCCCTCAAGAGCGGTACTTTGATAAATTTTGAGTAGGAAAGTTTATGATAACGGCTGGGAAGCTCGAAACGAAGCAGTATTGCGACGCAGAATATTACAAAAACTCGACGGGTATTATTTTCATGCTAAAAAATGGCAATTTCAAATAAAAAATCGACCTGTTTCAGGATTTTTCCTAAAAAGTTAATAATTACACTTAAGATGAATTTATTCTATACATATGTAAAAGAACCTTTTATATTAAAGTTACAAGTGTCATTTTTATTTTTATTTTTTTTCCAAACAATTGTTACGTACATTATAAACGTATAAATGATTAAAAGTTTAAGCAAATACAGCTGACTGGTTTTCCTAAATTTTCTCATTTGACTACGACACTGCTCATTTCCTTTTGTGTGCACCATATAAACGTTTGCCGCTTAAAATCTCTAAAATGCAAGATATTTCTTCTGTAATAATAAGAGATTTCTACAGGATATAAATACCTTTTATGAGCTGGAAAATCCAAAGCATTCCACTTTTTTACTTATTCCAGATATGTGTAATCTCATCGATAACTTCCTTAATTATTTGGAAACCCAATAAAACGCTTTTCTATTTGTGTGACTTTGTGAAATGGCTGAGTTCCCTGATCCTATCAATTACATGAGGCACAAGTTAAGTTAATGGAAAATATTGATTTAAAGTCAATTAAGTCGTTATTTCTTCGCTGCAAGTTTCATTATATTATTTTCCATCATTAAAACATTAACTACCGAGAAAAAATAAATAAATTCGTCTCATATAACAAAATCCATTAGTGTGAAATTTAAATATACGGGAGGATTTAGGAAAAAATAACATGGTTTATTTTATATAAAACAATAAAAATACTTGCCTTCATAAAGGTACAAATCATACAGTTTAAATATGTATAAAGGATGTTCTGCTTAGATTTTTGGGTCGATTATTTCGGGAGCTACAACCTCGTTTATCACGAAGAACAGTTGCTTAATTTTTTATTAAGAAATTAACTTGACTTGATTATTTTGCTAGATTTCTCAGAAATCTGAAGAGAGCTGAAAAATAAATTATTGCTTTTAAATTACCTATTTCACATTGTTGAGGGAATTTCATGCAAAACCGAATAAATCCATAAATTCTTTAAGCAATTTTAAGGCAAATTGGATTCTTGTATACTTAGAACAAAAATTAATTATTAGCCCTTACGTTTAGTTTTGATGTTTATACTTTTTTAAGATCATAATAAGATTTTTTTTTAAGCAAAAAAATCTGAAAAATTGTGTTTGTGAAAGAACAAAATAAACAAAAATTGATTAACTTGATTTTAATCTGCTGGATTTATTCGGTTTTACAAGAAATGCTATTTGTTATATATATTATTCCATATAAATATTTTTAATTAACATTCTAAAAACAAAAAGTTACTGTTAAAGTATTCTTAGAGTACTATTCAAAACAAAATATTAAAAAAAACATCCAGTATAAACAAATAATGCTACAAATTTATTCCAACAACGATTAAATGAATATTAAAATAATGTTAAGTAAACAATATTCAATTCTGATTAATAATATGGATATAGAAGAAGTTTACTGTTTCACAAATATTATGAGAATGGCTTGAAAGAGAATTGCATAATATTCTTTTAATAATATTGTAATTAAATATTTTTAGAATATGATATTTACATTATTTAATGAATATTCTAAAAAATATTGTAATGGAATATTATGTTATTATTATCTTAATCTGAATATTACAGGTATATTAGCAAAACAATATTTAAGAAATATTCCGAAAATAACTAAAAAATTATACGCAGTATATTATTTTATTAATACAACAATTAAACAGTCCAGATACAATTTTTTGGGAGAAGAATATTCAAAGATTATTCACTTATTATCCAACAGGAATAATTCTATTCGACGATTTAGGGATTAATCAAGGAATCGTATGTGCTATCTGGGTTGGTGCAAATAGTGAAAACACCATGTATTGTGTAGTGTGTTGTATTCAGTTAAATTTTAATCTTTAAATATCTCGAAAATGGTTGATTTTAGCGATTCAGACAAGTAAACTTATTTTACTTAGAATTAGTAAATACAGTTTGTTGTTTGAATTTTTGCACGTATATCAAATTAGGTAGGACCTGCTCGTGTATTTCTATATTGCAGCCATGACTTTCTAGTATCAACAAATACAATTATAATATGTATAATAGAAACGTCATCCAGTACTCGCCATTGTTCAAAGGTAGAGTTGTCCTTTCTATTTATTTTTTATTATTATTTGATTCATAAGACTACTAGGTAAGATGCGCAAAGATCCAATCAACAAAGTATATTTTATAACTTCAATTAAAAATATCTGTACAGCTGTTCTAATAAAAAAATCACATATTTATTATTTAATGTATTGTATTGGGCGCCCTGTATAACTTGGGTCAAAACTAATACGAAATTATAATTTATCACCATAACAAACCTATCTGTACCGATTTTGAATTTAATCCGTCAAGTAGTTTTTGAATTGCATCAAGAAAACCATTAAAAAAATATTTCAACATCTGGTATCTTATTAACTAGACACATTTTAGTTAACTTGTTTGGTTAAATCTTCATATTTTGAGCCAAAAATCTCTAGTTACCCTGGAGGCCCATCCTTCAAAATTCACCCGATAGGTATTTTCAGTGATAATAATAGTGATAAAGCAAAAATAAATATTATAACTCTTCCAGAAGAGAGGCTGCCTCTTGGAGTCTTCTGGTGGCTGTTCTCGCTCTCCAGGATCTGGCCGTGACGGCCGTGTCGTCCGCGTAGGGTGCCATTGCGGTGCCCTCGGCCTTTGGGAGATCAGAGGTGAAGACAGCAAACATATGGGGTGACAGCACAGAGCCTTGGGGGACTCCGACTTCCATCGGTCGATACGTGGACACACAGTCCCTGATCTTCAATCGCATCTGTCTCCCGTGCAGGTGTGATCTAACTAGTTTGACGAGTGCAATGGGATAACCCATACTCATCATTTTAGCTAGTAGACCATCGTGCCAGACCCTGTCGAAAGCCTTCGCAACGTCCAGGAGTAGTGCCGTCGTGACCTGTCTTTGGTTGAAACGTTTGGTGACTTCTTCGGCGATCCTGAGCACTTGGAGTTCCGTACTATGTCCTGTCCTCTACGCGAACTGTTCATCCGGGATGATTTGGAGCTCTTCGGTTTCCTCTTCTATTCTTCTCAAGATGACGCGCTCGGCTACCTTGCTCACAGCTGAGAGTAGGCTGATGGGCCTGTAAGAGGAGGGAAAGATTAGTTCCTTACCTGGCTTCGAGATGACTATGACGTCGTCATTCTTCCACCTGCCCGGAAAGTATCTGAGCCTCAAGATCCCGTTGATGATATTCACCAGGGCTGCCACCCCTTTCCTGGGTAGCTTCTTGAGTGCCATGTTTCCGATCTTGTCACATCCAGGAGCTTTCCTCTGCTTTAAGTTCCTTAGAATCTCCTTGACCTCCTCTGGAGTGGCCGGACGGATGTGATCATCGTCTGGCAGGCGGAGCATCCGACGCACTCTGCGTTCCACGTCATCAACCCAGTTCTCGTCCTCATCATCGAGTTGGTTTTCCCTACACTGCAGTTCCAAGCTGTCCGCGAATGCTTCAGCTTTTCTTGGCAAGTGTAGACAATCCCATTTTCTCCGTGGATTGGGGACATCGGTTTCGGCCTGTTCCGCAGAGCACGCTGGGTGTTCCAGATGCTCCTGTCCGTGGGTCCAGGACCAGGGAGTGCACCTCTTGACGTGTTCCTGGAGGGCAGCTTTGACTCTCCTGTTCAGCGTGTTATACGCGTGCCTATCCTCAGGGAGTCTAGTCTTTTGGGCCCTTTTCTTCGTCCTTCGTCTGTCCTGAATCAGCTGCCTGAGGTCCTCCGTGAGCTTTGCCATCGGCGCTGGTGCCCTTCTGGTCTCCGTCTCTGTGGTGCATTCCTCCATCGCTTCCTGGATCTGGTTTTCCAGGGAGGTGATGGCCCTTCCCACATCTTGCTCGGATTCAATCCTGGGAATATGTGCAATGTTCCTTTGCAGTGCTGCACGGAACAATTCCCAGTCTGTCCTCCTTTTGACGAAGGTCCTAGTGTCCACATCGTCCTTCTCTCCTAGATCCAAGAAGATCCGGTTATACTCGGTGGAACCTTCCGTCCTGGTAGAGATTTCCGCATTGAGGGTTATCTCCTTCATTATAGCGATGTCCAGCACGTCCGGTCGGTGGATCCCATTGTCGTGCGTCGGATCATCCGGTCCTAGTGCCTGCATGTTGCCAGCGTGTCGTCCCAGAAATCTCAGCAGATCTCGTCCTAGAGTGTTGGTGACTCTGCTGTTCCATTCCTGTGACTTGGCGTTCCAGGTCCCCTATGGCAAGCACCTGAGTCTGGTCCTGAAATATTGCATCCAGGTCCGTGTCCAGGATCCGACATCGGGGTGGCTGATAACAGGATACCACTTGAATGTCGCCATTTCATGCCGTTGACACTACTACGGCGCGGCGGTGGCTTCCAGGATTTCCATGTCCGGCAGCACGATTGGATGGTGGTCGATCGACTTCTTTACCAGCAGGGCTACTCCTCTCATCGGCCTTGGTCCAGCATAGTTGCAACGTAAGTGGTTAAAATTTTAGTGAGTGGTTTAAAATGGACATGAATACATGAATTTTTAATTTTTTTCCTCTCAGCTGTTTTTAAGATATTTAGAGTTAAAGTGAGAGTTCAATGCATTTGAATCGTACATTAGTTTGAAAACAATAAAATTATTTTCATTTTATTTATTAGTCATATCTCTATTATTTTAACTTTATAGATGTAATTCATGTCATTTATAAGGCAACTAATTTATTTATATCCCTAATTCTGATGCAATTTTAACTAAACAATAAATTTCAAATGAGTATTCCTCCAATTTATAAGAAAATCGCATCGTAACATGAATCGCATGATTTGTTTCAATATCAGATAAATATTGATTTACGACTTTATTGCTAAAATACTACCGTCTTGAAGAGGGCAATTTAAAAAACTTGAAGGAAGCTATTTTTATCGACAAATACATTTTCGATTCATTTCATAAAATATGTTATTGATTATTATTACTAAACAATTATATTTTTGTTTTTTGTGATTTCAATAAACTAGAAAATAAATCTTGGCTTAGTGCTCCTCGATAATACTTTCTCATCATTAACTCATCAATTTGACATGTAAAGAAATATATTATTTTAATTAGAGATATTTTTTAGATATATATATATATATATATATATATATATATATATATATATATATATATATATATATATATATATATATATATATATATATATATATATATATATATATATATATATATATATATATATATATATATATATATATATATATATATATATATATAGTAAATTAAAATTGAAATAAATAACTGATTTACAAAACACATATGATAACACACAAAAGCAAAAAGATACAGAAGTTGTGACATGACTAAAGCTGTACGTTCAGGCGTACAATGTTAAATAAACTTTGTAGATAGTTGTTTTTTCTTTATGTTGCGGATACATGGATACACCATGTATATCAAGTTAAATGTTAAAAAAAATGTTTGAAGGTATTTGAGTTGTTTTCTTATCTGAAAAAGAAAGAATTTTGAATAAAGTGAAAGATAATGAAATGGTTTTGAATTTGTTTAAATAATAGACGTGTTTAATATAATGAAGCTACAGGAAGCGTAAACATTGTATTGAACGTGTGAAAAAAACATAATTAGATTTAAGATTAGTTATATAATGAAAAGTGAATGAAAAGGTGAAAAGGACGACCGAAGGTCACAGCGTAATGAAATAGGATGAAGGGTATATGGATGTGTAGGTTAAAGTACAGAGAAGAGGATCAGAAAGGAGATAAAGTGGTTCATGCTATATCAAGAAAAAAATAAAAATAGAATCAAAGTTTGTAAAGAAGATGACGTTGCCATCACTATAGAAATTTGGATACCGGGAGTTGTCCGGGAAAAAAGTAAATGAAAAAAAAGAGAGTTCGATTTTCTGATTTCAAAGCAGGCACACGTTTAATTTCAGCTCCTGAAAAAATTCGAAATTATAATCAAAATCATAGAAATTTACATTTTATTTGAAGAATATTAGAAAAGTAACTTACAAGAAGCAGAAAAGAATAAATCTCATACGAAAAAAGAGTGGAAGAAAATAATAGTATAATTTTTTAGCAAACAAGAGACGTTGTTATTAAATCTGAGAGAATTGCAAAGCAGATCAGTTTCCAGACAACCAGCAGATATAGGAGGTAAAAGGCAAAAGTGATTTGACAGTTGAAATTTAAAAGGATTCAGGTTGCATAATAGCATAATATATGTATTTACCTACACAGAGAAGTTGGAATCTAGGTGAAGATAAAGAAAAATTTGATAACTAAATTTTGATAAGATAATAAATTAATTAAACGTTTAAATATTGAAAATCAAGATCTATAAATCAAAATTTAACAAAATTGAACTTACTTCTGAAATTTAAGAGTCTCTAGAGCTAATTGAGTGCAGGGTGAAAAGTGTATCCAAACAGTTAGCAAAGGATAAGTAAGTAAAAAGTCAAATTTGACATACTGTACAAATTTACCTACAGATTAGTCACAATACGTGGATGTATTCGTGATTGAGGATACACATATTTTCATATACGTAACTATTACACTATTACAAAAAATATAAAGTAATGAAATAAAAGTAAAGTAAATCATTTATTTAATAATTATATATAAAAGAAATTAAAAGAAATGTTTCATATTTACCTATACAATATGTATATATATTATATATATATATATATATATATATATATATATATATATATATATATATATATATATATATATATATATATATATATATATATATATATATATATATATATATATATATATATATATTATTGTGATAATAAGGTTTATTGTATTTTTATTTATTTATATATTTTGTAAAAATTTTGAATTGTTTTTATTAAACAGTTATAGAATTGAAAATTTTGTGTTTTATTAAAATCTATGAAACTTGGCGCCTTTATTTTAAATTTGTATTTATTTTATATTTATGCCCTTGTATACCCAGACTAGCTCATATTTTAATTTACAAGTTTTTACTTACTTTTATTTTCTTTTACTCTCTCTCAGGATTAGATTTTGGATGTCTGATTGTCGTACACGTAATATTTATTTCTAAATTTGATAAATTGTCTCTAAATCGGTCATTATCAAAATACGAAGCATTATCTGCCAAAATCCTAGTGGGAAAACCTACATCTCTACAATAGTTTCTTAAAATTTTTGTTGTAGTTCTCGCATTACATCGTCTTGTTGCATATAGACGAACAAATTTTGTAAATGTATCTACTACTACTAATACATGTTTATGACCTTGTCTTGTTTTAATTAAGTTACTTAAATAATCAATTGCCACCAATTGCAATGGTGCTGTCGTAATTATATTCCCAGGTTGATTTTGATTTCTAAAGTTTTTGTTTTTCCCCATACAACATAAATGACATTCTTTTTATTATTTTCTTAGTTAAAATCAAATCTTTTTCAGCATAATAATTTTCCCTGAAAACTAACCATGTTTTTCTTGTGCCTATATGTCCCCAAGTCTCGTGGATGTTTTGTATGATGTCTCGTGCCAGATTCTCACCAATCACATACACTTCATCCCCATTCATTCTTTTAATTATAAAACCATCCTTGAATTTGAAACCTCTGTAGTTTTGTTTTTCTAGTAGAATTTGCCTCAATTCTTCTAGATTTTCTTGACTATTTTTGATTTCAATTTCAGAATATAGCCCTCTACTGTCTCTCATTTTATTTAATGCAATGATGAAATTGTTTGGTCTTTCTACCACCTGTTCTTTTGACCTTGTTAACGCGTCAGCCGTTACGTTTTCTTTCCCCGGGCGATGCCGAATTTCAAAAGCATACTCTTGTATGAGTAGCGACCAACGGTATATCCTATTATTTGCAAACCTATTATTCATTAAAAACGTTAATGCCGAGTGATCTGTTTCCAATAAAAACTTATTTGCAGTTAAATAATATTTCATTGCAGACAGCGAGTAAACAATTGCACTCATTTCTTTTTCCGAAATGCTATATCTAGTTTCATATGGCTTTAAAATGCGTGAAACGAAACAGATAGGTACCTCAATTTCCCCCTTGAATTTGTGTGAGTTCCCCTGCGATTGCATAGTCTGACGCATCCGTGCGTAAAATAAATGGAAGTGAAAAAATCTGGACTATACAACAACAAATTCTCATGAAAACTTTCTTTCAGATTCTGAAATGCTTTCTCTCTCCTTTCGTCCCATGACCATTTCACATCTTTTCTCAATAGTTCTATCAAAGGTACCTCTAGTTCTGCCAAATTTGGGATGAATTTCTTATAATAATTTAACACGCCCAGAAATCCCCTCAACATTCTTAAATTTTTAGGACGATCATAATTTTTTAGAGCGTCTATTCTTTCTTTTTCTATACTAATACCGTCTTGACCGATTTTATATCCTAAATATTTTACACTGGGTTTATAAAATTGACATTTTTCAAAATTTAGTTTTAATCCGGCTCTATTTAGTTCATTTAAAATAATATCCAAATGTTTTCTATGTTCTGTATCATTTTCGGAAAATACTAAAATATCATCAATATAGTGCAGACAGAAAGCTTCATACTGATCTAAAATTTGTTGCATTGCTCTTACTAAAGCTGAAGATGATGATTGTAATCCAAACGGTACGACTTTAAATTGATAGATATGCCCATCTACACTAAAACCAGTGAATTTTCTTGACTGAGGAGCTAAAGGTATCAGCCAGAATGAGTTTTTTTAAATCGAGCTTACTAAAAATGACATTTTTCCCTATTCTACTGAGCATTGTGTTTATTATTTGTGGAGCATCAAATTGTTTTTGAGTAATTTCGTTTAATTTTCGCGCATCTAAACATAATCTGATAGATTGGTCTGACTTTTTAACTATAACGAGCGGACTGATGTAATTTGTTTTTGATCTTTCTATTATTCCTGCTTCAAGCATGTTCTCAATTTCATCTTTTACTTGCTCTCTATATTTGAAAGGTATAGGATATACTTTGCATTTGAATGGTTTTGTTTCGTCTACTACTAGCTGATTAACGTACCCACTTGCAAACCTTGGTTCAAAATTTATTAACGATTTATATTTTCCCATTAATTCTTCAACGTCATCTTTGTGTTCGTGCACACAATTAATTATTACCCCTACTCTTTTCGCGTTTGCGATATTTTTATCAATTATGGAACTCGTTTGTTCCTTATAAACATTATTTGGACCCGTTTTGTCCTTAACACCTATAAATGGTACGTTTGTACCCCCCAAAATTATTTGACGTTCTTTCAAATCAATCTTTGCTTTTATATCTGTTAATAAATTTTCCCCCAATATTACATCGTAACTCATTCCACTTACAACAATAAACTCACCACTCACTCTTATTTCCCCAATATAAAAATCAGTTTGTAATACTTTTGTACATTCCGCAATCTTTTTTACCCGTTACATTAATCAAATTTACCTTCATCGCTTTCATTACCCGCTTATTAAACTCAGTAGAATCTTTTTGAATGACCTTTTCATTTATAATGCTTACTTCAGCCCCCGTATCTATTAATGCTGTTAAATTGTAATTTAATATTTTTATCTGAATACATGGTAATGAACAAATTAATCCTGAATCGTTTCCTTGATCGTTTTCCATTGTTATAAATTCTCTCATATGTTGATATAATAGAGAATTTATTGTTTTGCCAGCCTCACCTCCCATTACTGAAAATCCGGTCGGAGTTTACCCTGATTTTCCGGTTTTATAGCTTCCAAATCATTTGCCGATCTGTGTACTTGTACATTTGCCACCTGCGCATACGTACGTCTCTCAGTGTCATTATTTCTATTTTCCGTCCGATTATAATTTTGATTCCTATTGTTACCGTCTCCCCTATCATTCCTAAAATTCCCATTTCTATTTTCCGTTCTATAATTTTGATTTTGGTATTGATTGTACCTGTTGTCTCCCTGATATCTAAAATTTTGGTTTTGGTTCCCCTGATAATTCCGATTCCATTCCCGTTTGTCATAATTTTGATTATTGTTACCGTATGTCTGTCTGTTATTCGGTCTTCTCCCATTCCGTTCGATCATCGTCAATTACCCTAATATATTCGTTTAACCCTTCGATTGTTCCGATTCTTTGAGTAACTATGACCTTTCGAATATCATCATCAAAATGCCTGCTAAGATGTTTCACGATTTCTCCCTCATCCATTTTTGGTTCCAAATGTTTCGCGTTGTAATATTTTCTCATGATATATGCTTCCCTTGATAAACCCCCATTGTCTTTATATTTCCCGTTAAATAAATTTGTTTTCACTCTATTCTGGTTATGTTCCCCCCAGTATTTTTGGCAAAATAAACCCTCAAATTCATCAATAGTTTCATATCTATCCTCAATTAACTGATACCAAAATTGTGCTTCGCCTCTCAATTTAGAATGAATGCAACTTTTAATGTCAATGCCTAGCGGTAATGTTTCAAAATATTTCTTAAGTCGCGACATAAATATTTTTGGATGAATTCTCGCATCTCCTGCAAAGTATAACTCACTGTTTTGTGCCTTTTGACACTGTGCATACGCTATTGCACTAGGAGAACTATCCCCTTGAATATAATTACCCCTCTGACATAATTTAATCCTTTCACTCATCACTTTCATTCGTTCCTCATATTCTTCGTCCCGTCTGTCTGTTATCCTTGTCAAATTTTCAAAATTTTTCTCTATTTCCCCTGTTACTTTGCTATTTATATTTAAATTTAGATTATTTACTTGTTTTTTAATATCTTTTGTCTCATTTTCTAAATTTGCAATCCTAACATTTGACTGCTTAATTTGACCTCTTACCTCGTTTACCTTTACCTCTACTTTTTCTTCTGTCCTTCCAAACCTATCCGCTATCTGTGCAAACCTTATTGTCATCTCTTCTTCTTGCTTTTCCTGAAAACTTCTAAAAATTTCCTTCACATTTTCCGTAATTTCCATCTTAATCGTCTCTTGAATTCCATCTATTCTTTTTGTAATTTTGTCCTGATTTTCTTTCAGTAGCTTTTCACTTTCCATCCTGTTCTTTTCCATGGTTTCCATTAATTTTTCATCTCTTTCTATCCTGTTCTTTTCCATGGTTTCCATTAATTTTTCATCTCTATCTATCCTGTTCTTTTCCATGGTTTCCATTAATTTTTCATCTCTTTCTATCCTGTTCTTTTCCATTAATTTTGCGCTTTCTTTGTTTTCTTCCATCATCTACCTTATCATTTCCATTATACTTTGATTTTGTTCAGCATCTCCCGATTGTTGTTGGCTTATTTCTTCCGTTATATTTGTCGACATTTTGTCTTGTGACCTAAGTTTCATGTGCTTTTATATGTACGTAGGTTGCCAATTTTTGTTATAGAGCAGCCCCACGTTGGTTCGACACTTTAACACTGTGTCTTGAGCTACCCCACTCACACACGAAGCACTGAGTTTCTTCTTTGTCCTAATGGCATCTCTTTGGACATCGATGGATTTCCTGTTTAATTTTTGATGAAATTATATATTTCAACTATGCTGTCACACATACAAAAATCAAGAAATGTTTATGTTTCAACCCCAATATTGGAGAAATTATTATGGCATTGATCTAAACACATTACTGCACCCCTGTTTGGTAAGTTTTATTTCAGTTTATATTCACTTTTACAGACCATGCACTTTTTATGTTTCGTTATGAAAGTTTTAAGATAATTTACAATATTTTCCCCTGTTTATTGAATGTTGCTTTCTTAATTTTTATCTAAAGTTCAATTACATTGACTCTATACTAGATTTTTAATAAATTTCCCCTTTTAAAAGTTTATACTATAACAATTGTCTCTTTTATAGGTGAAATCTTTCCCCTGAAATTATGCAACTTTTTGATACTACTGGAGTTGAATTGGAGTGAATTTTTATATGGGACTACATTGGTGACACCTTTTCGATGGCAGGAAATATACAATAGGTCTCTCGTCAGCTCTGCCAGTGAAGATCCAGGACTTCGACTTGACACCTTTTTCTTGTTTTTTTATTTGTTTTTCATTAAATTTTTTATGGCCAATTTGGCTTTGCAAATACCTTATAACTAACTACATTTTTGATATAAACAATAAATACTTAAAACTACAACACATATGTTAAAACTAAATTAAAATTGTTTTCTGAAATTGTTCATTTTTTAAACGTATGCATGCTACTGTATTTATTAAACCTTTTATAATAATTTATAATATTGCTAAATGTGATATATATATATATATATATATATATATATATATATATATATATATATATATATATATATATATATATATATATATATATATATATATATATATATATATATATGTACAAATTAACAAGATAAAGAAGGTAAAGGATAGAAAGAAGATACAAAATTTTAAGAAAGTAACGAAGATGAAGAAGGTAAAGACGTATGTATTAGACGATCATTTCTTTGTAAACCATTTTTTTAAATATATGCACAATAAATAAATTATTATATTATTATTAAATTATATAGAAAATAAGTGAGATATGCAACATACACAAGATGGGCGAGACTGGAGACACTGGCGAGACACACGAGACTGACTATACTTACGAGACAGAGACAGACAAGCTTGATAGGATTTATATAGGAATCTTTCTTCGGCCTCCCCTTATATCAAGTATCCTTTTTGTATTACTTTTTTTCTAAAATGTTTGCAAAATCCCATTTAATAAAATGGTTGTTATATTACATATGTTCACATATTTTTCACAATTTAAACAGTTTGATCAAAACATAATACTCCATATTATGGTTCAGTAATATGGAATTCCATTTATAATATACCACCACAGTCGTTTGAATCTGTGCAACAAGAACTTCTTAAATAGTTATCCTTTAAAGTAGATCATAACTATCACCACTAAGAATACTTAAATCACTTATAAGTTACAATTTGGATTCATTAGAGAACAGATAAATTATGTCTGATTTATTATTTATTTATAAACTAATCAATAAAGCTCTACATTGTTCACAACTGCACCCTCAAGTAAATTTTATAATTACATGGTTAGGCTCACATCAAACTTTTACTTTTGATTACACATTAACACGGACTAAAATGTCCTTAAAACGTGGCCCATTTGTTCAATGATGGAAATGTACAACTTCATAAATGATGTCTATTACATTGATTTTTCTATAAGCAATTATTATTCTGCAATCACAAAACAAACGCTTCGCAAAACAATGTACGGACAATTAAACGCATAATTTTAGTTATAATTAATACATATTTATCAACTAATTAGTTTATTTTTGTCCTAATTATTTCCACATAGGTTATGCTTATTGTTTACTGGTACTTCGCAGTTTACTAGTCATATGTTATAAAATTGTCCCTATTCTTGGATAATTTTGTTGGGAAATAAACTCAAATTTCTTGGTTTGACTCAACGGATAGTCTTCCCCATGTTGTCGAGCCAGTAAATGTAAGTTCTGTTAATATTTACCAACTTGTGGGTATCTCTGTCTAATTTGCGCCGTTGATCAACCGTCCCTTTTACTACTCCAAATGAAAAAAGGAGAACAGGAACAACAGTACGTTAGTCGCAGATACCTTGATCTCCACAAAAATTTGGAAAACCGAGTCTTTCGAAGTAGGTATCTGTAGTTGCTGAGGCGAGAATTCTTTATTAAATTTGTTTTACATCCTGGATGTGACATTGTTTTACACCCTGATCTCTATAGGTCTCTCCGGCATTACAATGTCGCAGGTTGCTTCCGTTAGCGATTTGCCCATCCCCAGACCATTCTCCACATCATCCTCTTTTGACGATTATTTATTATCACTATGATTATTATTTTGAACTCAAAAAATTAATGATCGGTTGTTATACGGTTATTTTTCGATGAAGTGTTTCTTGATTTCTTTATATAGACAACCATGAAAAATTGGTTATTTAAAATTTTATATCATAAATTTATTAGAAAAGAGGAGGGAAAGGTCACATAGCTCCTAACTTGAATAAAATTTTTTAAATGCTACACATATAGAAAATCATGAAATTCCTAGACAGTTAAGACGGATATTTAAGAATTGTGGATTATTAAATATTTTAAAAAATTGTAACAAAATTGTTACATACTAAATTTAACTATTGAATTAATAGTTCATTAACTTATCAATATATTTATATAGTTAATTATCGAACAAGAGGTCATTTAATTAAAATAAAACCAACAATACAATGACGGAGAATGAAATAAACTGTGCGGTAAAGTGTTTTATAATGCCAACAATTTGACCACATAGTTCAACAGTGATAGCCTACTTACAATGCTGTTGTTACATTTATACAAGCTAAACTATCACACAAAGTACTATTCTAACATATCAGTTTAATGTGATTTAAACTAGATGAAAAGGAAATAACATTTTCCGTAATCTGAAATCATTAAATTTAGAAACAACAAGGTATATTTTTAAATTAAGTAAAGAGGCTACTTTATACTTTATATAATATTTTATACTATAAGGTTAAAAGCCGTATTTTATTCAAAATATAAAAAGAAATTAAAACATGAGCATATGCATACAATGCGTTATCTATATTAAGAGCCGCTTACAGAAAATTCACGAGTAAAATATATTTTTTTTAAATCGTATTTACCATATTAGTTAAATAGAACTTTCAAATTTATGATACTGGACAAAATATTACTTAAGAGGGTCAGTCAATTGCCCTCCCCCTCACAGTTACTTTTTCACCCAGTTTTGTTAGCAAACAAATTTTACATCGAGTACAGTCTAGCATATTTAATTTTATGGCTAGCACACCCTTACGTAATAAATAAATAAGGGTTGTATTTGGGAAGGCAGATTGACGCTAGTCTCCCCATTTCACAATCAGTTTCGGAAACTCTGGCACAAATAGCCTATAACAGGCACAGTTTGGTACAATCACTCTCAAATCTAGAACAATTGCAAGAGTGGTCATTTATAGGGTTAAAGTTCCTTCGCAACCCCCAACCATTCCCTATTTGTTTAAAATTTAGGAACACAATTCCCACACCTACCATATACTAACACAAAGCTGCTAACATTAAAAAATCGATACTTTAACAGATAATGGAACACATTTTGGGGGGATTGATGCTAGCCCCTTTACATGTAGATATGATAGCTCTGAAAATTGTTATGCCATATTGTGCTTGCTGTAAGCTATTGTTGCCAGAGTTTCGAAAATTCAAAATGAACTGAGGCGGCTAGCATCAATCTGTCCCCCCCCCCCCGAAATGACTATCCATGAATTGCTAAAGTATCGATTTCTTAATGTTAATAGTCTTGTGCTAGTCTATGATAGGTGTGCGTTTCCAAAACTTAATAAGGGCATAATGTCAATCTGCCCCCAAATACAACCCTTATTTATTTTTTACGTAAGCCGTAAAATTAATTGTGCTAGGCTGTGCTCGATGTAAAATTTGTGTGTCAGCAAAACTGAGGTGAAAAAGTAACTAAAGTAACCAAATTGATTGACCCTACTTAAATGCATAATCATATCAAATTTAAATTGGGATAGTAGATAGTTACTTTAAAAAGTCCTCAACTTTGAAGTTTATATTATATTAAAGATAATAGTTATATAAAGGATATTTTTGTCATCAATTTATACATTTTAAAAATAAACTGGAAAAATTATGCTTGCAAATTATAATTTAACTTTCTTAATACTATTTTCTTAAAAAAGACCCTTACAAAGAAAAATTTTTGCACTGTATGTATGACACCATTCTTTGATCTTGATCACTAAAACGCATGTCTTGGATAATATTTCCAAGAGGAATTCAGGAATTCTGAATTACACGATACTAATGATACGATATACAATGATTTGTCCACGTCATCGTAATTAGTAGTATTATCAGTTATAATCCTAAAAAAAGCAGAGTTCTTTAATACTGTTATAAAGTTAAAGTTAAACACATCAGCCACTAACAATTATTGCTACACAAGCTCAAACCGTTAAATATAAAGTTTTATTACATAAACCATAATAAAAATCCATGTGATTGTTTATTGATATGTTTACGTTTTTCAACCGATAAGAAAAGTGTCCTTGATCCTCGAGAAAGGTGAAAAATAATTGATCATATTGTGTAATATTATTTATGCCCTGGCTTAATATTTATAACAAAATTTAACAGTGTGCCATGCATAGTAATAAAAAGTGCTGATCTGAACGTACCTGCTCGCGTCACACTCGCTAGGCCGACCATTTGAGAATCTACCATCAGAGTACCACACAGTTGCACGTTTTTAGTAAAATAGTGTAATTATTTGTACATGTTACATATGGATTAGGTACATCTTAGCTTATTATTTGCTTTTTCCGAGTTTTCACGCCATAATAATTAGTGTTTTTTTAACTAAATTGTCAGTGTAGAAGTTCGTAAACGTGCCGTATAATTCAGTGTATCGGGTAGTAAAGAAAATTATGTGATGGGGCCGAAAGTGCGTGTTTTCTTTTCCGAAAGCTTGTGTAAATAATGTATTTCAGCTATTTTAAGAAAAGGATTTGCAGACCAGCAAAGTGCATTAATATGCGTGAGCTCCATTTAATTAAAACCATTTATTATAGAAATCTGAACAAGATTCCCGGACAGGTCAGGCTAACAATTATAATCCTAACTCGCTTGCAGTGACATGCAACACCAATAAATTTTCTGATTGTTTAGAATATTTTTTAAAACTCTTTTCTATTCACCAAGGTAGGAATGCTAAAATTCGGGTAATTCAACAAGCTGAATTTGTTCAAGCCATCAGTTTTAAAAAATTATGCAGAATTTTTCAATATTTTAAACACGTTTTCGGAAAGTAGGCATAATATTCATGATAAGGATAAAACCAAAATATTTAAATTAACATGTACTCCTAGACTAGCTATAATATGCCGTTATTATAACTTAAAATAATAATTAGGCTCATTATAAATTTAAGTCGAGAAGGTTTGTTATTTCCTCGCAAAAAGTAGTAGAATTACAAATACAAAAATGGTAAGAATTTTTATAATTTCATACTACCGTCCCATGCCGATCCTGATTTTTAGGCCATTTCATCCAAGATACGGGCTTTATTTATCACCATCACTCTCAAAATCTAGTTCATCCTCGCTGTCCTCAGGTATATTAAGGATTTCTAAAAGTTCTTCATCAGTTAGAGGTCTTCTTTTAAATTCTGTCCACCAATGACTCATTGCCTGAAAATAGAAAATCGTTATGTAGATACAGTGATAACAAAAAATATTTACGTCAGAAGATGATAATAATTTTTTAGTTACTCTCACCACAATAGCGAGAAGAAATTGATAAAAACAATTCACACAAAAAAACGTAAATAACGGTTTACTTGCCAACCTAAAACCACAGGCTAATACTAATGAAATAATTTGTAAAATATGAATAAATAAGCATATTGTTACGGAGCTAATAGAGAATATTTTGTTGGACTATACAAAACTGTTTTTTCTACACATGGTAAGTGTAGAAACAGGGATGGGATCGGATAACTATATTGGAAAAATGTGAAATTTTTTTCAAATAAACCAATATTATGGAGATCTGATCTAAAATATGCAAAAAAACCTACCCTTGTATTTCCATAGTATGCACCGTTTTGGGAAAAATAAAGATGCACACATGCACACTATCAATACACAAAATGCCCAAAATTAAACAAAGAATCTAGAATCAGATTTAAAAAATAATAAGGGTATGTATACTTCAAGTATCCAATAACAATTATTATTCTCTTGAAACAATTCTTCAATGAACACAAGCAGCCCCTTTGACCCAGATTCTGAATTTGTGCTGCGTATTTATACAAATATATTTGTATAAATAATTTTATCCATGTAAAATGATATTCTTGTTTAACTTTGTCTGATACTCGTAGATACAATAAAATATTATTAAGTTTTTGCTTAGTCTCAGAGTTAATAAGTATTAAAGTAACGACCTGTACACAAAAATGTCTCTTTATAAACTTCAATTTTCATAAATTGCGTAGTATGAATCTATCATAAATTTCTCACAATAACCCATTTACGCCATTTAGATCCAGAATTTCTCTTTGAAAGGCGAAACTGGTTGTTTACTAATAAGAAAAGCGGTCATTGTCAGGTCGCAAGAGTGTCGTTTCCCTTTTTGTATACACGGGTCACGCATTGTTCCCTTCATTCTGAAACCTATCCAAGGAAAAAATAAATGTATATCCGCTCACATCACAGGAGCGTCGTGTTATTAAAATAAGGGTAACTGATTGTCACTCATTAATAAATTATTTTAAGATTGTTAATTATTTATTTTGCACTATTGTGAGTAATTGGACAATTAAAACAAACAGGATTATTTAGATTAATAATTAATATCGCCGGTCAAAGTTAAAGGCGCATTTAGATGGTTTACTTTGGATGATCAGTCCTGAATAAATCATCCCAATGTGAAAAACAAGTGAATCATCTATAAATAATGAATCATCAAAACATCATCATCTAAAATGAAGGTTGAACACGGTAAGACTTCATCATTCTAGATAAATCATCATAGATGAATCGTACAAAGTGAACCGTCTAAGTATATGCAGTGTGACAGCAGGAAAGAATCGGAAAAACAGTGCTCGTGTAAGGGATGGTCACAAATTATTTCAGTTCTGTCACGAACAACCTTACTTGGCGCCATTTTGAAACAACCTGAGTGGTTCACTATGGAAGATGAGGCAGAAAGACAAAATTGTTTCAATGATGTATTACCTTGGATAATAATTCATCCAGGACGATTATCCAAAGTGAGTTACCTAAACGCACCTTAAACACCTTACCAATCTAATAATAATCCAGTCAGTAGATATTTTTTCCCTGCAAAAGCTGGAGTAGAAACGATTTTGGTATATGTTGTTTAAGTCTAGACCCTGATGAAAAATCAGCTTTCGACTATGGGGGTGGGGAGGCGCGAGCCGTGTTCTTGAATAAAAGATGGAAAAATGTTTTTCAAAAATAACTCCACAACGGTTGAACCAAAGACAAAAACCACAATGCTGCCAAATAGTAAATTTATAGGGCGTGAAATAGTTTACATTGGTTTAAATGTAACAAAACAAAAAAATTATTTGCGATAAGCAACTAATCCAAAATGTTTGCAATACTTGTACTATTTTTTGTATTTTTTTTTTAGTTTCCTACCACAGTCAATAAATGGGAAGTCATAGTTAATGATTTTGAAATTGACAAACATGTCCATATTGTTCCTCCACCTAAGAGCGGAACGTATTATTTCAATTATAAAGGCACTCATAGTCTTGTACTTATGGCGATTGTAAACGCTAACTATGAATTTATAATGTGTCATTTTGGAACGAATAGTAGGATATCAGACTGTGGCGTTATAGATAACACAGTATTTTATGAAAATTTAAAATACAAGACATTAACTATACCTCTCCTTCTGCACCAAAAAAAAGTGAACGTGTACTTCCCTTCGTATTCATAGGAGATGAAGTCTACTCCTTTCGAGAAAACGTCTTGAAACATTTTAGCCAGCAGCAACTTAATCAAAAGAGAGTAATATTTAATTATGATTTGTCGAGATCTCGTCGAAAATTCATTTGGAATTTTGTCTGCAAGGTTTAGAATATTTCACGCTGCCATTAATATGAAACTAGATAATATCGATAAAGTGGTGTTAGCATGCTGCGTGTTGCACAATTTTTAAGAAAGAACAATAGCAATGATTATATCCCACCTACTAGTTTTGATAAAGAAAATGTTAAAACTGGGGAAATTGAAATAGCTTTAGGAACATATACAAACGCATTGCCTGGTCTGCAGCGGGGAAAAATGGAAACGCTACGGATAATGCAAAACGTATTCGTGATATGTATATGCAATATTTTTGTAACGAAGGCAGCGTGCCTTAGCAGGATAAATTTATTTGATGAGAGCAAATAGAAAAAAATAAATCATTGAAATTATTGTGAAATGGTTTTAACCTAAATAAATATTGAATCTAATTTGATATAATATTTAATGAGTTGTAATTGACAAACCTCGTTGGAGTAAGGTGAGGAAAATTTCAGAAATACTGTCACTTTAAATATGTACTACTACACTATAGTATATACACTCAGAGAAATTTAGTGTTTTAAAAAGCACAAGAAATCACGTTAATATAAATCAATTACTATATTTAATCCAAGCTGTCAAAAGTCAACATATCAATTAGGTATATTAATACTTTTATATTGTTTATTGAACAAATTACTGCTTTAGTTACTTCAAAATATAGGGAATTTCCTTTCCTTGAATATTTAAAATGATTTCCTCTTAAAACAATTAGCCGCCACATGGTATATTTGTTTTCAAATAAATCAATATTGAAATAAAGTGATGTTACTTCATTACAAAATGATGCTTTGCTTGCCTGATTATAATAAGAACTCATCAATATAAATTAAAGTTGTTCATTTGCATTTAAAGGGCAGCCCATTGTTTTTATATGCGATAAATAACATTTTTAAGGAAAGTCACAGTTGTATCAAAGTTATGGTATTTTATTACAAAAGGACATTCAGTCGCGTCTTGCGTGTTGATATATTATTATTTCATCATTATAAACCAAAAGTGAAGTGATTACATTTTATTGGAGGTTAAAACATTTGTACATGATTTATTAACATTATTAAAAGACACCACCAAACCGTCTTCGATCACGTGATTGCATTATCCAATAAGGGAACTGCATAACCATGCGACGGCTACTGGATGCTACCTGTGAACGTTTTTATTGTTTTGTGCTGATGCTGATAATCGTGCCGTGACCGACATTTGCTACATTGTTGTGTGCAGCAGTGCTCTGGTGTAATAGTTAAATCGCAGCCATTGTAATAAATAACCATACTTACAGGTAAGTTGGTGGCTTCTATTTATTATGTATTTTCTTTGGGAAAACATTAAGTTTTAAGTAATACTTTGGCTTTTTTCCAAAGGGGGATTCCTTGTCTAATTCAAATTAATTATTGCTTAGTACTTTATATTTTGCTTGTATTATGGAGCTTTAGATATTAGATATTGAACGTCAGTGTAAAATTTAAATATTTGAAACATAAGTACACTCGTCTTCATATTTACTTGACACATAAAAAATATCGGCGTCTTTGATGATGCGGTGCGGTGTGTTTGATGGTCAAAGGTGCCGACATTTTTTATGTGTCTAGAAAATACGGAGACCACTATATATTGCACAATATTATTCTAGCATTTTTTCTAGAAAAAATTTATATATAGTATATAAATTTATATAGTAGTTTTCCCGTGATTAGAGCATGTTTTTACATAAAAGTCCAAATAGCCCAAAGCACAGAGTCTGTGCCCAAAGTATCCAAAATTTTCCATGCCATTTCCTTCGTATGCTGTACTAATATACTAAAGGTCCCCTAAAATCCAAACTGTGCCATGGTCGCCATATTGAAAATGGTTGCTCATTTTGGATTTTTTGTATAGCTTGTGACACTTTTTAATACTTTTAAAATTTATTCCCCACTTTCTATTTAAATTCATTTTTTTTATCGCTCCTATGTCAGCGATACTTTGATACTATAATATCTATCATATTTCTTGACATTTTTTGGAAATTCGATAATATTCTAAGAGATGACAGGCTTGCCAGTTATCTGCTCCTATTACCAGTAAAAAATAGTTTATCTTATTGCTTGTAGTGTAAAATATTATTTATCACTCTGCCCACACTTTACGATATATGTGTAAATGTTATTTTATTTTACAAGACTAACTACGGAAGATCAAAACAACGGCATCATCTTTCTGATGTAATTCTGGATGATGTAAACAATAAAGATCCGGAACTAACAGACACTATTTCTTTTCCATTGGACTCAAATATAGCCCAGGGTGAGGACGAAGACCCTTCCCAGCTCCGAATTTTATAAAACAAGTGGAACTTGTTACAAGTGTTGCCATCATTACAAGGGAGGTATAAGTAGGAATATTATCAGTCACTTGTAATAGGTAACACAAAAGCGTTTATTTTAGAAGCTTTAAAAAAATCGCAATCAAGATTAAATTTAGTGTTATCTAATTTTTTTTGTTCTAAACAGTTACTACATCAACGTCAATTTCAACCCATTACAAATGTTTTTATTTTAGATTCTGGTATAACATATAGAAGTTTAGTATATCTGTCCAAAGATGATATCAAAGATGCAATTTCAAATATAGGTTTGAGAGCAGAATTTCGCATAAAATTATTTAATTGGAGGAAAGTTGAGGTATAATTTTCTTTCTTATCATTAAATTGATTCTAACTGTTCTTTTTATTTTTAGCATAACGTAGATGATGAAACAATAACATATAATTCTAAAGTTGATTCTTGGCTAGAAAAAAATCCAGATCCAAAAACTCCAAGCTCTGTGAAAACTCCTACATTAGGATCTGTTTCTAAGTTGTCTAAGGTATTGTATTTGTGTTAAAAATTATCTACATACATATTTACAATTTATTTTTGTTTATGCTAGGGCCTATCTGATCTTTGAAATGAATCCTATAAAGGCAGGGTAATTTTCCAACATTACAAAAATCATTCGTCTTTGGATAAATTTCGCCGGGATGATCTCGTGTCAATAATTTTGGAAGACATCCAATATAATGGGTCCCATCTATCTCCTAAAGATTATCCACCTATATTGAATCAAATAAAATCCGTGTTCCCTACCGAAAAGAACTCTTTTAGTATGATATTCTAAAGTGTTATTTGATTAGAAATTGATAGTTTTTTGTAAATATTTGTGTAAATATGTGTTTTTTGTAAATATTTTTTAAAAAAAGAAAGTTTAGTTTTGATATATGCTTTATTAGAACCCGAAAAGGGATATATTTTATATTTGATGTTTTTTTTAGTAATAAATATAATGTATGTATTGTATATCTATATAAATAAATACTTTACATGAAAATTTAATGTTTTATTGTACCTAAACTGTAAAAATATTTCAATAATTTGAGTGCACGAAAATGAAGTGACATCAATATAAATTTGATGTGAACTCATTTTTAATTTTAACTAGTGGTCCTATTATTTCTAAATCAGTGTAAGCTTTGTTTTAAGTGAAACATAAACGAATCATTAGGATTTATTCAACAAAATGTAAATAGAGACTACTTACTTTAAAATTGCTAATATAAATTATTATGTCCCTTTTAAATAAAATTATTGTATTTTTGAAGACAAAATGAAACATGAATGATTCAATGAATTTTTCGTTAAAAAGAGTTGGGGCAGCATTATTATTTTAAATTTACAAACACTTTAAGTTTTTTGCTATGCATCTATCAAATAAAGCAGTTTTCCTTTGGAAAGAAGATGCTATAATATACATTTTATTATGCTTGTCATAATAATTACTTATGGTTTTCTGATAAGTTCAAATGAACATAATGCTGTTGTTTTAAAAGGATCAAATATATAAATCACCATTAGGCTAGTTTGTTTTGAAAATGCGTGATAAAACCATACATTTTCTTTTTGATTTAACTATAAACACTAATGAAGCAAAAATATATTTGATTTACTTTCAATCATTAGCGTTTTTTTAAATTTTACAATGGTTTTTCTCTGAGTGTAGTACCTGATATAATCAGATTAATATTTCATAATTTTATAATAATATAGTTAGAAATTAAATAGTTCATTTAAATAATTATACTAGCTACTCATCAATTAACTGTTGGTGCACCAATATATTCTACTAACACTAAGCGATTTCAAATAAAAGAATAATTAAAAATAAAGTTATATCTACTACTCATACGTACCTCATATGATAGATTGAATTCTGCAGTTTCATTAACATCAGTTTTCACATTTCCCACTCCCACCCTTGAAGTTTCTTGGTCCGTCAAAAATTGCAAGTGGTAGAAGTACCATAATTGTGACTTATATATGTTTTTGGCTGCAGCTTCAGATTTACTAGATACTTTCATCTCTTTTAATTCTCTTTTAAATGCCCCACGCAGAGAATCGATTTTCTTTTTAACGGTACCTATAGTAGGTGTTGGATCGACTTCATTAAATTTCTTTAGTAATCCTTGATAGGCCTTATTCTTTTTAATTCTTTCACTGTACTTCGGTGACTGTACATACTATATGCAGGGTGAATTTCTGTACAGTTCGATAAATTCCAATAGGAAATCTTTATAGAAGTTTCGCAAATCCGACATATTTAACTAAATAGAATCAGTATTAGTAACAAAGTCCATAGGGTATTATGTTTTTATAAACAGAAAGTCTCTTTTAACAATTACGTACGTCATACTTGCCCCTACACCTCGATTTTCTGTATAATTTTGTACGAACAGGCCTTCACGTCGTATAAACACGTCGTACATTTAGGAGGTGTATGGGGCTCTTATAAATGACACGTCCTATACGGCCTTGGGATATTAATTTATTACTTTCTTGAGTATTCCGATTCCCTGTTTTTGACATTTAGGATTTCCACTTAAATTGAACGTTTCATTAGTCATTAGAGCTTTTGATAAATCAAGAGATGAAGATAATTAAATAAAGAATAAACATTTTGCCGGCACCTTGTTAAAATCCAAAAAAATTATAACGAAAAATTGAGGAAACTATTTTACTAATCAGATTTTATGGCTACAAAAAGCTATAATGTAATATGAAATTTCCCTCAAAAAGTGAGTAAACGGTCACTTTATGTTGTATCCAACAGCACAATCATAATAAATGTTTAAAATTGCCACCACCAACTTGCACACAGAGTCGAGTTCGTTGGTTATAGTTGAATCATAATAGCAGCCTCTTCAATACAAATTTCGTAAATCATTAATGTCACCCACTTCACGATTGTACACCTCGATCTTCATATATCCCTAAAATACAAAGTCTAAACGATTAAAATTCATTGATCGGGGCGGCCAGGCTCTTCTACACATCACAGGAAAATATTATTTAGGTTGTACCGTGTGCATTAGGGAAAGTGCGCTGGTGCTCCATCATGTTGAAACCACATCCGTAGCAGCACATCCAATAATACTTCCTCCTGTACTGGTAGTTTCCTATTTAAAAATTCGAAGTAAATCCGCCATTTAATCGAGATGATAAAAGAAGGAGAAATCAGCTAATCATTGAGAATTGCAATCCACACATTCAGACTGAAATATTGTTGAAAATTCTTCCGAAGAAGGTATGACATTGTGGAAATTAAAGACACCGTCTTTGGCAAATGTCGATTCGTCACTGTATCTGACAAACTACGGACTTTCAAAGTGGAGATGAGGACAAATAGTGTGAAACTGGAGCAAAATGTCGATATACAATACAATTATTTAACATCTTCGTTAAATTATAATTAATTAGGACTGAAAATAATAATTTCTTTTTAATTTACAAGGCACAATAGAGTGAACAGCAATGTAAATAACTACAAAAGAATTAGTATGATCATTTTACTCTCTTCCAAAGTTATAATTCAAAAGTTCTAATTAGTTGTAGTAGTTATTACTAAAGTGTGTTTAACTATGAACACAGTATATCCCATTTAAGGTTATAATTCTACGCCACTGCTCACGTTCGTTAAAGCCCAAATTCTGTAACACATGGCCAACAAATCCTTTAATATATTTTACGTACATGTATTTTTTCTAACTATTGCCAATTTTATTTCACGAAACTTTTCTGGAAATACACATTACATTTGACATGTTTATTCATTAAGAGGTCAAAAAGAACAGAAATATGATAAATCTTAGAACAAAAATCGAAATTAGGAACGTCCAACTGCAAAGCCATTTTGAAACTTTTATTGAATATTAGTATTTAGTCCATTAATATTAGCATAAATTCGAAAAAAAATTAAAGTTTTGTTGTTTGGGGATTATACGAGTCAAGTGGATAGTTTTCAAAATCAAAGTAGAAAGTGGTCGCTTCACCCCTAAAAACATTATTAAAGTTAGAAGTTTCGTTTTGTACTTGATTATCAGAGGAATAATTTTCGTATTGATCAGAAGTATACTACTTATCGTAAGATGCGCAATTTAAATGACAGGTTTTTCGTCGGTTATTGAAACGATTAAAATTCAGGTTGTGCTGTATTGCAGATTGCTTTTGTTGATTGTAATTATTAGGATATGGTCTTATGGCTGAGGACCTATTATCTATAGAAGAGCTCAGTTGTTGATTTTTAAACTGTGTTACAGCTGGTTACGTTGGTCGTCAAATGTAACCGGGGAACCCCCGTGGTACCGTGATTTTAGTTTCGCCCTGTATTAGGATGACTCTTAATACAAGAGGAAACCAAATCAGGTATTTATGGAAAAGCCTACACTTTACCTGTCAATAAGAACTATTCTTATTGACAAGGAAAGCGAAGAAATTTCCTGTGCCTGCGGCTAGCTGATTTTTTTTGGGAGGCAAGAGCCGTGCGTTTCTTGTTTCCTTGAGACCTTGGTTCACTATTATTCACTTCAAATAATTCTATCAACGAGTAGTAGGCGAGGATGAATAAGTAATATAAAAAAATATATGTTTATATTAAGGGCGCCATCTGCAGTTTTACCAGTGATTACTTTTTCATCCCCCCAACTCAGAATCTACAGAATTTCTGTCTAAGGTAGAGACAGAATAAAAAAATTAATTAATAAAATTAAGTATTTATTAAATCAACAGCAACACAAAATGGTAATCTAGAATTACCGACAAATATATATATATATACAAGAATTTATTACGAGTGGGTGAAACTCGTTCACCGAACACAATTGTAAAGAAAATAACTTGCCACACTCCAGCGAAGGCTGACCTGTGATGGAAGTGGTGGCGTGAGTCTTGAAGTTAACGTTTTCTCGTCTGGTATGGACACCTAGTTTCTTAATACATAGTCTACCGATGAAATGAAACGTTACTCAAAATTGTGGAGCGCATATCACGTTACAGTTACAGATGAATTCTGGTCATCCAAATAAAACATCCACGGAACTAATCCTCTGGATCCAAGAATCGTGACTTTTTAATTTGCCAATGTGCAAATATTTAAGTTAATGATGAATATTAAAATTCCTGATTAATACTAAAATTCCTGATGAATTTTATCGAGGAATGTATGTTAATGCTGAATTATATTAGCGAAGAACAATTGTTGACTTAATGCTGAATTTATTATAGCCGGCTTCAGACTATGTATTTAAGAAAGGAATAAATAGAAATATATTATTAGAACATGTGTCACATCTTCACAAAAAAAATTAGAAAAATTAATTATTAACTTTTCCTTAAAAATATACATCTTGAAGAGAACTTGCAAGAAAAATAAATCATTTAAAACTATTAGTATTACCTGATGGTTATTCACAACACTAGTAAATTAAGATAACATTTCAAAAGTTGTTACTGATTGATGTTTTCGATTGTCTGCCAATAGGTGTTGCCGGTACAAAGTTGATTATTAAAATGGCCTTTCATCCTATCTCTATCAAGGAGGTAAACTAGTTTGATATAAAAAATCAAACTTTATAAAATAAGATATGAGAGTAACTAAAATAAATTCATATTATATCACAAATAATATTTAATGATTAAAATCTACTATAAGAATAGTCTAATAGTACCACATAACACATGAATTACACAATGAGATTTAAATTAATCATTCCCAAAAGTAGATCGTAACGCCATCTATGTGCGGTATGATAAGTTGTCTCCCTAATGGTAGACAGCGGGGTAGTTTATGAGACAGAAAACTTTAACAATAGTAGCTGAAGGTTAAATCAACCAAAGGCAGTCGCAACCCTTCTAAAAGGAAAACTATAAACAGCTGTTCCCAACTTGTTGGGATTTAATTAATATCGACGTAAATATTGAATATTTATCTAATAAAGTAATAAATGATTGCTTATTTTATGTGACACATATTTCTAATCATATTTTCTTTCAGTGTGAAAGCGTTAACTTTGGGGACTGTTATTACAACAAAAGTACTTAAATAATAAACAACAATATTGGATAACTTAAATATGTACAAGATAATATTAACTTAGATGGTAAACATAATAATTCCTTGATAAATATGAGATCGACCAAAAGGTTAAACAGAAATTCTTCACCTACTAAAAATACTCTATTATAAACAATTGGGAACCAGATAGATATTTGGAGGTTATTGTTTATTTATCATTATATTCCGGACAGTGACGTTTTTGAACGGAACAATTGATTTTGATATTGGTTGGGTGGAAATGTTCTTTGATATTGGTTCGATTGTACAAAATATTAATCGGTTGAATTTCCTTGGAAATTTGGTATATTGAAATTTTGAGTTGAGGTTGTAAATTGTTGTTGTTGCCTTGTTCGACATTTATTTATAGTATATCCACTTCTTTTGCAAAATGAACAGAATTTGTGGAAATTAATATTTGGCCATCTTATTTTAGTTTGAATTGGATTTTTGGCAACATTATTCTTTGAAAATGTTTGAGTTTCAAAATAAGAGAGCTATAATTCCCTTTTAATATGATTTACCGCATCTACCATGTTTTTAGAATTTCCGGCATGAATAATTTTGCCTAGTGTTAGTTCTAAACCTATGTGTAAAGTAGTTAGCGTCATTGTTTTTATTAGTTCATTTTGTGCTTGTTTTTCCTCCACAGTAAAATATTGTTTTTGAATTGCGGCATGCATTTTCGCATTATGCGTTTGTAACGGTGCTATAAATGTTAACGCTGATTCTTTATGTACTTTGTAAATTCGCTGCAAATTCTGAATAAGAGAGGTCAGATCTCTCGAGTCACCAAAATGAGACTGTAATAAAAATTTTATTTCTGCCCATGTAGCTGGATTACAATTTCGACAGCTTTGCCACGTAACTTATTTTTTATATGCAAGGTTAAAAATAACTTTTGATCTTTAACGGCGGCAACAGAGTGGGCGTAAATACATGAATAAAGAAAAATTTGTAGAGCGATGGAGTTACCCATCGAACTCTGGTATTATGGAAATAATGTCAGATAATATATATATACTGAGTCTGACATGTTGCTTATTTGGAAATTATTTAAAATAAAATGTTTAATAAATAAAATGTATGTAACACTTATTTATTTTGTTGTGTATTAATAGTATAATACGCTCCAACATTAAATATTTTATAAAAAGAATTGCACTTTTGGATAGTAGAACTATAATACACTAAAATTGTAAATAAAAATTTTTTGAGAAAAACAAAAAACAATATTTAAAAATAAAAGCATGATAATTCTTACATAAACTTACATTATAATAGTCTCCATGTCTTGGAATCTGCGATGAAAGCTGAATGCGACTTCGTGAGCTTTGTTACACCAAAAGTTTTTCCGCCAAGGGATTCACCTGGTATTCCTTCCGCAGGGAGATCTTCTATTGCCGAAGACACCAACTTTCGAGACTCGGAATTGTTTATTCTTGTTTCCTACGTGTTAATTGTTTCTTTGATTGAGGATTTTTTATTTGTGTGAATTATTTCTTCCCATGTAGGTTCCTTTTCTGTTAAAGAATTGGGATCCACCACCACAGATTCTTGTTCTAGTAGTTCCTGTCCACTATATAGGCACCTTTTTAAAGATCGACTCCTTGTTCTCTTGAAAGTTACACTACTAATTAGGCTCCTGCACTGCAATGTTTTAAGATCCTATCGACTGCGCAAATGTTAAATAACTGAATTTACTTTTAACTTTTTAAAAACATTTATTTATTATATGGAGGATGTGATTACAATTAATAAAGATTTAAGCTAAATGAGTTAACAATTGATGTATAATATGCCAACCAGTGGCGGTTCGTGGGTCAAGAGATACAGAGGTCAATTAGGAAAGTTTACTGTATTACCTACCTTTTAAAGTGATTTAAATTCCAAGTCGATCCTCCGGTCTTTTTGAGATGCAAAGTGGTCAATTACTTTTTCATTAAAGTCTTTTATCTTCTTTATTAATGCCCTTTCTATGGTAAGCATAGCTAAAGAAGATAACCTTTCCTGACCCATGGTATTTCTTAAAAATGTCTTTATTCTTTTTAAGGTGGAAAAACAACGTTCACTTTCGACGGTAGTCATAGGGAGAGTACACAAGATTTTTAACAGTTTGACACTTTCAGAAAAAGTATTGCACAAATTATTGTTAATAAAAAGCTGTAACAAAGCAATTACACTTTCACTATTGGAAAAATCTTCTCGGCTATATAATACTTCTAATTCCGTTTGTGGTTTCAAATGATTTATGACTGGATACTCCGTTTTAACTAATTTAAACATATCTTGAGGAAAGCTTTTTTTATAATCTTTAAATCGATCTGCGTGAAATAACTGAGATACTGTTAAATGATTACTGAAGCAAAACCTGTTTTTGATCTCAGAAGTAATTATATCACAAACTTCTAATGAAATTCTCCTTTTGATTCTTCCGTTTTACTTCTCTGAGCAGACTGCATGGATGTCTCCTCCAAATAGTTATTCAAAATTTTATTTCTGATGTCTTCAATTTTACTATTAAAAACGCCAATACACTTATTTACTGTTATGACATCGATATTACATTTTTGTAATTGATTGAACAATATGTCACAATGAAAACTAAATAAAATTATCCAGTAAAGAAAATATTCATTTTGTAAGTAGTTCTTTAAACCAATAGCTTGGTTTAGAGTGTTGTCTTCTGATTCATTATCAATGATTTCTTCTAAATAATCTAATAATTCGCTTCGATAGGTATAACCGTCTCTATGCACTTTGTATTAAAATTCCATCGTGTTGGAGCCGCTTTAGGTAATCTTACCTTAACAACATTATCTAACACGGCTGTTCTTTTTGGCGATTTTCCAAAGAATGAAGAAAAGCTATGTAAATTAGCAATAAAAAATTTTATGCTTTTATCCTGACTTGATGCTTTTGTAAAATTAAATTTAGTTGATGAGCGTAACAATGAGTAAAATTTGCTGAAGGGTAACTTTTTTTAATTTTGGCTTGTACACCTCCAAAAGCACCACTCATTATTGATGCTCCATCGTAACTTTGTGCTATCAATTTTTCAGGACTTTCATAAATTTTCAGACATTCTAACTCTTTTAAAATTACATCACACAAATGCTGCGATGTCGTTCCTTGAGGCTGAATAACTTTCCAAAATCTCTCACATACAACACCGTCTAAAATATATCTAAACACAAAAACTACTTGTACTGTATTGGAACTATCTATTATTTTATTTAAAATATATCTATTTTTAGAAACGTTTTCGTTGCAAGCTTTTAAACTTTTTCTATAGTCACTGTCTAACTGCATTCTAATATCAACTGTACCAAGTGTTGCTAGACTACAACAGATTCATATGACTTGATGCGAGCGAATGTTTCTGTACTTTTATTTTTAAATATTTCAAGTCAGTTACACCTATTTTGGACCATATAGGGATTAGGATCATCACCAAATAACAGGCATGGGAAACAAAAAATATGCATTTTTTACCTCGCATCCACAAATCCACTCGGATAAATCGTACATTGTATTTCGAAAATACCTATTAACTTCTTTTTTCTTATCAAGAGATGTTTTCTTTATCATCATATTAGGTTTTGGACGGCCACCACCTTTGAATTTCACTCGGTTTTCATAACCCAACTTATGTCCATCTTTCAGTTTTAATATATTTTGTACAACACTCATATTTAATAGTAAACACCAAAAACACTGTTTTACTTAATTTCACGACAAGTAGAGATTTACTAATAAAATGTTCACAAATAAAAACATTAAAAACAAAGCGAGAGAATTTACCGACCAACGCGTACCTAGTCAGCATTAAGACAGCTCTACTAGCGAACTTCGTGCGTTACCGTTTCCGTAAAATGTGCCAGGGACATTGTCCCCGCCAGTGTTTTCTGTCTCTTTTGCTTTCTGACGATTCGCGCATAAGTCTATTTCACTTTAATTCGTTGTAAATTCGGTCCGTAGCTAGCTTTGAGCACAAGTTGTGGATTGACCCAAGATTTTTAAATTCTATAAATGAATAATGTAATGAATATGAATGTAGAGGCTCGATATTTGAATAGTATTGTGCATAGAATGAACTAGAAACTTTAACACATTTTTTAAGAATATTAAAAATATATATATTACATATTTTTAAACTTCAGAAAATGAACAGCTCTATTTTTTTATTTGTATGTGGGAGGTCATTGACCAGATGACCCTATAGAAGAATCGCCAGTGAGGCCAACCAGTGCCTTTATAAATTTTTAGGATGCACTATCAGCATCATTATGAACAAAGAAGAGTGGTGATGCAGCGTCAGCGGGACGTGCCTGATAAAATGTAAATTGAACTAAATTTGATATAGTTGAATGTGAGGTTTTATCTATTGTAATTGAATATACCACTATGATATGAACTTATATTATTGGAATAATGGAATTTCTATATAAAATATTCACCAACTGGGAAGAATTTACTGTTAATATTTTTTTATAATAAAGCTTAAAGCTTTTTGTTGTAGTAATAATAGGTTTTTTGTTTCCGCACAAGTGCGGGAAAATTCAATTATTCCTAACTCATATGGATATTGAAATGAAAGACTTTTCCAAACGGTAATAAAAGAAAATTATTCCAATTAACTTTTTATTTATAGTACAAAATTAGATTTTGCAAAATAATGTATAAAGTTCGTATAGGCCAATATGCGTGTCAATTATATTTTTCGAATGCATACATGTATATTAGAGGCAAAACATAATTTTTCCCAATAGCTCGCTATACAACGAATTAAGTAAAACTGTTTTGATTCATTCGGAAGCTTATTCAATCAAGTTCAGCAGGCGAAATGTCAGATTAGTTGAAGCGTATAAATCCAGATAGCTAACAAGAACTTATACTACTTAATAATTAGTGTAACTTAAATTAATGTAAGCTTTTGGTATTGAAGATCAATGATTTTACGCTAAGGGAATAGTTAGAACGGATCCTCTCTAAATTAATTGCAAGGACATCACAAATTGGATTAACTTCAGTACAAAGTAGAACGACAATGTTATTATGATTTTAAGAGAAACTAGTGCACCTAGGTAATTTCGATAGCAAATATTTTTTTTTAATGATGCAAAGCTTAATATATAAAAGTATTTTTGATCTTAGAAGTCTCCTTGAAAAATGTACAGGGGTATTTACAAAAGCGGAGAGGTCTACTTTCGACCCCCGGTCCTGTTCTTTACTGGGTTTTTCCTAGAGAATTAATCGTAAAACTCGGATTTGTTTGTCCATTGCTCTAAGACCCTGCCAAGGTCTCCTTCAGGATACAGGGGGTTGTAATTTATGGGTGGTACTTACACAAGACTTTCACTTTCTTGTTATCCAAAAAAAATGGTAAAACAAAAGTTGATTGGACCTGAAGTTCTCCTGATATTACTGCAAGGACTCCGTTTGGGGATAAATGTCGACAAGTAAGCTGTGAAGTTGTTCCACAGGATATGCTTCAACGAGTTATGGCTAATTTGGTCCGTTATTTAAAAGGGTGCATGGAGAAGGGATGTAAACATTTAACACACACAATATTTAAAAGATAGAACGTCCATTATTACTCATTAAAATGTTATTTAACATATTTCTGTATTTACAGTTATAATACATTATTATAATTTGAACAATATTTTCCAATTTTCATTTCAATTAATTGTTGACAAATTTATTTCATTATTTTTTGAGAGATAGGGATGGTAAAATATACCTGTAAAATTTAACAGTGACAAAAAACCAATGAATTACCTTTGCATTTTTCCATCTATGCAGTTTTTCTGTTAAATTTTATAGAATTAAAATAAACTAAAGTGAAATTACTTGTTTTTTTGGTAGAGGTAATTAATATTAAATAATAAGTTAAATGAAATTACACCGGTAAAAAAATCAAAAGGAAGTTTTATATTTTAACTAGACGTAAATGTTACACTTTTATTCCCATTGGTTCTCAACCAGTATCCCTCGCAGAGAGTGAAATATTGGAATTTTATTTTACTATAAAATTGGTTCCCCCTTCTGTAGAAAAAACCGCACTCGTTTATCTTGCGCCGTTTTGAATTAATTGGCGTGTAACACATTAAACGGTGAACCTAATACATTTATAACCGCTATGTACATTCAGTAGAAGTTTTACTTATTGATTACTGTCAGTATGTGTTAACGGGCGGTGTAGTTATAATTTCTCAAAGGTATTGGCAATTTCGCAGACATAGCATTAGTGCCACTTCTCTTGGGAGGGAAAGAACGTGCAGTGAATACTGCTTTATGATTCTCATCGGGATACAATGTGGATTCGTAAACATTTTGATTAATATTGTATTAATAATTCATCAAATTGTAATCTCGTAGATAATTATTTTATACTATAGGCCAGAAGATTCAAAAATAACTATATGTTGGCCAACGCTCATGAGATTTACTACTTGTTCAGTGATATTATTTATTAATATTATAAAAGGTGTTTCAATAATAGAGCAAGATTTGAATTGCGCGCCAGTTTGGCTATCATGATGTCACAAGATGATGTCATGTCAGGTCGACAGGAGATAGAACCAGGCGTCCTGATTGTTAAACATTATTATCAATATAGTGAAAGTTTGATTGCCACGATTCGTAAAGTGCGTCCAATTTTCGGTCGAAATAAAGTTCCTCATCATCTACCGTGAAAAGAATAATCGAAAAATTTTAAAGTACTGGTTCGGTTAGTGATGTGAAACACACGACATGAGCTCGTAGAGGTTGTTCAGAACAAAACATCACGGCAGTTCGCGAGAGTGTGGCCGAGAGTCCAGGGGCATCGATTCGTCATCGTGCACAAGAATTGTACATTACAACAACAACTATTCAGCGTGTTCTCATTAAATATTTGCATCTCCATGCCTGCAAAGTCCAATTGAGTCAGCAACTTCTGCCAACAGACCATGCACAGCGAAGAGAGTTTACCAATTGGATTCTTGAACGACAAGAAGTGAATGCCGATTTTGTGGATAAAATTATTTTCAGTGATGAGGCCCATTTTCACCTCGATGGCTTCAATAATAGGTAAAACTGCCGGCTCAGAAAATCCACGAATGATTCATGAGAAAGCAATGCATCCAAAACCTGTCACTGTTTGGTGTACATTGTGGTCTGGACGAATTATTGGGCCGTTTTTCTTCGAAGACTAGGCAAGTAATATAGTATCGGTGAATGGCGAACGTTATCGTGCTATGATAACCCAGTTTATTCTGCGTCAATTGGAAAATATTGCTCTCGACATGTGGTTTCAGCAGGACGGTGCCACTTGCCATTCCGCCCGATTGACGGTCTTGCACGAGTCTTTTGCTGGTCGTGTCATCTCTCGGTTTGGTGACCAGAATTGGTCGCCACGCTCTTGCGATTTAACACCTTTGGGCTTTTGGCTGTGGGGTTATCTGAAGTTACAGGTTTATGCCAACAGCCCACGACCACCGAAGCATCAATGCTTCGGTGGTCGCCGAATTAGACATTATATCAACGAAATACCCCGCAACACCAAAATTTCGCCAAAAGATTACGCATGTGCCAACAAAGCTGTGGCGGCCACTTACCAGATGTGTTGTTCCGTACGTAACTCCCAAATGTCTACATTATAACTCAATAAATATTTCAATACTTTGCTACACAAAACCATATTTTATTGAACCTTATTGAAACATATTCTTCCCAGAAAGGAACATGATTTAGTTTATATGGCATAAACCAGTGATACGTGTGATGAATTGAGTCGAGTCAAAAGAGACGTTCTGAAGAAAAAAAACTGGCAACTAAGTTGAGAAAAAATTGTAAAAATTTCCGTTTTGTGAATTCAAAAATCAGAAAGTCCAAATAATCTCCATAAAACTATCACCTTTTTTGTTTATATTGTGGCACTTATTTGACTAAAATTACTAGTTATAACCAGAAAGGTACCATACAAGTGCGGATGGCAGTTCTTGGTTATGGAAGGGGTTGGGGTCGAAATAAATATGAGCGAAATAAATCTAAAATAAAATTTGATCAGGGCGCCACCGTAGCTTGATAAAAATCTTTTAAGTATTGTAAAAACTACGGAAAACAATACATACGTACAATTATAAATAATTAAAGCTCACCAAATGTCTTCTGAAATGTTAAAAATCGGAGAAAATTAAACACCACATGTTAATAAGTTTAACTTTAATTAGGTACCAAATTCAATAAATATGTATAAGTTTTTATATGAGTTACAAAAAAAATTTCGAAATAAAAGTACTTACAGTTTAAACTGACTAAAAAATTATTTCAATTTAGGATCAACCAATATTCATCCAGCATCAGTGAAAATATCAAAAATTATATTAACTAATATTAATAAGTTAAACAGATATAAATCATCCAAGTTTGAATAACCGATCAAAGTGTCAAATCACAGGTAAAAAAATATAATGAATAAAATGATTCATCCAACCTCAGTGATAAACACCAAATGTTGTATATGCTATTACATTGTTTTATATCTAATAAGTTAAACAGTTATGTTATAATTAATCCAAGTTCGAATAAATTATCATAGTATTGTAGCAAAGTTTCAGATCACAAGTAAAAAATAATAAATAAAATGGTACCAATGTTTTACAATAAATAAAAAATATTTAAGTTTGCGAAATTATTGTAATAAAAAAATTTAACGTTCGGTTTGCTCAAATAACATTTATGTAATAGTATACCTGGTGACTATGACATACTAAGGGTCGGTGAGTTGATTTCCACTTGAATGGCTTGGTGAAGAAAACATATACTGCTTAGCATCAACGGCTAGAAAATTTAGGCAAAGTTGTTAATCGACGTCAGTTTGGGTCCTAGATCATACAATAACGACGTGGGCGAGGAAGCACAGCTTCATCTGCAACAAAGTAGAGCAGGAGAAACTGAAGAAGCCATTACAGCTACAATTTCCATGTTGTGGATAATTCCATTAATAGGAAATGACATGAAAAAACGTCAGCCTCTTACAAGGGAAACTTTCAGTAATAGGGATATAAGAAAATACCCCGTAAAATATACAAAAAAAATGAAGAGAAAAATAATCATAAAATATAACTTATCCCATGCAACCAACATTAAAAATGTTTACTCAATGATACTTGCAAGCCATTTCATTCCAGTTTGTCGTTGTCCACGATGAATTAAGTTTCAGCCAGTCTAGTCCAGATGGCGCCACTGACTTCTACTGGAACAGTTGGTTTTGCAGATTTTTGCACTAAATATCTATCTTCTTTATTGCTCATATGTTTGTCTCTTTCCAAACTATAATCGAGTTTAGGTAGCAGAACACTACAATGCTACTTCCTTCTTACTAGTGTAGCGTTCAGATGGAAACCATCTGTAGTTCAGCGGTCTGGTAAAATTTATATGTTTTCTGGTATTATCTTGTGATTTTATGATCATCATTATTTAAAAAGTTGCTGTATTGATTTAAAGTACCTTTGAGGTAATTTTCATAGCAATATCGTACCGTAATTATCTTAATTTACGCCTTGGGCGAATTTGCTTTTCGGTGATCAGTTCACCTTGGTTGTTCTTTGGAACAGCCATCATTAATATTGATTAGTATCGATTTATTGTGCCTTCTTGGCAATTTATCTAATATCACTCTGATATTATAATAATTTCGTGTGCTAATTTAAACTAACTTTCGGTTATTGTTAATTTTAGATTTACTCGGAAACGGATGTCGCCATTTTGTATCGTATTAGTTGTTTTCTGTCTTTGTCTGTTGATGTTTTAGGTCACTTGGCTACGTTGGTAGCGCCCTGAACAGTGGTGACTGGTGACATTTGGAGATTGGTACACCTTTTTGGACTAAACCTATTTGTTTATAACCTTTGTGAAAATTATCTAATGTGGTGCATTTGTTTTGTGGTGGATTATTTTACACCAGTGCATATATTTATCAACCAGACCTCAGTAACGTAAGGTTTTTCTAAATTTAAAATATCGAATGCTTACTTGAACGTTTACTTAGTATTTAGTCAGGAACGCTGCTCTAGTGGAGCCTTGCCTAGTTCGTTCTGTGGCAAAGATACCTGCCTAGTTATCTGGCAATTGGTTAACTTTTGATTATCTACAGTAAACATATAGTCAAGTTATATATCTTTATTTAACTTTATCTGCAATTCATTATTCCCTCTCTTCGAGGAACTAATAACTAATTTAATTTAACGTTACCTTCAAGTCAAAAATTAACATGTTGTTTTATATTTAGCAAATATTTATTTACGGTATCTTTCTAGTTGTCTGTCTGTTACAGACATTCTAAATTCTATTTTCTTGAATATTAACTTCTTTTAGTAAAAAAAATATCTTAACATATAGTGAATACCTATTTCACTTTGCTTATTATCATAGCTGCACCTAGTTTATTTGTTGGACTAGTATTTTTTCTATTTAACGTAACTTTTATTGGTACTTAAGTTAGTTGAAGTCTTTAACTTCCTAAAATATTGTGGGATACCGATCCTAGTTTGTTTGGTTTGCAATTTACTCTGTAAATTTGTGTTAACTCTCATATTTTGTCTACGTAGCTGGACAATTCAAACGTCACAGCTCTTTACTTTGTTTTGCCTATAATACTGATCTCATAAAACTCTCCCCTTTTTATGTTAATACCTGGACCAAGAGAAGAGGATAACTGGTGGATCGAACTGATCATTATATACTGGGTGGAGCAGGAAAATACTATTTTATACAACTGGCCTTTTTTTCTCAAGCGTAACTGCAGTACTGACAGTGGTGATTCAAATTGACACCGAACCCATTAAGAGCTTAGCCGTTGGTGGATCCTTCGCTGGACTAACCCATTGGAAGTTACGTAAGATCTTCGTCCTCAGTGAAAGTTTATATTTGGTCAGAAGAAATTTGTAAGAGATCAGTCATTTTATTTTTCATTTTTTTTTCTCTTTCAATAACGTATCAATTTTTTTGTGCGGTTAGTTTGTTGTTCAACCACGTAGATTTTTTTTTCTTTGACTAAAAGAGGGCATCTGAGCCAATGTAAATATTGTGCTAATATATTATTATACATATATGTATTAAATAATATCTATTTATTCAACTTCCTTCCCAATCGAATTCAAGTTTTAACGATATCTTTACCTTTTAAAATAAAATTTTAATAATTTGGTACTTGCAAAAGTCCTGGCGCCCAGCCTAGATTTTGGTGAGAACTCAAATCAATCTAAGCCCTTATTCACGACCTGCTCACTGAGCTACCGGTCAATAAGTACAACCCCCAGCTTATTGTGTTATGCCAGCAATTGGGCGGGGGTGTTGCAACTTCACCGCTAAAATTCCCTTTTTTACAGATTCAACTTTATTAGCAAATGGAGACGCATCTGCGCTAGTCGTGATTTACGCCAGGAAAGAACGCGATGGCTACAGTGGCGTCTGGTGGATTTAGGTTTTGCCATATCTCAGTATTGGAGCATGGATTTTTTTTTCCTAATCAAAAGGAAAACTTATCAGCCCATTTTTTTGGTCTTCGAAAATTTTGATTTTTTATAAAGTTATGGTATTTTGAAATTTACACAATGACGAACTTAAATTTCAAAATGTCATAACTTTACAAAAAATCAAAATTTTCGGAAATCAATAAAAACAGGGTGATAAATTTTCCCTCTGATTACGAAAAAAAAAATAGTTTGCAAGTATTTTACTAATGGTTTAGAAGTAATCTGGGTCGGCAGCGCATTTTTGTAACTTTTTTCTCAATTTTTTTTTTTAATTTTTTTTCTGCAAAACTTCTCCATTCGGTACTGTAGTCATGCCATAAATATTGTTTAGATTCCAGGCTCCAATATTGACATATAGTATAACCTAAATCTACCAGCCGCCACTAGATGGCTTCCCTTTTTTTTAATTTGCCGCTTAAAAAAACTGACTCATACGCAAGCCCCAAATATTTTTCAGGTAGGTCACAAAGCTTGCGCTCATTTTAAATCAAAAAAGAAAGAAGAAAATGTCAAATTAATTTAACCAAAGTTTTACCAAAATTGTAAATTAGTTTTGTGAGAAAATAAAACCAGAAAATTATCAAGGAATCGTTACAGAAGAAAGCCAGGACAACTGCCTGCCGAACGATGACGTTGTGTCAGCATAAATTCGTGAAATTTAAATTGAAGTTTACAGTGCTCCATAACCAGAACAATTTATTGATTAGTGCTTCATTTGCGTGACAAGTGTTTTATTTATTACCAATATTGTTTAATTTAGATTTTAATTGCATATAGGTCATGATAGAAGTGGAAAAATAAAAAAATATAAAAAATATTTAATTGCTTATTAACCCATATTTCATTAATTTTTTTTCTTCGCAACCAGACATACATCTAAGCGATAAACTGGTTATCTAACTAGGTATAAATCTTAACAGTTTTCAAATCAAGTTTAAATTTATTTTTCCTCACAAATAAATTACTGATAGAACTTAAAAAGTGGTATAGATGCTACAATAAATGAGTTTATATACAGGGTGTCCCAACCAAAAGTAGGTACCCTGAATTCCTTTGGAGATAAACATTTTTTGAAAAATTGGTGAAACACGTCGACCTTCTTTCCAAGAGGGGTATATTTTAATGTAATAGTTTTATTTTTGATGATTACACACAATCGAAATCGTTTAAAAAATCTAAAATACACGGCACTGGGTATTGGAATTTTATAAAAAAACTAAATTTTTTAGTGCTCTTAAATCAACACGCGTTTTTTTCGACAAAAAAACACTTTTAGTTTTAGAATAATAAAAGACTCATAAGTATTTTATAGTCCTTGAACTAATTTTAAATCGATATACATTTTACCAGAGTGAGTTCTCGAAATAGTTTATATCCTTCAGGAGAGAATAGAAATTGTCAGCATTTATTTTAAAAACGATAATTGTGCTAGAGCTACGGAGCGCATATTCAATAGAAATCACCCAGATAGAAGGGTTGGTTCTCAGTATGTTTTACAATTATTGACAAAATTCATGGAAACAGGTTCTGTAGGAAACAAAAAGACTGATTAGGAATGAAGCAGTCGAAGTGGTAGACCTGGGTCATTTGCAGATGGATAATACTCAATCAGGAAAGTAGCTGAGGCTTCCCGTGGATCACAAAGCAGTGTTCATAGAATTGTAAAGGCCTACAAATTTCATCCATATAAATTTAAATTGGCACACGAATTAAACGAAGATGATCCCGATCGGTGTCGGCTTGAATTCTGTGAGATTTTTTAGTGAACAATTAAACGATAATGCCAATCTACTGTACAATACGTGTTTTTTCTGATGAATCGACATTTCAGTTAAATGGGGAGGTAAACAGGAATAATTGTAGGTATTGGAGTGAAACCAATCCACATTTGTTCATGGAAACTCATACCAGAAGTTAAATGTTTGGGCTGGCATCTTAGGGGATCAGATTGTCGGGCCGTTTTATATTCCTGACAATTTAAATGGCGAAAGGTACCTCCTTCCGTTACAAAATAACATCGACCCAATGATTACCCAAATCTTCGAAGAAGACGATAATCTTTTAGAGGGCGAACTATTTTTTCAACAGGATGGGGCACCCCCACATTTTGCTATAGTAGTCCGTCAATTTTTGGATAATCGGTTTCGTGAGCGATGGATTGGAAGAACAGGTCCTATGGAGTGGCCCGATAGGTCACCCGATTTAACTCCCTTGGATTTCTTTCTCATTTGAAATCGAAGGTATTTGTAACAAAATCCGCATCTCTGGAAGAGTTACGTGAAAGAATTGTTCGAGAATGCCGTTTATTGATTCCAGATGTGTTCAGAAATGTTCATTCAGAATTTCAAGACAGATTATACTACTGTATGGAAGTCGGTGGGGGTTATTTTGAATAATACGTACGATAATTTAAACTGCTTCTTTTATTTTTATTTCCCGAACCTAAGATAATGAAACAATTATTTCTCAGGAACGAATCGATAAGAGTTTAAAAAAAAATACACAATTATGTAGAGAATTGAAAGACCTTTCAAAAGACGTATCACTCGATCCCCTTTGCCATTTGAATTTTTTGTGGGGGTGGCCGTGTAGAGTAGAGGGATGTTGATAGGTATACAACTATTACATTAAAATATGTCCCCCTTGGAAACAAGGTCGACGTGTTTCACCAATTTTTCAAAAAAATTTTTATCTCCAAAGTTATTCAGGGTGCCTACTTTTGGTTGGGACACCCTGTATATTGTTTTGATACATCTTGAGATTCCTAAGAGAAATAACAATAAAGTTAAACCTAATGTTTATGGTCGTTAACTTAAAATAAACTAATGTAACAATGTGAAACAAAGCACATATATAATAAATAAGTATTGAAACGAATAAAAACATAGGTTAGCATCTTTCATAATAGGTTTTCAGATCACCAAAGCTGATTTATATGTCAATAGTCAAATTATATGAATGGGAGAAAACTTTACTCTATTAGTTCGAGGTGTACCATGTTAAAATACATTACTGTGGCCTGAAGTTTTTCTGGGGATATAAAAATATAATTTAGACTCTAAATTCTCGTGCGTCAATATTGTTATTAATGAGCTTATGCAGAAAAAGTTGAGATATACACTCATGTCTATATCGTAAGGAATAAAAAGAGTACTTATCAAGAAGGTATTGCTGTGAAAACGCAACCTCTAGATAGCTATTCTCAGCTCTAAAATACAGAAATTTCATGAATTTACGTTAATCTGATTCTATAATTATTATTATATTGTAGTGAAGGTGGGAAATATTGGAGTTTCGATCTGATATAACAATAAAGCATTTTAAGTTTATCAATATTCGAAAAATTACGATAATTTTTAACTTTAAATCCATACGATCTGCTATCATCAAAGACTGGTGTTGATATGGAAATTAAATTGATGTGGTCTATTAAAGATAACACGTAAGTCCCATGCCAGGTCTATCATTATTAATGCTATAATCGGATGATACTGAATATGATTTACTTGTGTAAGACATAATACAGCATTTTTGGGAGTTTAGTGGAAGGTTGTACTTATCGTACCAATTACTATTTCTTTGTATGTCTTCTCGTAAGTGGATACAATCCTCTATTGCTACTGATCCTGCAGAAAAGCTTTAGGTCATCAGCGTACATTAACAATTTGACTTTATTTAGATAATTTGCAATATTATTAGTAAATTCAACTAAAAAATAACGGACCAAAGATAGACCCTAGCAAGAGCAGTAATTTATTTGAATTGAAACCATTAAATGCAACATATTTATATTTGTTAGATAGATAGGATCGAATAGGAGATATAAAACTTTTAGAAAGTCCAATATTATAAAGATTATTAAGCAATATTCAATGGTCAAGCCTGTCGAATGCTTTGGAAAAATCGATATAAATTACATCTGTTGGTAATTGATCATTTAATGCTTCAGACAGGTATTGCGTAACGCAGAGTATATTCGTTATTGTAGAACGCTTTTTCATAAAACCGTATTGATGAAATGACATTTTACTAATTTTTATTAATGTTATTGTAAATAGCGTTATGGAAAAGAATATCAAGAACTTTGGTAAAATTGCAAATTATAGAGATTGCGCGAAAGTTTGAAATATCAGATGCCGCCATATTTACAAATTTCAATCCTCTCCAGAAATGAGGAACGTAACTCCATTTTGAAATTAGGTTAAAAATTATAGTAAGGGGCCTAGTCGGGAAAAAGCTTCGGATAGCTGTGTCACTCTTAGAAACTTTTTATACATGCGCCGATGAATAATTTTGCTCTTGACTATACCTTCACTGGACGTTTTATTCAGCGACTTCATTGAGGTGCGATTCCCGATAGAGGTAACACTTTTTGCTCCATTTGTAGTGACAAAGATACTTATTTAGAAAATTCATTTTAACCAAATGGTACGGAATAAAAGTTTGAAACTTGCTGAGCATAATTATCAAGATTCATTCTAGAAGCTGTGTATGAATTTTACCCCGAATTTTACCGATTGATATCATAATTCAGGAGCTAATCACGTTCAAATTTCACTTATATTTACAGTATAAGTTTTCCCTACATAAAGTGAAAATTAATTAAAATAGATATACATGACCCTCTAGTACACTTTCAACTACTGATTCTCCAAATTTGGTGTAATTTGACCAAACCGTATGGAAGAAATAAATTTTGAAAAATTACCTTACAAACACTGGTTCGATTAGCCCTCTTATAGGTGACGCAAAAATACTTAGCAACCTCTTATAGTCAAAAACAGGGATACCGCAGGACGTCAATCTCATGATACCTGAATTGCCAAGTTGGAGCTGGACTCGCTGTCTAATGCATTTCCCAGAGAATTATTACGAAGTGGATTTGATTTGCTAAAGTAATCTGCAAATGCATTTAAAATCTCTTTAAGCTCGTTAATTTCGGAGTCATTATTTTTCATAACATTAAAAATGTTCGTTGACCTTTTTTTACTATTTAAGAATGCCGAAACATTCGATGGTTCGTCTCTAATAGTATTTTCCGCTGATCTGATATAATTTCTTTAGGTTATGTTAAAATATAATTTGATTTTAATTATCAACTGTTTAAATTTAATATGATATATTATATCACAACTTTTTTGCAATATAAGTTCTCGTGCCTTCACCATGTCATCTTTAATGGAAACTTCGGAGGATATTTCTTAGATTTATTAGATCTGAATTTCGATAAGTAAGAATCAAAAATTGAGTTAATTAGTTCATAAAAAGTTAAACAGGCAACTTCTGCATGGTTATATGATTCAAGAAAAGACCAGTCGACATTAAAAAACTTTTCGTACAGCAGTTGAAAAGTCACTTTACGAAAATTATAGTAGGTATTAAGATCAGATGGATATATTTTCTTACGATTAAGGCTTAGATTGACTTTAACTACAATATTTAAGACAGGATGGTGATCATCTTCAGTTAACCATGGATCAGCGGATGTTTCAGCAAAACATGCTTTACTATGTAACACTAATTCCAGTATTCTGCCATGTGCATTAACAGTGAGGTTATGTTATGGGGGATTCGTAATATTCATAAAATTATTTAATGATAATATGTTATTATTATTTTGCCCTGTTTGCAAGAAGTATGCATAGTTTGTTATATCAAAGTCACCTAATAATATTTGCTATATTTCAAAATGGTTTTTATCATAATCGAGTGTAAGCAATCAAAAAAAAAATATATTTTACATCACGAAAAGATCTATTTTAAAATTCCAAAAACTAACACAAAAATGCTATTAGCGTGTTTCGGGATTTACATTTGCTAAAGGCAATTACATTTCAGTAATTTCCCAGATGTGTTAGAATATACTATTTGTTAATTAAACTTGTTACACTGACAATTTTCTCGCTTCGTACTAAGTAAACTTGAAACTCTTAACTGAATATTAAATAACCTTATGAATATGTATTTCATTACATATAACCATATAGGATGACTACCAGGACTATTTCCAACCGTACATAATGGGCTATAAACACCACCTAAATCAATTTTATGAATAGAAATTAATCATGATATTATCTATTTGTATGTACAGTGTTGCTAAAGTAATAAAGTGCATTATTAGTTTATCTTGGTAAACCGAGCCATTATATAGACTACTGGAGACTATAAAAGCACTACACATATTAAAGATGGGGGTAATATTAAGCAACAATGTCTTTAATCTTATGTAGTTACAAAATTATACAGTATTTGAATAATTAGATCACTAAGAAGAAATTATTAAAGCACTTTTAAAAACGAGATTTAAAGTATTATTGATCTCAGTTTTTCTAACGGTCTTCATCAGAAATTTTATTATAACACCATGGGACAATTATACTAGTGCTATAATATTACCCGAATAAATATATTCGAATAAGTTTCCAGATGTGGTTAAATTTTTTATTGCAAATCCAGGTATCCGTTTATAAAATTATTTAGTTACTCGTTTTATCAATCCGGATTGAGAGGCCTATATTAATGACGTATTATTTCATTTTAGCACTAAATTTCATCAACAAAAACATCGTTCCCGCCCCCACCTTGAAGGAGGAGGAGAAGCGGACCAAATATCGCGATCTCCGGAACGAGCTCCAAGTACTGTACCCAGGCTACTCGGTAAAAATGGTCGTCCTTATAATCGGTGTACTCGGAGGGATAAAACCTACGCTGCTCTCGGAACTGAAGATTATACCGGCCTGCCAAAAATCAGCTGACTGGCTGGCAGCCCAAATGCAGAAGGCGGTCATTCTGGGTTCTCTCCGTCTGCTTAGGGAACATGATTCTGGTATCTAGAGTTACTAACCCTACGGGATGTGGGGAGTGGCTGTAGTTGATGCGTCGGCGCGACTCCCGTGAGGCGTCGGAGGCCACGGGAGGACTGTCCGGCATCGGATAATCCAAAAAAAAAAATAATAATAATAATAAAAATAAGGGGTGCAAAGGACCGACAACCTACGCGCGATGCACCCTGGACAGACAGAGGCAACTCGGCCTGACAAATGCCGGCCGCGTGGTACCAAGGCTAACCACCTGGTACCCCTTCTACTTCGGGTTACAACGAACAGAAGACAGGCCCCTCACAATCGACCTCAGTCGGATAAAGTTCAAGGACAGATGGGAGGGGTCTTATCGGACGGTCCAAACGATGACCACAATGCAATTGTACGTTTTAATTGGGAACTAAAGGAAGACTTGCTGATCTGCCGCGGGAGCAGCGACCTTAAGCGAAGGGGATACATGGCGCGATTACATGCATTTTGGTGCGAAATACATCCAGAGCAACGCGCCTTCTCTAAACAACACCTGAGAGATCAAGTATCCTTCTTACACAGGACAGGTTACGTAAGGGCACCTCATCAGCTGGAAGAACTGCCAGCGGGAGTCCCATAGCGGCAATTACCAGCTGATGGGGAACATCCTTTAGAGTACACCGATGTAGACTTAAAGACGAGGGTTAGCCTTAACACCAAGGCTAACCTAAAGCCACAAGACCTGGCTAGAATGGACGCGGTCATCGATGAGGAATTTCCATAACGCCGCGAGGCACTCGTCCCCCATGAGAGGTCAACCAATCACGGGGTCGATAAATCCCCTCAAGACAGACGATGCGGGGAATCTGGATGCCGGAGACGAAAGATCCATACATCTGGATGTCGAACTAAAAAAAACGGGTGTGTAACAAAGGCACAGCCAGGATGTAACACAAATAAAGGATTCTCTCAGCGGCAAGTACAGACTCCATCTTGATATCATATTATTTGTAACCTACGAAGGTATCTACGTTTAAGTCCAACTAAGCTAATCTTCATTGACAATGGAGAATACAATTTTCATTACAAATGTTAACTAACAACTACAAATGCCTAACCTATCGATTTTATTGCATGATCCAACGTATACAAGGGTAAAAAACTAGCATCCGGCACAAGTATGTTTTTGGAAGAAAAAACTTATGTGCCTTGTTGAATATGCTACACCTGTATGTAATTCTCATTACTGTCATTTTAGCAGGATCTGATTGAACAAATATCTATGCACCTTATCTATAAAAGCGTAACCATAGCAATAATTAATTTTCACGTGGAAGGAGAAAAGATAGATCCTAATATTTTATTTTAATACGCAATTTCTGTAAGTTCTATGCAATATAACTTCTAAAAATCTTAATTCCAGGAATACTCAGCCTATTAATGAAATGAAATATAAAATTTTTAAGGAAATCCGTAGAAGCCCAGAATTCTTATATTTTGTGCCACGTCCTTAAATTGATATAATTGTTGCAATTTTCCTTTCTTACTCATTTACAATATGTTAGTGTTACTTTTCGTAGTAATTCACTTATACTAATATATCAAAATTAATAATTTTTATTTTCATATTTATGTATTTTCGCGTCAGATAGGCGTATTGTTAAAGTGAGGATTTACAAAGAGATTGCATTCTCTCCTTAGCCTTTGTAACTGATATTCGAGCACAAATGGAATTTGCACTTGGATACGTTTGCAACAGCGTTATGCATTATCATTCTCTACAATGCGAAGGTTTAAAAATAAATATCGTGCGAGAATGAAAATTTCTAGATATTCTCTACGTATTATATGGGGTCAATGCTTTAAATGTTAATAAGCATCAAAATCCATAATATATCCACAGATTGAACTATCTATTGTATTTTCGCGACACGATGAGCAATATATCTATTGTAAGAATCAGAAATTGCACTACCACTGTAGTAATTCTTACAAATACTAAAACATTCCGTGCTATACTCGACAAGCATGTTGTCAACCAAGTTGGCAGCATCTGGAAATGACTAAACATATATCAACAACACTGTTTATTTATATTTAAACTCTTATAAGGGTTCGACGAACCGATCAACTAGTCACAGTGACGTCAGCGTGTCACCACAGTTACTTACTAACCAGTAAAATGGACTATTTAGGATAGGACCTCTGTCACCATTCATACTATTTTTACATTTTGTAATTTCTTCTTCTTCTTATGACTGTTCTCATACGCATGTTGGGTAACATTTTTTATTTTATCTTTTCTACGATCTTTTAGATGAGCTACGTGCTCTTTAAACCTAGTCCGAGACGTTCATTTCGTTAGTCCATTATATTTCTTATTACAGTCCTTGAAGCTAGTTTGATGAATTCCCGACTTTTCGTTTTTTAAGTATATTCTGTACGCCTAGTCTTGCTACTAATAAGGTAATTGAAATAATTATACAGTGATTCCCAAAAGTAATCTGTCATACGACAACCACGGATAGGAAAATCTATTTCGAGCTAAAAATATCTAATGACCTAGTGTCCGGAAATGCATCCTAAGGCGCTATGGCTCTTCAAAAATTGCCTACTGAAACTGGTTTTTAGAATAGTAAATGATTATTCATTTCCAGATGCCACTTTCATCCATTAGTAAATACAAAATCCATATGTAAGAATTTTTTTTAATGAACTAGTATCCTAGTTGCTATACTTTAGAAGATAAACAATAAAATTTAAAAGAAATTAACACCTACATAAATTAACAGATTTTGTAGTAATTACTGCCGTATTAATCCGTTGACTCAGTTCATTTCGCATATTAATTTCATGTTGATATACCAGTTGCTTCATGTAGCCCCAGAAATAAAAATCTATACATGATAAATCTGGTAATCTAGGAGGCCATGCCACAGGATCGCCCGCCCATTGCATCTTCCTTGGGAGTTCTTAGTGGGCCAGCTGCGAATGATTTTTTTCAAAGTAAATTGGTGCACCATCCATTTCAAATATATTTTCTGCAACATCATCAAGTTAATTGTTCAATTGTTCAACTAGAGGCCTATTTCACTAATTTCTAACGTCACTAAAATATTAGAATCACTAATAAAAAACGATTATCTAATTATTTCAATAAGTATGAAGTATTAACTGATTCTCAATTTGGTTTTCGACAAGGCAAATCGACGCAAGATGCAATCATGCGCCTAACTTCCAGTGCATACAATGCACTTAATGAAGGTAAGGCAGCCCTTTGTATCTTCGTAGGTCTTGCCAAAGCTTTTGATACAGTGGATCATGAGATGTTACTAGACTCTCGAAAACTTGGGCTTTCGTGGAACTAGTTTATGTTTGTTTAAAAACTACCTGCTACAAAGAACTCGGCGAGTATCTATAGATAATGTGTTAAGTGATGAAAAATATGTACAATGTGGAGTCCCCCAAGGTACAGTGCTTGGACCAATATTATTCAACATACATGTAAACAATTTATTCTTACAAAATTCTAGCGGGCAAGTTACAAGTTTTGCCGATGATACGGCTATTTTCTATTATGATAACACATGGGAATTTCTCATACAAAAGGTGACACACGACTTTAAAAACATAAAAAACTGGTTTGATTATCGGTTACTTACCATACATTTTAATGAAACGAAGTACTTACCTCTTGCTATAAATAAGAGCAGCCTTCCAAACCTTCCACCTCTAAAAATAGAGTATAGGGACTATTCAGCTGAGATTCCAATAACTTTGGAAATTAAATATTTAGGAATCATAATAGACAGTTTCTTAAAATGGGACAAACATATTAATGTTTTGGTGCAGAAAATTAGGTTTCATATCCAAATTTAAATGTTTCAGCAAATACTTGATTTACAACACATGAGAATGTTATACTATGGGCTTGTTGAATCTCAACTGAGATATGCTATAGTCGCATGGGGTGGAGCTTACAATGTATATATAAAAAATCTAGAAACTGTACAAAAATGGATTTTAAAAGTAATTCTCTGTAAAAATTCACTATATCCCAGTGACACGCTGTATTCTTTGGTAAATCTATTAGATATAAAATAACTTTTTTGTACTACTGTTATTCTTGAACATAAAAAGTCTAGCTCAAAAATTAGTATTATTCATCCTTATACCACAAGATATAAACAGGGCTCTTTTGTCGTGGCAAAAGTAACAAAAGCAATAGCTCAAAGATGCTTTTTGTTCTTGGGTCCCAAAATACATAATCAAGTTCCGTTGGAAATAAAATTTTTTAATTCTTTTCCTTTATTTAAATCTAAAATAAAACAATGGCTCATCACATCCCAGAACCTTTACACATAAATTAATAGATTTAAAAAATAATTGTTATGTATAACTATAATTAAAATTATTCTGCAGCTTCATTAAGCTGAATAGTAGCACACCAAGTATAAATTGTAATTATATGAATATTTGCAGTTATCCTCTGATACATATTACCCAAATTTTTAATTTAATGTGATTTAATTTTAAAATTGATGACATCATCACGCATACACTGTCTAAGTTTTCTTTCTACCATTACATAGAGAATAGCATCCCATTTACAAATATATAAGTTTGTTGGGTGTCTGCTCACAAATTAACGCGCTACAGCTCGGGGTCTATATAATCAGACAGTCTGTATACAGTGTGTCCAAATTGAGCCTACATGTATTGCTATCTCGGTTAATATTAAAGATATAAAGTCGGTTAAAGAGAGAAAGTTTTAGAGAGTTTGTTGTGCATTTCAACGGTGAATTGAGATTTGATAACTTTTTTAGTTTTTGAAATAATTGAGAGAAACCAAATACATGCATTTTCGAAAGCCCCGCGTAGTTCCTTAATTTAAAGTGTTACGTCATTTTAACTTATATTTTGTACAGACACTTTTTTTATGATCTTTACAGTAAGGGTAACAAATGGGTAACAGAAAAAAAATTGTGTTTTGTTTTTGAGATACCGGCTACAACTTTCATTTTTTATATGGACGTCATATTGGATTTTTTTTCATTCGATAATACATTTAATTCTCTTTTCAACGGTGTATTACAATATGGTAAAATTTGTTTCTTCATTACCTAGTTTAAAAAGAAAAAAACCTTTTTATTAGTAGGCTATGGTTTGGCGTACTAATAACCACTCTGTTGAACTGTATTTCGTTCCAAATCAGCTAATACAAAATGTTTTAAATAAATAGCAAAACGTGACTAATGATATTACGTTCTAATATTTCTAATAAACAATCTAAAAACTACAACAAATGACTCCTACACAACTAAAAACAAATTTAAAGAAATTGTTCTATGTGACCTTGCTTAGTACATTTTTCACAGCGTTTCTGGACAACATGTAATACTCATGTTAGGGTATTTCTGTATATGGAACGAAAAGTGTCTCTTATTCTTTCTTCCAATATTGCAATTGTGTCTGGGGCTTCCCATAAATAAACTTCATTTTTTGTATGACCCCATAGAAAAAAACAAGGGGAGTTAGGTCCGGGGATCTTGCAGGCCACAAAACGTCGCCATTATTACCAATTATCTTACCAGGAAATATTTCCCTTAAATAATCATTAACTATGCCACGAATATGAGCCGGACAACCATCATGCATAAACCAAACTTCATTTATATTTTGAACAACTTCTCAAATGCCTGATACTATTTAATTTTCTAAAAGTTGACGATATTGATCTGCATTTAAATTATGCTTAGTTAAAGATGAATTGTTTAATTATTCGATTCCCTAAAAAATAATAAATTATTAATTATGTTATATTCGAATATTAAAATAAATAAAATGCCACACCAAACATTAAATCCAAATCTCGTGTGAAATCTCAAACTTATATTATGGGGATTTTCTATACTCTAATAATGGGTATTGTGTCTATTTAATATTCCACAGTTAGTAAATCTACTTTTGTCAGTCCATAGTACCTTGTCTGAAAAATTTTCATCTCCGTGGCATTTTTGGATATACCATTCACAGAACGCCACTCTTCTGGGATAATCGTTTGTAACGAAGTGACTATTTTATAGAATTAAAATATGTAACTAGGTGCTATTTGTCTGATTCAAAAGATACTTTAAACATTGTAGTACCGCTCCCTTAATAGTGGTATTGTCAGTTGCTCATTAATAATAATATAATTATTATTTGTAAGATAGGTAGTGGTAATCCGTTTGTATAAACAATTCAAATAGGCCTAGCTGCAGACAGTATGTAAATCACGAAACGCGAATCGCGCATATTGTCCCCGGCACTCCTGTGCCCGCCCCACCGTGAAGGACCCCGAGACTGGAAACAAACAAATCAGTTTCCGTCTGGCCGCTGACCGAAGAACCACACCGACCAGCACAGTAAGTAATCTTGTGACGTAGTAAAATGTGACGTAGTTGCCATATTCAGCACATAACTACCGCGTCTCCTCCTCCTTCTGCTTTTGGCAGAGTTTAGTAGCTTGAGGATTGTTCAGAGCGTCCACAACAGTACGTTGCTGCCGCCAGTACCTACCAGACGTGCCGACACCGACCGCTCCAGAGAGGAAGCAGCCCATATGGAAGTAGATATCAGGGTTTGATAAATAAAGGTTTGGTAAATAGAAAGTATTACTTGGCTGGTGTGTATTTTCCGGACATTGTTCAGAGTTTGTAAAACGCGACCGCCCCGTCCGTGGGGTCCGCGAGCGAAAAGACATATCCGCCTCATACCCTTCCGTCCGAGTATATAACGGGAGAGCGGCTGAAGGTTGAAACACGTCATATTCTGCAGGGTGACTTGGAGGTACTATAATTTGTAACCGCGTGTCCTCCAGGCTACCTGAGCACGTCATATTCTGCAGGGTGACTTGGAGGTACTTTCGTTCGTAACGCGTGTCCTCCAGGCTACCTGAGCACGTCATATTCTGCAGGGTAACGTGGAGTTTGACATTACCGGAGTCTCTTTAAATTTCCAACCGATAGGCTTGCCACTCCTTCCCCCCTCCAAAACGTAACCGTGGCATACCGCGTGTCCTCCAGGCTACCTGAGCATTTCATATTCTGCAGAGTGACTTGGGGGGTACTATCATTTTTAACCGCGTATCCTCCAGTCTACCTTAGCACGTCATATTCTGCAGGGTGACTTGGAGTTTGACATTACCGGAGTCTCTTTAAATTTTCAACCGGTAGGCTTGCCACCCCTTCCCCACGCCCCAAAACGTAACCGCGTTATACCGCGTGTCCTCCAGGCTACCTGAGCACGTCATATTCTGCAGGGTGACTTGGAGGTACTAGATTCGGCATATCATAAGTCCGGAACCATCCATTAGCCAAGCGATAGTAAATAACCGCCATAGATAGTCATAGTCATAGTGAGCTCGTATTAACGCTTGCTTCCCCTCCTGGTACCCGTCCGTCGTCTGCTTATGGCCGATTCATTATTGCTGGTCACCTTTTTCACTGCTTAATCATCGTATTACCGCTCGCCTATAATAAAGACCGCTTGTAGAATCAGTTGTAAATATGAAGATGTATATATAGTGTAAATAGTAATTAGTGTGTAGAATAATGTGTAAGTTACCTTTTCCCGACCCCTGGCTTATCCGTTTCTTCACTGTAGTTGCCCCGCCTGTATCGTCCCGCCGATAGAATAAAGTGGTGTTTCTGCACTCTAAACAGAAACTGGCGTCCGAGATATCCATACCGTGAGCACCGCCGTTGTGTTGGGCGTCAAAGTGACACTTTTGCTCTTGTGTATAACAGAAGGGTGCGTCACACGTTAGGTAGCAGTCCTTGCGTAATAGGCCTGCACGGATGATACTTACTATTTTTCAGCATTCGCTGAACTGTTTTTTTAGGTACATCTATTTCACTAGCCATTTTTCGTACAGATGCTGTAGGGTTTTTACTAACGTAGTAGACAGCATTATGCCGCACCTCGTTTTTCCATTATTGTACGTATAGCTTTATTTAGGTTTATTAAAGCTACCATAATTTAATAAATTCATGATAACCCCTTTGAAATACCTGCAATTTGATTGAGTCCTCTCTGGAAATGTATTTTCATATAGTTCTACTTTTCCTCGTTAGAATATCTTAGGGTATATCTCTTATTATTTTATTACACGTCAAAAAATAAGAAAATGAAAACACTAGCAGCTTTTGTTTCCACAGTCTCCTTTTACAAAACCACTGTTTTTCATAGTAGATAAAAGTATGTTATGCCTTGCCATTAAACCTAGGATACAGTAATGTGATAAAGGTTTTATAATGACATTTGAAAAATTAGTTTCTGCAATGTGGTATAAGCACCAAAGCATAGCCTACTAATAAAAAATGTTTTTTTTCTTTTTAAACTAATTAAGAAACAAATTTTGTCATACTGTATACATCGTTGAAAAGAGAATTAAATGCACTATCGAATGTAAAAAAAATCCAGTATGACGTCCATATAAAAAACGAAAGTTGTAGTCAGTATCTCAAAAATAAAACACATTTTTTTTTCTGTTACCCTTACTGTAAAGATCTTAAAAGGTGCCTGTACAACGTGTAAGTTAAAATGACGTAACACTTTAAATTAAGGAACTACGTGAGGTTTTCGAAAATGCATGATTTTGGTTTTTCCCAATTATTTCAAAAAATAAAAAGTTACATCAAATCTCAATGCACCGTTGAAATGCACAAAAAAACTCTCTAAAACTTTCTCCATTTAACCGACTATCTATCTTTAGTATTAAACAAGATAGCAATACATATAGGCCCAATTTGGGACACACTGTATGTTGGATTACATTTTGTGAGCTCATAGATGATTTATGAAGTACCTACAGCAGAATAATGCTTAATATGACACACTTATTTTCTGCAGTTCTGCGTACCGGTGATTTTTGTTTTACAATAATTTAGAGAATCACCCTGTGATATCTAATATGTACAACTTTATTAGTATTTCGAAGAAAACCATTTTCGGAACTTAAATGCTCTAAGGCCTACGATTGTAGGTGGAAAATTATATTTGTAAACATTTGTAACTTTGTTAGAATCGATTTATGGCGGTTTGTGGAAATAACGATTTAAAGAGAGAATGTTCCATTAAACACAAAAATGAGACAATTAGAATTGATAAAGTATTGTCAGTTCCAACATTTTGTTCTTATAAACTTTTTCACTTTTTCAAAAATTTCTGAGATTTAGAATGTCATTTTTTTTCTGGAAATCAAATCAAAATCATTAATTTTGTTTATGAACAATTACAAATTGCATAACAATAGTGAGTAGTAAAATACAAGTACCTTGTTTTAATCCTGAGGAATAAAATTATTAAAAATGCTGCAGTACTAAATAAATTGGTGATTTACTGGCGATTGACAATTTAGAAAAAAGGTATATGAATGCCATTTTGTATACTTACTGTCAATGTATATTTTTGTTATGGTTAAACTTATATTCATTAAAAAAATGTATACACATTTCAAATAGGTATATGCAAATAAAGATGTTACACTAAGAATTTTTGTATCTTTGGTTAAAAGAGTTGAAATATACCTTACAATTTCCTTTAAAATGCTATGTATAAAGTTATAATCCCTACCACTAGAACTTTGACGTGGAATGGAGTTCTAAAATTAAATAAATTAGTTAGCCCGGAGGTTACTTCACATTATATGCGAAATATACTCAGATTTACAAAAAATTATATTTTTTGAATTCTTCCTTTTATAACATTTTATATAATTTTATAGTTCATAAATTTATACAGAGTGGGTCAATAATAGTGCGTCCGACTTCGATATTCCGAGTTCTATGCTAGCTAGAAACTTGATTTAAAAACGTAAATAAACTAGATAAAAAAGTCTATAACCGGAAATTATCTTTGAATATACAAGGTGAGCCAAGGCGATTCTACAGGGTCAACTAACATTTTTTTAAATGGAATGCCATGTATATCAGAAAATTTCGTGAAACTCCTTTGTGGCCTCCTTCCACTCCTGTATTATTATTGACTCTCTCCCAACCACTTGGATGTAATGATTTTTTTGTTCAAATTATGCCATTTACATGTGTATATTAAAAAAATCACTACAGTCACAATTATCAATTTTAAGAAAAAATATGTTAGTACCAGTTATGAAACATCTGTGTGATGACACTCAGTCACTTTCACTTCCTAAAAGTATACAGGGTGGCCAAACATAATTTTTAAATTTACAACTATTTGAAATGAATTTCCTAAATTTTTTCAAATGGAACACCCTGTTACATCTTTGGACGATGTGATGTAGAATTGAAAAACGAATATTATTTGCACGTACATCCCTACGGCTATTTGTAACCATTTTCGATTTATTGAACAATAACTGCAAAATTCCGCAATAAAATTAAAATATATATATATATATATATATATATATATATATATATATATATATATATATATATATATATATATATATATATATATATATATATATATATATATATATATATATATTGTAATTCAAGAGATGATATTATGTTACCCGTTTTGATTGACCCACATTTCTATGCGTCTTTGGAATGAGGTTTGTACTGTTCATAAAATTGCCAGAGTGATACTTCTAAAAGCATTTATTATCCTTTCCTTCAAATTTTGGATTGTTGTTGGTGTGATGTTTTTATGTGCCTCATGTAACATGCTTATTATAAAACCTTCTCTTGAATTATTTAGAAAAAACCCTCATTTTTAATTTTTATTGCTGAATTTTGCAGTTATTGTTCAATAAACTGAAAATGGTCACAAATAGCCACAGGAATGTACGTACAAAAAAATGTTCGTTTTACAATCCTACATCACATCATCCAAAAATAAACAGGGTGTTCCATTTGAAAAAAATTGAAATAATTCAGTTGAAAATTTAAATCCGTTTTAGCCACCCTGTATACTTTTAGGAAGTGAAAATGGCTGGGTGTCATCACACAGATGTCTCATAACTAGTACTAACATACTTATTTTATATATTTTTAATATATACGTGTAAATGATATAATATCAACAAAAATATCATTACATCCAAGTAGTTGGGAGAAAGTCAATAATAACAGATGATTTAGAAGTGCACAAAGAGGTTTCAAACAATTTTCTGATATACCTGGCATTTCATTTTAAAAAAAATGTTACTTGACCCTGTAGGATCGTCTTGGCTCAATCTGTATATTCGAAAACAATTTCCGGTTATAGACTTTTGTAAAACATGATTTTCACAATATGTAGTTATTAAGTTGAGGTCTTCATTTATACAATTAGATGCATACTGAAAATGTGTTGGATGAAAGCTGTAAATAAACTGAGTGTCATCAGCATATGCATATATGTTTTATATAAAAGAAACAAAAGAGTCTTGGTGAACCCCCGAAACTACTAATTCTGTTGATAAAATTCCAAGTTGTGTGCGAACAAATTGATAACGTCCTTCTAAATAACACATGAAAAATGTTACAGAAACTTCATATAAACCATAGTATTTTAGTTTGGCACAGAGTAAAGCGTGATCCACTCTGTCAAACGCTTTTGAAAAAATCTAAAAATACCAACATTGTTGCAAGTTTGTTATCTACTGCTTTAATAATGTTGTCAGGAATATTCGTAAGAGCTGTTGTAGTACTGTGTCCAGATCTAAATTCAGATTGAAGACTCGGAATAATTTAACTTTCATTAAAGTAATATTCTAACTGTATATAAATAACTTTTTTCGAGTATTTTGCTTAAAGCAGATATTAAACTGATATTAATATGAGTTGGATTTTTAACTTTAGGAAGAGGACATACGATTGTTAGTTTCCAAGCAGATGGGAAATAACCACTCTCTAAACAACAGTTTATAATGTGAGTGATATAAATCAATATCGCAGGAAGACACAACTTAATCATTTGTAACGTAACTGCGTCAGATCCACAAGAATTAGACTTAATCCCGCTAGTTATTTTATGTATTTGCGCATGATTAGTAAGAGTAAAAGTAAAATTGTTATTGATATTATATCTGTTTTCAATAAAATTAATAGTGATTTTATTTACATTTGAATAAAACGAGGATAAAAAAGAAATTATTGATAGATGTAGGATCAGCTAAATCTGGAAGAGTTGTGTTCTCATTTCTTTGAATATTCATTATTTTAAATATTTTCCATAATTTTGCAGTGTCATTTTCTTCTAAGTACTTTAGATAGGCTGATCTTTCTCTGCGAGTTGTGGCAACCACATAATTACGAGCAATTCTATAATTGTCCAAGTTATCATCCGTTTTATTTTGTCTATATTTTGTGAGTGCTCTGTCTTTTTCTGCTAAAATACGCTTAAGTCCTTCGGTAAGCCATGGAGAATGTGGTTTATTTATAGGCGCTGTACGGATTGGGGCATGAATATCGAACAGATGCAGTATATTATTTGTTAAAAAAAATATTTTTTCATCAATACTTTTTAGATATAAAATTTCTTGCCAGGGTATATTATTCAAATCATAATCAAATTGTTGTTGATCAAAATTTAAAATCTCTGTAAGTATGAATTTTTGATTTGCGTTTAAAAATTTCTATTGCTAACTCACAAGAATCAGCCTTTGATATGTAATAATATCGGCAATTATAGTGCCATAATTTTTAACTACGTTAATATTATTTATAAAAATGGGATCGATTAATGTTGAGGAATACTGAGTAATTCGTGTGGGTTCATTAATAATTTGAAACAATCCATATGCATCACAACACGAGGTCAATGGATTGCTCAAGTTAAAAAGATTAATATTAACATCGCCCGTGATTAAAAGCTTGTCTCATACATTGGCATAAGATACGATATAATATTATCTAAGGTTTCAACGCATTTCGCTGTGTTATTTTGAGGAGGTCTATATACTACCCCTAATGGAAAATGAAGACTTATTTTTTCTCAGGTTTATCAAGTGTTCAATATCGGTAACATTTTGTAAATTTATATCAATTGTTTCACAGATATATTGACTTTTTATATACACAGCAACACCACCTCCACGCCCTCCTCGGTCTTTTCGGAATTAAACGGTAAATAGGAATTGTTACTAGATGAGATGGTATATTTAGTGTTAACCATGTTTCGCTAACAGAAAATACATCAAATAAGTTTTGTAACACTATGTTTGAAAAATCCAGAAAACTAGATAACAATGATCTAGTATTTAAGTGACCAATTTTAAAATTAAATAAAATTATGTTTTATTCGCCATTACTAATTTTAGATTTCAATACATTAATTTGATGTTGAATACACGTACGTCGCACATAGGCTATGATCGTTAGCAGAATGATTGATCGAAATGTTATTATTGTTTCCTCTTTTTGTTTTTTAAATTGAAATTTAAACAATTGATGAATTTCTTATCATCTTAGTTATTACAATCTTTAGTTTCATGACTTTGTGCATATATTAAACATTCTTGATTAAAAAATTTGCAGTCTTTTCTAACATGACCATACTACGAGTAACTGTATCTAATACTTTGTATTAACAGTAAAGATTATAATTTATAATTTATTAATATTTATCTGAAATGTTGAAAATATTATTTACCCATCGGGTAGTTTTAATCTTGTATTCGAAAATGTTATTATTGATAAATTTGTTGGATCAGGTATTATGAATGTATTTTTATTACTTCTACGAGTCAACACTTTCTATATGTGCAAACTGTAATCAAACAGTTCCTGTTCATGTAATAAAATCTCTAATACAATTTTATGTGTTTCATACTACCTTCCACCTAATCACTGGTTCTTGTTTTGATAGGGAATATGGTTTCTCCTGACCTACCATAACGTCGTAAAGCCACTTTAGTGACTTTTATTGCAAAGATAAACATTTTATCTAATATTTGGTAGAACTAGAATGAGGGCATGTTATCTTGAATGTTATATTTTTATCATTCGTAACATAATTAAAAAAATAAACAAAAGTTGAGGATAAAACTTCAAAAAACAATTCTGTATATCTGTTTAAATATGCCTCTTTATCCGGACGGAATAAAACAAATATCCAGATAATTTGAATAGACCGATTTGCAACAAAAAATTTATCCGTATACCGATATTTTCATTCGAATATGTTTATTCGGATATTTCTATCGGGGTAATCTTATACGTTTAATTTTCCTCGAATAATTTATTATTATATTATATTATTTTTAAACTAATAAGTTCACTAACAATGAAACAGTTTTCACAAAAATACTCGATACCATACTCGACACGCGTTTCGCCAACCAAGTTGGTATCATCGGAAGTTAATTGAAAGAGTTTTAATCATTTGCAAAATATAAATTACAAGAATTGCTCAAAAATGACCATCGTTGTCATTTAGAAATCTTATTATATATTAAAAATCGGACACGCTTAAAAATACTTACATTTTGACGCAGTCTGTTACCAGCCTCAGTAATATTTTATTCAGTTCCTCAATATTATCAATGGATGTGACATAAACTTAATTTTCCATTGCCGAGATAGAAAAATTGCATGGGTTCAAATCCAGAAACTGAGGAGACTATGGACATGGTGCATCATTTCCTCGACTAAATCACCTGCGATGGTCTTTATGCATCCACTGTAGAACAGCAAATGTTCTATGCACAGTGGCACTACCATGCATCCACTAACTGAAGTTTCCGTCATCTAAAGGTACATCCTTAAGGAGTTCTTGCAAACTATTATGTAAAGTAGAAAATATTCAACTTCTCCTAACCTTTGTAGAAGAAAATGGGGACTCAATAATACATTACCAACAACACCTATCCAAACATTAAGTTTTAATGAAAATTAGTATGGAGCATGTAGACTGGATCAATCATGATTATTTCGTGAATTTATCATACTATGACAGGTATTAGTGACTTCATCGATAAAAAAGAATACGGTTCAAAAATCTAGGCTTCGTTATTAATTTCCAGACAATAAAATACCTTGTGCTCTTGCTGATCTTAGGGTAACAAGTTTTGTACAGGAATGGGGAGCAGAAAAGGTACAGCTGTTATCCACGTATAATCCGCAAGAGAGTTTGATGACTAAGGACGTTAGTAGCATAAGTTTGGCTGGTCCTGTTACCAGGGTATTCATATGCGTTCTTTATTTTATATTCTTTGGTCGCTGTGGGATCTTCCTCCATGTGGTCGAAGGGGAAATAAATTGCTAATTTCCACCAAACAACGTTCAACATTTTAAAAATGTCATCCTATTAGCATGGTAGCCGAATTGGTCATGTGCTTATAGCTATTTATTCAGTACCAAATAGCGATGGTTTGAATCCATCCTGGAGCAAGTTAGAAATTTTATTTGCTCTTTGTGTCAGATTAAGATGGAAGAGGGAACTGTAGATGCCCTAGCTGTCTCCACAATAAATTGTAGGGCCTCGTCTCCCTTTACTCAACACAAAACCCTAGAATTTTTTGGCAGTTACTTCGGTGACTTGAAAACCGGTTAAGAAAACATTGTTTAAGAAACATTTTATGGAATATTACGCTAGGGGTATTTTACTGCACACCTTCATCGAATATTTGCTGTATTTCTACCTCATTCACCCAGTGTTAATATCATTTGAGTTTTCTCACAAACAAGTGTACTGATGAGTAGAGGTTGGGAGGTAGCAAAAAATGATGTATATTTCAGGGTTGACACTAGGTGTGACGGGTAAATATGTTCGTGCAAACAGATAGAATGTTTGTTCAACTTTGGTATGTTACATTTGACGATGAGTGCGAGAAGGACGATACAATGCTGGTAGCTGTAAGATAAAATAAGAATAGAAACTGCCACGCCCTCCGAAAAATGTGTGGATCGTGCTTTCTTGACCGTTTCTATCCTTATTTTATATTTGCAATTGTCGGCATTGTGGTATCTTCTTCCTGTTCATTGTTCAAGGTGTAACTTTAAAATGAAAATATGCTCAATCTATATATGACGCAATACCTTCTTACCTTGTGGTGATTTTAGTGCGTTGGGTTGTATCCAAAGTTAATACCAAAGGGACTGAAAGTATTTGTAAATAACACACAAACAAACACACACACACACACACACACACACACACACACACACATGCACTCACGCACACACGCACACACGCAAACACGCACACACGCGCACACACGCGCACACGCACACACACGCACACGCACACTCACACGCACACGCACAAGCACACGCACACGCACGCACTCGCACTCGCACGCACACACACACGCACACACACACGCACATTCGAACACACGCATACACGCATACACGCACACACACGCACACGCACGCGCAAGCGCACGTCCGCTTGCACGCACGCACGCACTTCAAATTCGTTGGTGTAATCATTTTCAATGAGGCAGTGGGCGTAACGTGAGAGAAGAAAGCGATCTGCCTATATCTATCTACAGGGTGATTCAGCTAAAACTCCCCAGGCTGATTGCTGGGAAACTAAAAATGACATTGAATTTCTGTAAACACCAGTGAATAGATACTTCTAAGGACTACATTTTGATATTCAAATGACGTTGTTGACGATTACAGTATGAGCGTCGCGACGCCGAGAAAAAATTTTTAGATGATAGGAAGTTTGAAAATGCATTTTTCTAGTAGTACATTAAATTCTAATACTTTTTTGTGTTGCACACATTTTCGTTTAAATAAGTAGTTTTTAAATTATAGCGATATTTAATATCAAATGCCTATAATTTTTACAATCACATTGAAATAAATTAGGTACTTTAGTATGCTTTTGTTATCAATTGAATGAATATCAAAAAACTGTCAATGCAATATTCAAACTGATATGACATTTTGCATAATTCATTCTAAATAAGAAGAAAATTTAGTCTCTCGACAGACTGAAGAGAACTTGCAAATGATTGACTTACAACACGTGTCAATGAAAGAAAATATGTATTATTTACAGGAAGGGGGTACAAAATTTCTTATCCAAGAATTTAGAAATTATTATAATATTTTTAGCGTTACCATTAATAACGATAATGCAACACAAAAACGATAAAGTACGTATTTTTAGAAACATTTATTTATATAAACGAAAACACAAGACCTAATAGAAAACGTATAAAACTTGATTTTAAAACAAATAAAACTAAAGCAAATTTTCAAAGTATCCTCCACCTCTGTTTTGATAAATGCACATATCGTAACGGCGTGTAAGTGCCGTATCACAGGAAGCTAATAATGAATTGCGGCTAACTGCTGCACAACTGGCATAAATTTTATTTTCTAAATCAGCTATGTCTTCTATTGGTTCCTCGTAAACTGTATCTTTAAGTGACCCCACAAGGAAAAAGTCAAGTGGGGTCATGTCAGGTGACCAAGCAGGTCAACTAAGTGGCCCGTTTATTCCAATCCACTTATGTCTAAAAATTATGTCTAAATAATTTGGAACAATTCTTGCAATGTGCGATGGTGCACCATCTTGCTGAAACCACTTATTACACCGCACATTGATGAAAACATCTTCTAATAAAGCTGGAAGCTCGTTACGCAGAAAATTTAGGTAATAAATATGGTCCTATTAAATACTCATTTAAAATGCCACACCACACGTTATTTTGGTCCATTTTGGATTATTAACCGACCAATAATGGCAATTATGTCTATTTACCACACCATTATTATGAAAGCGACTATCGCTCCATAGAATATTTCGTAGCAATGTATTATCTTCCTCATACATTATTGAAAAACGGGAGAGAAAATCAACTCTTCTTTGTGAATCTCCAGGACGCAAATGATGAACAAGATGCACTTTATAAGGATGAAATTTATTATCAGAAAGGATTCTTTGACAAGAAGAGAATAAAATGCCAGTGGCCTCTTCAACACTTGTTATTGAAATACGCGGATTGTTTTCAACGCACTGTAGAACTTCCGCCGTATTACGGTCATTTCTAATTCCTTGCACACGTTCATGTTTGCCTTTCTCGAAGCTTCCATATTGCAACAAATTTTTCTTTAAATTTAAAAACGTTTTAGGATCTGGATGTTTTCGGTCTGGGTAACGTAGCCTGTAGAGTCCTTGCAGCCTCCCTTGAGTTCCTGCCACATTCACCGTAAATAATAATCATATCCAGTTTTTCGGCATTATTGTATTGAACCATAATATTTTCTTTTTTTTCCAAAAGAATATAACAAAATATAAAAATTTTCCGTCGTTTGTACTGCGGTGACAGATTGTTGACAATTATCAAATTATAACAAAAGCCTACCATATTAATTTGTTTCAATGTGATTATTAAAAGTTGTACGTATTCTGATATTAAATATTGCTATAATTTAAAAACTACTTATTTAAACGAAAATTTGTGTAACACAAAAAAAATCTTAGAATTTAATGTACTACTAGAATAACACATTTTCAAACTTCCTGTCATCTAAAAAATATTTTCTCGGCGTCGCGACGCTCATACCGTAATCCTCAACGACATCGTTTGAACATAAAAATACAGTCTTTAGAAATATCTATTCGCTAGTGTTTATAAAAATTCAATGTCTCTTTTAGTCTCCCTGTAATCGTCCTGGGGAGTTTTAGCTGAATCACCCTGTATGAATTGCTATTAAACACTCGACAAATTTTAGCCCCGTCGGTCAGAAGGTAATTATATCTTATAGATGCAAGCCATCCAATTACTTGAAAGTAATCTTTAATCGTTTATTCCCATTTTCATAAAAAAAAACAGATTTATTGCATAGTGCATAAGAATATTTTATCATTTCTTATTATCTGAAAATGTTTCAATAGGTGTTTATAATATAATATTAGATCTATGTGATTGTTGTCTATGTAATTTATAGCCACCTCCCCATGCCTGCGTATGAGGCATTTTTCTTACTTGAAAGACTTTTTTCTCTGACTTGACAAACTTTCAAAAATCTTGAGTGGCGCCTTCATTAAACTGATGTGAGAGGGAAATTTGAGATAAAACCTTTAAAAGAAACACTTTTGATTTTATCAATTAAATTGTGGATAATGTATGCTGCCCAGGGTAAAAATTAGGGTTTATACAAAAAGCGACTTTTGAAAAAACTGGTTTTCGAATTTAAGTATTCCAGAAAACCGGTTTACGAATTTTTACAACAAAAAGAAAATATAATTTAAAAGGGTAAAAAACTATTTTATATATTTATATTAAAATTTTTCAGTTTATTTAACATTTATGGAACTACAAAAAATATAACAAAATAAAATATAGGTACTCTATCTATACAAAACCAAATAAATAATAATAAAAAAAAACTATTATCCGTATCTAGGTTAACAAATATACTCAACGGTTTATGTTTTGTATAAGGTAGAATTGAAGTATTTTGTTTAAGCAGTATTTGGTGAATAGTTCTTAACAAGAAACCAAATGTCTCTACAGAATTTAAATATTTTAGGCTGTTCACCACGAGTTATAAGGAAGAATATAGTGTGACGTCGTCCGAAAATTTGGCTAGTGTAGAAATAGGTATAACTTTTTTGTTTTTTGTCATACGTTTTCCGATAAAACTAGTTTACGTATTAACATTTTAAATTGAAATAAAGTTCACTTTATCATAAATAAATTTCTGTTTTTTTATTTAGGAACGTTTCAGTAGGTGTTTACAGTACAACATTTATTATGTCTGTTTAAAAGCCTAGGTTCCCAGGCTACCTCCGTCCGAGCGCTAAGCATAATAGAATGAGTTTGTTTGAAATCATGTCAAATAATCATGAAGATTAATTTTATAGCAAAGTTTTATAATAAACTTTTACTACAATATGCTTATGTTCGAGGCAATTTCATGTCATAATGTTAACTTTTTTAATTAAACGATTAACTAATTTTTTAAGCATTAATTATAAAACCAGTTTTTTTTAATTTAAAAACAGGTTTTCGAATTTTACAAATTTTTCCAAAAATAAAATAATTTTAAAATCCGACAAACCGTATTAATTTATTTGCAAAAAAAATGCCGCTAGTGATGAAAAAATATGTATAGTAAAAACTGCTTAATTTTAGAATTGTCTATAAAAACCGAACATAAAAAGTATAAGTTTTGCTGCAAGTAACAAATTTTGGAGGATTTTTTGGAGCCAACGATTTTGATTATATTCTTTTAATGAAATAAGTGAATGTGAAAAATTCGTTAACTGAATGTGCATTAGAAATTCTAATTTTAAATCACTTCGATAAATTAAAATGTTTTTAAGAAATCAACAAAAATCAGAAAAAAATTAAGTCTGACTAAATCATCGACGTTATTATCAACTTAGGATTTTGATATTCTGGGTTTAATCAAAATTATTAGGAGCATGTTATCTCCCATTAATAGAAATAAATCGAATATAGGACCACTCTGTATACTAATTGTGTACTACCACAAATATAAATATATGATTTTGCGACTACCACAAATGTCCTACTGATTCTGTGTTACTACCGAGCACAGTAGCACAGTTTTGCATGGCATCCTTAAAATTAATTTCTTCTTATTTTTCATATAGATAAAATTTGCATTTAATGTCAGTGCAATAATTTCATCATTTCCTTTCAATCTGTAAATAAATAAATTCAATAATTATACATAAAGAATTCAATCTTATTAATATATTCATATTACACATAAAGAAAGGGGCTTCTGTTCAGGGCGGAAATAAATCGGAAAATATAAATAGCCATGCATCCTCATGAAAAATAAATGTGATTATAAAAAAGAGTTGGATGGGCTAGTGTAATTCTCTCTGCGACGTCAATTTAGATGAGCAAAAAGAAAATTGAGGTTTTGTGAAACCCACAAAAAGAGCAGTGCCTGTATTTGGGAGGAACGCGATCTCCTCGCCAAGATCTTAGGTTATTAATCATCTCGCTGAGAGCACCAGGGAACGCCAAACAAAAACTCTATTCATCGCATTTTAGCATGAAAAGCAGGACCTGTTTGGATACCTCTGCTTAATAAAAGTAATTTCGTTTCTCATTTTTCGTTTGCTGCGCTTTTTTCAGCTTATGCAGATATAATGATACGGAGAACAATAAACAGGTAGATGACTTTTTAGTTTTTTTTGTACGTCTACAATTGAAATTCGAAATATATACCTATATAACTACAACTTATGATGTTTATATAAACTTACAAGAGTTTTTATCAACTAACTTGCTTTGTTAATATCAACAATATTTATTTACAATACAAATAAATTTGTGAACACAAATTCAAATAGCACAGTATAATAGTACAGTAAATAAAAATAATAACGCACTTTGATTTTGTAAATAAATATAGAAAACTTATTTGGGCTCACTGAAAGACTATCCGTGTGCATATACAGAGTCTAACAAAAGTATGGAAAAATGTCTGTATTTTTTTAAATATGTGACAACCAAAAACATTGTTTTTATAAAAGTTTTGAAGTGGGTTGGAACCATTGATGTGAAGCTAACACTGACGTAGTTTTCCACAAAATAGGAAAACACCATGTACCTACTGCACTAGTTGCGCGTATCGCCAGATTGGCATCATCTGGAGATGATTAAAACTAACCTTTGCTAATAGTGTATCCTATTCATACCTGAACTATTGTTACGGTTCGATGAACCGTGACTTACTAGCCAGTAAAGCGGACTATATGGGATTGGATCTCTGTCACTATTCACACTATTTTTACACTTTGTAAATTTCAAGCTTTCAAATGCATCCAACTGTCTAGTATTTGTTACATTCCTAATTAATGTTAAATTGCTACTATAAATTTTATGGTTGTTCATGCGTTTGAGAACAAGCAGCACTAGACTTGTCTGTTGTACATTATTTGATATGAGTCATATGCTCTTTTATTCTAGTTTGAATTAATCATCTAGTTTGTCCAACATAATTTTGACTACAGTCCTTTAGCTAATTTTGATAATAATCGACTTTTCGTTGGCTTCAATTTTGCCTTTTGGATGAACTAAAAGTCGTTGTAGTTTATTTTTCTGATTACTGAACCACAATAGTACCTGTTTCTTTAATAATTTTAGCAACATCAGGAGTGATTCGAGGATCGTACGAAATCAATAAAAATTTCGGATTTTCTCATTCAGGAATTCGAGGAATTTCGAAGTGTCTTTACAAATTTATATTTCCTATTTTATTATCTAACAGAATACTGAATAAGATTTAGAGGAAACAACTACTCAGCGGAAAAAAGCCCTTACCTGCGCTAAATTAAACCTGCAAGTCTTGTTTGGTAGCTAAGATCATTTGTCAATTCCTAACTAGACATAGACCAGTTTCGAACTAGTTATGTTCTCCTCAGTATGCCATAAGTAATAGAAAAAACTAATAATAATAGCAAACCAGGCTGGACTAAAGCAGACTAAGCAAGACAGACATAGTGAGTGATAAGTGTATCCATCTGGTGGTCACTGCTACTACTCGTCAGACATCATTGATGTATTGGTGAGTGATAGCGACCTGCAAAGCAGGTACGAAAGGCTGCGACCTCTAACCCTGGTGGGCTAAACTATATACTGAATAGTCTAGTGAGGAATTGACAAATGATCTTAGCTACCAAACAAGACTTGTAGGTTTAATTCAACGCAGGTTAAGATTTTTGACCGCTGAGTAGTTGTTTCCTGAAAATCTTATTCAGCATATAGTTTAGCCCACTAGAGTTAGAGGTCGCAGCTCTTATGAAATAAGATAAACATGAAAATGAACCGCTATAGGACCATTCCACTTTTATACTTCTGCCTACCGTCTGCACTAAGAATCAGCGCGCATTCTGTCTCTATCCCGGCTAACTCTGCAAAGTTTAAGTGAACAGAGTATAGCTACCAAAGAAGACTTGCAGGTTTAATTCAACGCAGGTCGGGGATTTTGTCCGCTGAGTAGTTGTTTCCTGTAAATCTTATAGTATATAATTAGCCCACCAGGGTTAGAGGTAGCAGCTGGTACCTGCTTTGCAGATCGCTATCAGTCACCAAGACATCAGTGATGTCTGACGAGTAGTAGCACTGACCACCAGAGGGATACACTTATCACTCAGTATGTCCAACTAACAGATTATCCATTACTCGTAGCTATATCCTTAATCAATGCCTTTTCTTTTCAGACCTCTTCTTATTGAGGGGAACTTTAATAAACGATAACCTGGAAAATTAAAACCCGCCATTTTGTGTTGAGCACGATAGTGAGAGTATATATGGATACATCTTAAAGTACTAGTATCTTTTCTGTATGTTAGATTCTGGCTCTAGTTCACTATTTCCAATCACTAATACATATAAAAATGGTAATTGTCCACAGTTTTCAGTTTCATATATAAATTGAACTCAGAAGCAAAGTTCTTATTATCAGTGACTCTTGTATCAGACACTGCAAAAAAATCATTCATATATCTAAGCCATACACAGGGGGAAAAACCTGAATTCTTCTTTTGCTTCTATTTTGAATCTTGAATCTGTTCATGAAGAGACTGGCAATGAATGGTGACAAAGAGTTACAAATTACTGACTTCAACTTGTGCCAAGATATTATCATTGAATCGAATACAATTTAGTTTCATGCGAAGTTTAGTGAGTTGATATATTCTTTTACTACATCTTGACTGAGATTACAAGAGAAATCTAATTTAAATAGTATTGAGGATATGTCAAAATATACGAAACATTGACTAATTAAAACTCGATTTTCTCCTTTCTGCGGACCTTACCTCAACTAAATCAAAAAATAAATAATTATTTTATATGTCATTGTGACAATAATGTTTTTGCACTCAGGAACTACACATTTGTAGTTCTTTCTTTTATTGTCCATTTTATTGTAAGTATTACCATTAATAAAACATTAAACAGAAATATGAAAATAGTTAACGGCTAAACCAAGCGCTAAACACATCTAAATTTTGATAAACGGCTCAACTATGTTACCGACTTTCAATCAGCAATGGCTAGTAGTTGTAGGGTACATGGGATCCCACGGTTCGACAACAAAGCGTTATTCAGCTTGCTGACTGACCATTTTTCTTACATATGAAGGAGATGTTTGATAAATAAAATTGTTTGCAGACTTGTTAAACACAGTGCAAACTTTCAGCGTATAGAATAAAAAAATAATGCTAAATTAGCCTATTTTTTTTATATATAAAAAGAAAACATCAACCCTTAAAAAATATTTTTGGTTATAAATATGCCTATAGAATATAACGATGATAGTTTTCTATTTGAATTGAGGAGATACGTGAAAGATAATTAATTAAAGAGATGTCACGGCTTCTTGCTAAGGTCTATTTATGAGATGGACACAACGCATATCCTCTACCCCTGTCTCTCATGTCAAGACAGTATATTATTTAGGTTAATTTCCGAGAAATATCATATCTTCTTACTACGTAAAATATAGGTAATTTCATCTATCTCTCAGAACTCATATGAATATATAAAGTGGTATTGTTTTGTATTAATGTATTTTTTCTACAACTTTCAAAATAAAAAAATAGTTAAACCTTAACGTCAGCCTTTTAAATAATAATATGTAAATTATTTTTATTGTGAACTCTAATTTATAACTAGACATAGGGAAAACTTATGACAGGTCAGAGACGGAGTTAACTTTCCTATTATATTCCGTATTATGCCTGATATAATAGGAATAAAAAGAAACTGTAATTTCTGACAGTGACGTTACACATTAAGTTTTTTTCAAGTCAAATCGGCACCGATGCGGGGTTGTCCACCGACGCGAAACATAAAACGAAAGATGAATAATTTATCATAATTTAGATTTGTAGTAAAAAGGATGCAAGTAGATGAAACTTTTTTCACACAGATTTACAAGTGAGTTAAAGACGATTTTTATTTATGATATAGACGATATGTTTTTTTTAGTGTAGTGCCTTTGGAGAGGAATCGGCGTCTTCCGAAACAGTATATTATAATTAAATTGTTCTATAAACAGAAAGCCAGCGCAGTGTGACACAACATTAGTCAACGAAAAAACACCTAACATTAATTAGTGGAAATCAACAAAAACAATTCAACGTGGACTTACCAAAGTATATGCTGGGGTGCAACATTCACTGGAAGCAATTAGACAATAGAGTATTCAGGGAATTTATATGAAAATGTGTAAAGGGACAATATGTGAAAATGCAACTGCCTAATTCCACTACACTTAAAAAATTTGCTCTAAGTAGCTAACCATATTATTGGCACAGTTCGTTTCAAAGTATTGGAACAGGTAAATGCAGCCTATGTGTCCTCTCTGATATATGATAATTTAAAACTATTGTGGAGAGACGCCCTCTTCAAACAGCATGGAGTTATTTTATATGTTGTACCTTTCTGCAGTCTCCAAACTCCTTCAAAGACATTTAAAAGGTAAGATTCTGTTTCATTACAACTGGATAATTTTATGAAGGAAAATCTGTACATCCCTCTCCAGTGCGACTCTCTTATTTGTCATGTAACAGGTTTTTCCTATATCTGTTTATAACTGTTTAACCAAACGAATTAATGTTGGAATTTCGCAGTCGTAAGAAATAGGTATATATTATTTTTGGGTTATTTTAAATATATTAAAAAACAAGATATGGTATGATATTATTAGTTTGTTTTACTCTAATGAATATATTAATGTAAAATATTAGTTGTTAATTTTATTTTGTAATTACAATTTGTGACAACAATGAAACGAAGAAGGTATTTTTATTTTAGAATGTCAGGTTAGATATTTTAATTATAATAAAAATTAACAATTAAAAAAGTTGTATCATTTTAGTCGTTAAAACAAAAGCAAAATCCTAAAACTATTTCAAATATCTTACTGTGTTTGGTTTTTAAGTATCTACAAATATGAAACCAAAAATATAAATGCATACTTCCACTTACTTTGCGAAATCCCACTAACCAAATTGGAGAAATGAGTGAACCATATTACCCATCGCATTGAGAGCGAAATCAATAAGCATGAAATGGAAATGAACTGCAATGCGTTGTGGATAAATTTGATTTCTTCAATAATCGAAGGAATTTATTTATAACGGGTAGAAACCTCGATACTTAGAGAAAAAATCGACCTTGACGTCGATAGTACTTTTTCGTATTCATAAGATAAATGAGATAAATAAGGTAAATAAGATTAATAAGACAAATGAGATAAGTAAGACAAATAAAATCAACAAGACAAACACACAAATGAGATAAACAAACTAAATAAAATAAACACGATAAAGAAGATAAATAAGACAAATAAGACAAATAAAACAAATAAGACAAAAAAGACAAATAAGAGCAATGAGACACATGAGATAAATTATATGAGATAAACGGGAGAAATAATGAAATGAGAAATGAGGTAAATGAAACAACTAATGCAAAAGAGACAAGTGAGACAAGTGAGGCAAATGAGACAAATGAAACAAATTAGACAAATAAGATAAACAAGATAAAGGAAATAAATAAGCCAAACAAGATTAACAAAAGAAAAAGATAAACGAAATACCTGAGACAAACGAGAGAAATAGGATAAATTGGATAAGTAGAAATATAAGGAAAAAAAGATAAAAGAAATAAACGAAATAAACGAAATAAATGATATAAACGAGACAAACGAGAAAAACGATATAAACGAGATTAATGAGACAAACGAAACGAACGAATGATTAAAACAATTCATATCCCACTTATTTCAGATTGGATGAGAAAGTACTGTCGAGACAGTACTTTTTTTAATTGAATGAAATTAATTTTAGACCGTTTTGCTCAATAACAGTTAATCTGACGAGAAATTATCAAGCGTTCTTTTCGGGGCACATTCAGAACAAATTTTATTTGAAACATTTTTTTAGTTTGACGCGATTTTTTTGAACCGTCTACAGACGTGCACTCCCTGATGCACCAATTTCACTGATATTCAGTAGGGTTTTCCCTGCACCACCCAGATAGTATATACAAAGTTTCACATTTCTACGTTGAGACCTGTTTGAGGTAATAGATAACACAACGACACACAGACACACAGATATACACAGATACAGACACACACACACAGACGGCCTGCTGATTTGGATAAATTTCTAGTTTCAGGTCTTAAATCGTCCATCTTCATCATAAACTAGAATTTGATTTTTTTACGCGACGCCAATACTTTCTCTGCCAGTATAGATAGATTAGAATGTAAAAAGCATATTTTGATCATTCTGCTGTAGGCTAGTTGTATTCGTTGTGTTTCCACAAATAAAAAATAACGAACATCACAATCAACATGCGATTCGGTAATCAAGTTAGCATCATCTGAGATCGCACGTCAACGGTATGGTGAGGATTCATATCAGACCGATAGTGCTCGTTATGCCTGTTAAAAATTCCTGCACTACTAATATAGGCTTAATCTGTTCAAACAACATTTCTAGAGAAGAATCTTGTTGACTTTTTTGACGATACTATATGCAAAACTCTAAATCGTTGCTGAGATCAGTTGGTTGTAGGTGAGGTTGTTTCTTTATTGTATAAGGCCTTAATTTATGTGTCTTCAAAATATCCAAAGCTCGACGTCTTAAAATCCCAAAATCAGCTTCAATTTGACGACTTGAAATTGAAGGATTTGCAACCGCCATTCCAACTATAATTATAAAAGTTTCTGCAGCATCTTCAGTGTTGTAATTTTTTGGTCTTGGCTTGTTGAAAGACCCACAATTAATGAGATTTCCTTTTAACCTCTTAAAGATTTCTTTATTAGGTTTGTAACGTTTGTTTCAAATGCAACGTTTGTATGCGTTGTAACGTTTATGCACTCTTACGTAAAATGAAAGAAAACTAAATACCTTACCAATCCTCGGCTAGCTCGTTATATCTCAAGGTTACCAGTATCATACAGGCGAACTGGTGCCTTCAGCTTCTCAGTAGGTACTCTAAATTCAAGAAATAAACAATTAATATTTAACCAGAGAATTTGGTGTACCTCACCACACTTTACTTAATGAAACCTATTCTGGGAAATTAAACAACGTAGGTTCAATAAAATGTTTAATTATTTCAGATCAATAGTAGGGTTTAAAAAAATAATTATTTACAAATAGGTATGTGAATTTTTTTTTAATTTATAAATTATCCCCAAAACAAAAGTATAATACAATTAGGCAGATTTATACCAAATACAATTACATGTAGTTTACATAAAACCACATAAGAAAAAAATATTTATATCTAGATCACCTACGTTTACATTTATCGTAATCAAAATTCCTCGATCTATTACAGATCTAATTTGACTAGACAATATTCACATTATGAGTACTAGTACTAAAGTTAAATTTGGATAAGTAAAATTAAAAGAAAATGGTGCATCAAATAAATGATTAATTATTTATATCCAAGGTAAAAATTTTTAATAAGAAAAAAAATATATTAAGACAGTCTCCGGGGTTGGGAAGGTGTGTTCAATTTTGTTTCTTCAATACCAGACTAATATTGTTCCATTAACCAAACTGCAGCATTACAACTAGATCAACCCTCTATTCCAGCTTCACTTGGTACATTAAAAAGACTCGATAAATTTCCACTTTTCCATGACATCAAATTACATAAAAACCATATTTACAATACGAACAAATCACCTAGGTGTCATAACCTAGATGAGCCATATAGCGCTGTTATACCAAATAATAATTTACCAAGTAAAAATTCACTAAAACCCCCTAATACCCCGATGATAGTCCCGTGATAGTTAATAAGAACTCAGTGATAGCTGCCTAAAATTTTAATAAGAAACACAAGTAAGTACTTGTTATTTATTGTCCTAATTTAGATAACTTACCCTATTATAGGGCATAATCCTAAGTCTATACATGTGCCTAATTGTAGAATAATCCAGCACTTAGCTGACAATATACTAAGTAGCACCCTTTATATGGTGAAGGAAATAATCCCAAAACAACGATGATTAACATCTACCAAAATAAATTTGGATCAAAAAATTTCAATCTCTCACCAGCTGCAAGTTACATAATGTACGTCCAAACACTAAGACGACTATAAAAAAAAGGAAATCAACCGGCGGAGTTATCACGTGATAGATTGACAGAATCGCAGAAAGTCACTAGCCAGAGAATACCAAGGTATGTCAGATCTTGAACGAATGTGAAATTATTTAAACCCGTATCAATATTTATCAAGACGAATATAAAATGTAAAACATTAATTAGAGAAGTTAGAAAGATAAGAAATTTATATAAAGTAATATTTACATAAGGTGAATCATGAAATACTCATAAAATACCAATGCCTGTAAGATTCGGTTACTTGCAGAATCCATAAGGTTTGTCGACCCTAGTGCTAATAGCTGAAGTGCGTTCCATTAATGTAATTAATGTATTAACATACTTAGTTGAAATAAACCGGTCTAAGTAGTAACAGTCTGGAATTATTTTGAGACCAACCCAACTATTGTCAAAACTTTATTCCATAGTTACTCGTTTCACACACAAGGTAAAGATCTTTATAATGGAACAAGACTATACAGAACAGACGAACTCACGTGAGAACAAGTCAACTCAGTGTGCAACCCCGACAACAATTGAACACTGCCAATAACATTCAAATAAATGACATTTAACTGGTGGCACAATTTAAGTAAATTTACCCTCAATTAGAAATCAAATGTTTCTAGAGAGAACATATAACGAGCAAAAGATAATCCATATACCCTATGGTAAATAATACAATTTCCACTAAACATTACAAGGTTACATTGTTTGAGTTTATCTTAGAGAGTCTGTTATCTCATAAGACAACCAGTTCAATAAACAAGTAAACAACTATGACCATGCAACATTAGGAAAGTTATAGGTAGGACATAACTTATTAATTTATTAATAAGAAACTAATTCTCGCTTTTCTTCTAGTTTAAATGTCATCCTATATCGCAATAGAAGATCAGGGATTAGAGATATATAAACAGAAATCATGACGTCTATGATATAACCTTGAGAAAATACATTTTACGAATAGATAAAATATTACAAATAATTTTTATGAAGTAAAGTTGAAAATGTGGTCTAAAAATATAATCTGAAAGGAATGGTGTAACGTGGAATTGTTTGTTAAAAGTTTACAGCGACAGGGAGTATTTGAAGATGAGTTCACAAATTGAAAAAAAGAAACTATAATGTTTCTAATATGTTTGGGAACAATGACGAAACCGATAGAACAATGCAAGAATGGGCATACTATGTGTGGAGATTGTATAACAGCTAACAGTATAAAAATATGCCCAATATGCAGAGGTGCCTTAACTGATACCAGATGTTTTCAATCCGAACCGATAACTCCTAAAAAGAGTATTAAATTATGATTTTGTTACTCTACAAAGGGTTGTAATTTATAGTGTCACATTCTGAAAAAGAAGTGTGAATGCAGATTTCGAAAATTTCAGTGTGAAGGAAAGCAGTTCGCCAAATGAAAATATAATGTTTAAAATATAATTTATAAATACAAATAATGAAAAAAAATCACTAGTTAATTTTTTATACTTGAAACGCATAACTATTTCTCATGACGATGAATTCAATGCAAGTCTTCTTTCGGATAGCGATTGAAATGTATTTGCAATATCACAATTGTTATTACTTTGCATAAGGCATTCTAACATATATATCTCGTAATTCTCGTAAGATATCTTCACTTTTACGATTAAATGGGGTGTAATTACGACGGAAACAAAATTATTAATATGCAATTTACTGACAAACGGATAAGCACTGTCATAGATGACACACGTCTACTTGGAATAAATATAAAAACTCAAGAAGTAATCTACTAAAAAAAATTATTTTCGCTATTAAATATTTACACATCAAAAGAGACACCACATATGATATATAGTTTGATAGAGAAAAAAAATCTTTTTTTAACTATGAATCCTATTTAAAAAAATACAACTTTATGCCATAACTCGAAATCGCAATTTTTTTAAATTTTCTCAGCGCCAGTGTATTACACAGAAAAAAGTCGCTGAAGAATGTAAAAGTTGTGTTTTCTTAACTTTACAAACAACCAAGATATTGACGTGTCTAAAAGACGAAAAATTTAACTTTTGTTTATAACTCGAAAACAGAAGACGTTAGCAAATTTGTGTTTTGGCCAATGAATTTGTCTCAAAAAAAAGAGATAGAATGTGTCTTTCATTGTTTCGTGTTTTTACAGTTACCGAGTTACCCTATGCAAACATCGAAATTTGCGCACCCTGTATAATGTCTTGATAAATATGACGAAAAGAAAAAGCTCAAGATTCCACGATGAAAAAAAGTTTAGATAGTTTATCTGAAAAACTAAACTGTTTAAGTTTATACAAAGGAATACCATGATCTAGTCAGCGAGAAAAATGCTTCCATTTAGCTCAGGTCATTGCTTAGTGGAAAAGTATTTGGTGATTACATCGTTATGCCTTAAATGTGTAGAATTAAAGGTTGAAGTAAAAAAATATGTTAACAGAAGATGATTTCAAAAAGTTGAAACACATGGCATTCCCATGACTATGTAATGATGAATAATAAAATGATGTCCTTGGAATGTATTTTTTTTTCAAGCCAGCATGGCTAATGTCCGCATAAAGGATGCAACCGTGGATACATGATATATAACATCCAGTTTGATTTATACCGAGCAAAATACCAAATGTGGCTAAATCTTAGCATAGACCGATTGAATAAACGAGATGTACATTGTGCATACCCCTGTAAGTGTCTTTTAGGTGGCTGGACACAGACTAAGTCTATTCTAACGTTCGTTGTTGTTTCTTATCTCATTTCATCCTAGTTCGCAGCGATCGCTCGTATTATTTTTTCTAACTGCCCTTATTTGGCCTTTTACATAGGGTATATTCCAACAACAATATTATCATCATCACTGGTATTTTTTATTATTCTTGAAAATAAAAATAAAAAAAATAGATTTTCTGAATTTCGTTGTTTTATATAGAATGGTTTTTGTTGATTTTTAGTGCAAAAATATATTAGTTGTTAAATGAAACATACTTTCTATCTCTCCGAATGAGCGAAGTACGCACAGCCTACCAACCATATCGAATATAACAAGATAGATTTATTGGGGTTCAAAATAAAACAAAGAAGGTTTAGTGCCATATTCCCCAAAAGAAACAATTATGCAGCTACGGACACGTGTTTCGGAGTTATTGCCCCTCATCAGCGTAGCGTAGCTAAGGAATTGGATCTACGATGGGATAGATCAGGAACAAGAACTAAAATAAGGCTGGAAAGTACAGTACACAGTACTCAATTAGTGTCTTCATGTTCCCATGTGCCACATTTGGGGCCTCGATGAGCACAGTCAACACACAGAGCTCTATGTGTACTGCTCCAATTCCTTAGTTACGCTACGCTGATGAGGGGCAATAACTCCGAAACACGTGTCCGTAGCTGCATAATTGTTTCTTTTTGGGGAATATGGCACTAAACCTTCTTTGTCATGTCGAATATGTTATATGATTAAACGGCCTTACTTAGTTACAAATATGGAAATCTAAACCTGGATGTTTTAAATATTTACTCAATCATTTCCTTATAATTTCAGTACAAATAGTGAGGTAAAAAAAATATTTTCGGTTCAATCAGAACAATCTTCTTTTAAATTAACTGCTAATTAACAGCCAATAGTAATAATAATAAAACAATTTTTAGCTTAAAGTAAATATTAGAGGGTTAAACTGATTAAAAATCTTAACGTAGAACTTCTACTGGCATATGATCATGTTCTCTATTCAAACAGAGAGTCAAGAGCAATTATAACATAATCCAATATGATATAGTGGCAGCATTTATCTTCAAATGCATAGGTAATTCTGCGGTCAAGTGGCATTTAATATGCAGAATTCTAGATCCATTATGGAAACAATTTCCTGCGTAATAAAGTAGTTGATTTCGTCTATGTGTTAAGACATGGATTAACAGAAATACTGCATCAAAATTAATATATGTACGCTTAGCTTTTAGCATTACCTTATTTTTAATTTATCACGGTAAATATTTTGTGTGGATAAATAATTGTTTCCAATAATTTAACAATAAAAGACAATAATGAGCAAATTCACAATATTTAACAGTACATTTCTGTAAAAATTCTAAGAACGTAGAAGAAATTTTTTTAAACCAAATTCAATAGAATTAGCTACGGATATTTCTTTAAGTTTTTACTACATTTCTTAATTTTATTTTGGTTTGGTGGTTTAACAGGCTGTTGTGAGTTCTTCCAGATGGGTGACCCAGGTTCATACCCAAGTCAGGTTAAATTGAAGAAACATGATGATTAATGTATGAGTGGACCTGCTCATGTCACATTTTCAACTTTTGGTTCTGTGTGTTTGTGATGTGCGCACATTAAAGGTTCATATCCCACGACAAACAATTTATACAGTTGTAAAAAATAAAATACTCTTTTTATTAATACTCGGCAATTTTACAATAGATGTGATATAATTTTAATGAAACGGCAAAATTTTTTTGAAATATAGCAGAATTTGGTAAAAAATATCTTTATTAAAGAAAACATTCAAACTGTTGCATGTCCACTGACACCTCTAAATCTCCTAAATATAAGATTAATTATTTCTGTACCTAGCTAACAAAGTTTGGTGTAATTTCTAATCGTAGGCTTTCTTCAAGTCATATGATATTTTCATTTTTCGAATATTTTCATAAAAATATTCCAGTTGGGTGACGGAGCTTGCTATTCCACCGATATTAATTTACGAGGGGTTTGGAAGTTTGGTGTAGAAGCATATGAAATTCCGTGAAATTCTTCGGAATTCCATTGAAATTTTCCAGATATTGGTAATACACCTTCTACACTTGACCTCATAATAAACAAGAACGTGGGTAACTCCACTCTTCCCGAGATGTTGGAAGAGCTCACTTCTGAAAACAGTCCGATCAAAATACTTTTAAACAACATGACATGAGAAGACCCACTTATAAGATTCACCTCATACAAATATGACAATTGGCCCCGCTACAGACAATTTTTAAACACACACACACACACACACACACATATTTGTATATATATATATATATATATATATATATATATATATATATATATATATATATATATATATATATATATATATATATATATATATATATATATATATATATATATATATATAAAAAAAAAAAAAAAAAAAAAAAAAAAAAAAAAAAAAAAAAAAAAAAAAAAAAAAAAAAAAAAAAAAAAAAAAAAAAAAAAAAAAAAAAAAAAAAAAAAAAAAAAAAAAAAAAATATATATATATATATATATATATATATATATATATATATATATATATATATATATATATATATATATATATATATGTATATATATATTTCCACCTCTATATATGTATATAGAGGTGGAAGCTTTCACTAGGATACTACAAGGAGACAAACAAGGCGTTACTCAGAATCACCATCAATCAATACAACGGCCAACTGATGGATGCGATCAAACAAGACATACAAACGAAAAATAGATTGAGACGACGCTAGCAAAGAAACTGAGATGTTCAGGCCAACGATAAAATGAAAGATTGAAAGGATAAATTAGAACAGCCATTGATGCTTTAAGAAATCGGAAAAAGAGCTGAAAGCTCGAGGCGCTAAATCCTCAGGACAACTCGCTGTGGAGACTAACAAAATCACTAAAAAATAAAGACAGGCGAGACGCCATCCCTGCTCTTCTTTTTTAACGGACAGACATAGATGACAGACAGGCAGAAGGCTGATTACTTGGTTGACACGTACTAGCAAATACATAACTTTAACTGCGCTCCCAACACGCCGGAGCTGGATCGCATCGAACAAGTGACTGACGATTTACTGTTACGAGACCATGAAATTATTAAAAGGAATTTTTGGAAATCATGACAAAACCCTCCGAGATTACGCAACTTATTAAATCACTACCCAACAGAAAGGCTCCGGGAAAAGAGTATTGAAAACATACTTCTCAAAAATCTGCCGAGAAAGTGCCTTGCAACTTGTTTACCTTGTTAACGCTATCTTGCGCCTGCAGCACTTCCCCAGTGCCTGGAATAGTGCTGTTGTGGCCCCAATATAGAAGCCGGGGTATAATCTTCGGCTTGCGGTAAACTATCGTCCAATTTCTCTTCTTTCGACTATATCCAAATTGGTTGAGAAGGTAATTCTTACTCGTTTAAATAGGGCACAGGAAGCGCTGGATATTAAAAAACGACCACCAATTTGGTTTGAAAAAGGGTCACAACACTACGCAGCAGGTTGTCAGGATCGTTAACTACATCAAGTTGCAATACAACCTTGGTAAGAGCATCACTATAGTGCTCTTAGATATTGAGAAACCCTCGATACCGTCTGGATATCGGGGCTCATACACAAGTTACACTTCCCATTTCATTAGTGAAACTCTTAAACTTGTACTTGAACAACAGAACACTTCAGGTCAAAATTAACAACACACTCTCTCTACCTAAGAGTATTTGCGCAGGTGTCTCTGACTTTCCTCAGTTTCCCAGCACCACACTGGCCATGTACCCCAACGACACGGCAATATACAGTCATAGCCACAGCGCACAAGCTGCAAATATGCTTTCAAAGGCGCATATGACTAAGATCATGGCGTATTATAACCAGTGGAAGGTAAAACTAAACAAGGGCAAGTCGGAGGCTATAGTATTCACGAAGAAATTTAAAAAAACAACATTCTGACACCTATTTCGATAAACGGGCACCAAACTGAGACAAAGACTGATGTAAAATATTTAGGGGTTCTTCTCGACAAAGAGCTGACATTTACAAAACACATAAACGTGACTATACGAAAAGCCTATTCTTTCACCAAGAGCTTATACCCTTATACAACAAACATAAGGCCAACTCTTGTGCACGGCGCCCCAGCGTGGTGCTCAGTATCCGCAACAACATTACACAAATTACAAGTACATCAGAACAAAATATTAAGACTCATCATAACTTTAGACAGATACACTCCTATAATGCATTTACACGATATAACTGACACTGAACCACTCACGCCATACACATAGAAAATATTTCACAAAATTTTATGAAACTAAACTCTCCAACAATCCGCTTACATGCAACATAACACAAGTGAGGGAGCATAATACCCCATTTCGTATTTTCTTTTTTGTACATTTGTGTTATTTTCTCCCCTCAAAATTATTTTTTTTTAATTTTCTCAAAACCATTTCTTTTAATATAACATTCTGAATTAGTATTATTATTATTAATTAAAAATTTAACGATACTGACATTGTCGATTTCCCCACTGAATTTCTTTGAACGGGTTTTTGTGTTTAATTATTTTTCCCGCACGTCTGTAAACAAAATTTGTAAATATTTTCTTTTAACGATAAAATATAAGTTTCAGCATTTTAGTATTAAGTAGTTTAAAATAAAATGATACAGTTGATACCACAAAATTCATTTCTACGCTTCACATCACTTCACTTTACCTCACCTCACATTTCTCATTCCTCTGATCCTCGCCCTGCTCACCCTCTTCTTCATTTTCAGATAAATTGCTATCCTCGTTCAAATTTATAATAAATTTTTTTCCACCATTTATATGATATTCAGCAATTTTTAAATAATCATCTTCAATTGTAATTACTTTCTTAATTCTTTTTTCCCATCTTCGTTGTTAATTTTCGACGCTTCATTTTGAATTAACTGTACGACTTTTTCTATCAAATTTCGGAAAAGTATTTCATTTTCTGACATTTTTCTTCAGTTTACACTAAATTAATTCAGTCTGGTTGATAATGCAGAAATATGGCGGTAATCTCAACACTTTGTGACCATATCTCTAAGCTACAGTTTCTATAATATACTTCTTATAATTTTCCGTTTGCAGAACTTCTAAGAGTTGTGCTTTATTATAATTTCTCTCATAACAGAGATCATATTTCATTAAACAAATTTGTAATTCCAGCTTAGTAGAACTCTTGTTAGGAATTTTATACAGTTGCCTCGAATGGTACTTCGCATTGTCAAGAACAATAATGCTATTTGGTTTTAATTTTGGAATTAGAGTATTTTCAAACCATTCCTCAAATATTTCTTCCTCCGTGTTTTTGTGGTAATCTACGTTAAAGACTTCTATGTCTTTTCTGCAGAGTTTCAATTCATTATCAACCCATCCATCAATACAGTTAATATAATCAACCGAGTCTCTTTATTATGGGCAATGAGATTGGACATTTCCTAGGTCCATCAATCCATCCCTTTTTTACGGTGTCATGAGTATCATAGATGAAACTTTCATCTAGATAATAAATTTGCCTATTTTCCCTTTTGAGTTCCTTTATCTCTTCTAGATATGAATCACGCCAATCTACTATTTGTGTGCTTTCCATAATCGCCATGCGTTTATTAATAGATTTATATTTAAATCCAATTTTTCTCAGCCAAGTGCCTAAAGTTCTTTTGGTATATTTTAGATGATAATCCATTTCTTGTAGCTTTTTCTCTATCACGTCAATAGTTGGGATTTCATTTTTCTGATACGCGTCGTAAACTGAAGTTCTTAAAAGTTTTGCTAACGTTGTTTTGTAATAAGGGCACCTCTCTTCACCAGTTTGTGTAACCTGGGACGGGAAACGTTAGTCAGAGATGCTGTTTCATCTAGTACATCTAAATCATACAAATTAGGGTCATTAGCTTGTCGCTTCAAAAGATTATTGCAAACATTAAAGCTTGCCCGTTCAAATATAGCCGATTTTTTTCTTACTGAAAACACTGATGAACTTTGATTTTTTTTATCACTATCACTTTTGTTTTCACAAACACAATAGGATCTAGACGAAGAGGTCTCCCACGGTCGAAATATTTTTACATTAAATACAATATCCTCCTTAAATTATTTTCAAAAACACACCAGCAAATAAACAGATATAAAACAATTATTACTTAAAATATTACACTTACCATATATTACACAACTCTCTGCAACACGATAACCTTCTTAAATTATTTTTAAAAAACACACCGACAAATAAACAGATTTAAAATAATTATGCTAAACAAAACAAATCGGTAACAAAATTATGTGCGGACCTGAACTATCACAGAATATAATAGTGAAACTTCACCTCGATCGCGTGCCAACAAAAACAACAATCACTTTCTCGCTTTAATGTAAGCGGTGTAAAAGACGGAAGATGTGTGTTAGACATTTCCCCGCCCTTATGTAGTGTTTTACTCCGCACGTCCCGTCACTATACCGATTTCTCGAAATGTAAATATGCTGGAGACATTTTTAGTACCAGACTTTTATCATTTTCCTCAAGATCCCGATATTCATGTATGTCCAAAGTTTGAATTAATCGTCCACACATCATCCAGGAGCTCAAGAATAATACACGGGAAGAAGTTAGAAAAATACCGGTGAATATACTGATATGTGTACATGGAAAACGTCCGTTTTCAAATGGAGGAATGTTTGGACATCTTGCAGGTGTTATTATTAAAAATAAAAATTCTTTTCATGATCCTCAATGATGTGCAATTATTAAACTAATAGAATTATTTTCACTTAATTTGCAACATTTTGAAATGTGACTTATTTTTATGGTGCACCTTGTATTAAAAATATATGCTTAAATCTAGTAAGGCTGTAAATTTCCAGAAAATAATTATCATTTGTGAATTGAAGGGACACTTAAATGAACAGGCTTCTACAAATGTACCCACCTACTATTGTTGTACAATCCTCAGTATTTAAAGAGGTCGTAAATTTTACACTCACGAATAAAGTTAGGAAGGTTACGCCAGATTTAATAACAGGATTTTATTAAACCTAACTATGTAGTTGGAATAAGACATAACAAACATACAACGCAATTTTCACATAAAGTTTGAAGAGTACTTTAAAATCTACGATCCGTAAAAGATAAACGATCTCAAAAATAAGATAATCCCAGTTTAATTAAATCAGTGGAAGGAATTCTTGATCGTGAAAACGTTCATTAGAGCCTTCAATAAGCGACAATGATAATGACATTTCGAGTGAATGGCGCGATTTAATCGTTCAAAGTTTAATTTGCAATTAGGATGTAATTGTAGCCGTTATTAGGATATTCGGTAAGCGTTGTCATCGAAATTAATGGATGACTTTGAAGAATTGTTGTAACTAACAAACGCTTCACTGAAATTTTAAAAAATTGAGGTTTTCCCAGAAGATTATTAAACACAGTGAATCACAATTAATTCTATTTTATGCCCCAAAAGCGATTAATATAATCATCAACACATAATAGTAGAGGTTATTAACATAAATATTCTGTTAATTGAATTATAGTCAAGAATATCTAAATGTTATTTACTTCATGCATAAATATATACACAAAGGTTCAGGGTGAGGTAAAAACACATTGATTATCTTTTTTGTAAACAATATGGAAGAATCCAATTTCAGAGATCTTAGATACCCATGTTACTGACCATTTTTCTATTTTTTCTTTCAATTTAAGTTAGAAGAAAATCTCAATCGTTATAAGGAAAATAATCATACCACTAAGCTTAGAAATTACATTGAATTTAGAAAAAAATACTCGAAAAAACATCACTATAGACATGGAGTGATGTTTGTAATTGTCTAGAGTTGAAACGTGACTAATTTATTTTCACTGAAAAGTTAGCTCATGACATAAAAATTTTTACAAAGCAAACGGAAATTAAAAACAATAAAAAAAAGTTGGGTAACGACTGAATTAATAAACTCAATAAAAAAACAGGAAGAGCTATATAGTTGCAAAAAAAACAAAGAAAATTAGACATCTGTGGAATTCAAAACTTTAACAGACGTAGACACTTTGATGTCTGCTCTCTATGGAGTGTCTCGCTCGATATGTATATATGTACAATTAAAATGCAACATTTTTGACGGAAAACATTTTCTGTTTTATGTATTGAGTAATAATTATCTGTTTATAAAACAGGTTTGTAAATGACCATAATTAATAAAAAATATATCACAGAATTATATTTTTATCTGTGTCAATATCATTCAATAACAGAGAAATGGCGAATTTAATTCGAGTAACTTTATAGTATTTGTAGGAGTGACAAAAACTAATATTATTTTCTTTCAAAATTATATTTACCATAAAGTAGAGGCTACTACTAACGTTATAGTTGTTGCTACGTGAAAAATGGTGGTTATGTTTACCAAGAAGTAGCAAATGAGACGAATGACGTTATTATCTCGGTAACTTTAAACTGGCATCTACTACGCTGTTACAAAAAGGTTACTGCAAAGTTCTCTCTAGTGCAGTCATATTCACATTATTGTTATGCAAAACTATATAAAAATATCATTTTTTAAATATTACAAACAAAAAGTGATCATGACCCATGTAACTTCACGATCCTAACATTTATGTAAGTCGGTATAGCTGGCTGATTCGATCTAGGTAAAGGTTATTTTATTGTTTGGGATTGGCAACACGCTAATAACAGATTGAACATCAAGAGGTGGACGTGTTTACGAAAATCAAACAAATGAGTAACTCAAGGATTTGTCTTGAATACCAACAAAATTCATACGTGACGGAAACATTGACTGGTCAAAGTTGACAGTTTTATCCATAGTTGCTGTCACCTCATTACTTTAAATATCGGTAAATTTTGAAACTTTCTTGAATTATTCATTTGCCTGATTTCCACGAGTTTGTTCAGCTCCCATCATCAATTACATTCATATTTGTTGGTTCTTCACTGCAATGTCCGATTTTCCCACAAATTTTCCAAACCTGGTCATTCATCTAGTTCAACGCATAAGGGTCGGTTCTATACCAACCAAATAATTTGTTAAATTATTAACTTCACGTAGCTGAAACTTAACCTTTCTATAAAAGGTCGATGAACTCCGGAAAATCGTTTTTGTTATTTTACTGCTCTTCGACGTTATTTATGTTTGATTGGTTCCGAATAAGAAAGTGTTGACATAAATGTCTTAAAAGATTATATCGGTTTATAGTAGGTTTTCAAGGTATACGTAATTTTCTAGTTGTTTTGAATTAGTGAGAAATAAAAATCTCTTTAAAATATCTTTGTACGTAGATGTAACGTCATTTCTACTCAAGATTTCACTAATTAGTTACAGAACTTTCCATAAAACTACCCGACAACGTCACAGGAGCTTTAAATATATCAATTTTAGTTTCATTACTTTGCAGTGATTCTTTAGTCATGCTATTCAGTCATCATTACTAACAATTTTCACTTTAAAGTTGAAATGCTTTATAATAATATAGAGTAGTATATGCGACGTTGCACGTACTGTAGTAGTACTTAAATGTGTAATAACTATACAGTACATGAAATCAGCAGTGTACATATAATTGTTACTACACGGGCACATAACAAGGTGAATTTTACACAAAGGTTTCAAATTTAGTGACAGTTATGTAATTCTTACTATATTAAAGTTCAGTAGTCAGTTCACTTTGGTGCTAGTTGAGTAGAAATTTATTGCTTGTTTTTCTATTTTTGGTCTGACTTTCTCGAAAAGGAATTTAAAGTCACTCGAAGAAAATTTTTTAAACATCGTAAATTTTTACTTCTAAGCTCCGCTCACAACTTAGAATATGCACCTTGAGTATTTCTTTTTGTAATCCACTCTTTAACTCCGCAATTTCTCTTTTGCTTTGCCTTTGCTTTTTTATAATACAGTTAATGATCACTGCGGCTGCTAAACGACGTCTCCTTCGCAACATATTTAAAACTATGAGATATGAAGTGTCTGATTCTCTCCTATTCATGCATGTGTGAATACACAGTGGAGAATTGTTGTAGTCTACTGAAGTGATCTAGACATATCTTTACCCAATAATATATTATACAATGTGAACACACTGTATAGTAATCCAGACACAAGTGTCGATATTTAGGTGCCCGTGTGTGTATGATACTTAATTATTAAATACGATTTGAACGAAACAACTACTCAGAGGGCAAATACCCCGACCTACATTGGATTATACCTTCAAATCATGATAGATCGGTAGCCAATATCATTTGTCAATTCCTAACCAGACATAGACCGGACCGTACGAGACCATACGAGAAGTTTCACATACCTCTCACCACTACCCATGATACTTAATGTCTAATTTTTGTGGTGTTTTATGTTTTTTTAAATAAAGCTGGCTAAAAATAAATAAATGTTATTTTAGTAAAATTAATAAAAATAAAAATGATCTTAAAATAATTTCGCATTATATGAAGTTAATATTTTCAGTGCTCATAACATTTCCGGACATCTATTCGTTCGTATAAAGTTTTTGAAATACAACCTTAAAAAATAAACTGATATTTCGAGCACACCCTGTATAATTATACATTTCTAAGTGTGGTCTGTATTATATAAACTAAAGCCTTAATAAAAAATGTAGTATTATTTGGTTGTAGCAGATTTTACGTATAGGCGCTGGCAGTAGTAACACGTGACGTGATTACTTGACGTAAACTAAACCCAATAACAATGTAGCTGTTGATAAGAGCAACATTTTGGAATACATGTCAGGTTGTATATATTCAGTATTATTCAATTTCAGATTTTTGTAAGCTTAATAGCTTAGTGGCTCAATATTTACGAGGAAAAATATAGTGATTTACTAAATTTATTCCTGTTAACTTAAAACATACATGTTGATTTTAATCCCCAAAAAACTTGAAATTGCTACAAAAATTTTGTATAAATTGATGCCCTCAGACGATTTGTTTCAACATTTATAAACAGTTTGTGAGTTTTTGTGACCAAAAATGTCGAAATATTCAAAATAACAGAGTTCAACACGAATTAACTCATGAAAATTTAATTTATCAAACATTGCTGAATTAAAGTAATTAAACTTATATTTGGATTAAATAGCATTTTTACATTCATTTGCAATTCGTTTATTATTTAGATGAACATATCACGTTTGAAACGAACTTTGTAGATTTATTTTATTATTCTTTTTTACACATGCATAGTGGCTTAATAACACGTTAAACTTATTCAGAAAAACTCGCATTATTATTATCTTATTTGACGTAATATCGTATTATTTATTATTGGTTTGTTTAGAATCCCACTATATGGCTTATACCGGTTATTGCACGGTGTATGGACACCGCTAAGATCGGAGTCATGTATAGTTCGAGAGCATGCCTTTATCGCATGTCCTTGTATTTGATCGAAGTATGCCAACCGATTTATTGTAACCGCTCACTTATTAAAATGGAAGAATATTTAAAAAATCACAGCATTGGGTTAAGTAAGAATTGATCAGTTACATGAATTACATATTGCAGCTTAATCATCTATTGATTTTGACGATTACTTAAGAATCAAGCTGTTTCAATTAAGAGCTGATTTTAATCGAAATTATACCAATTTAACAGCAATACTTCAAGAGGTTGCAGTTGTAAATAGGTTTGTTCGTTTGAAACTAACAGAAGCATGCACACATTGTTGTAGAGATGTGCTTGTCCAATTGGATCGTGTGTTAATCCAGAGCTTTCGTAATAATCTCATGTCTATAGTCATAAAACTATCACAAGTCGTCTCTAAGACAGGTACGTTAAATTAGATTTTTATGAGTGGATCCTTGTTGGCCCTCCACTGCGGCGATCAGCAGGCATATTGTGGCTCACTCCCAATTATAGTTCACCCAATAAGTTCAGTCTCTTAATGAAACTGATAACTTTATTGGGTGAGAGTGTGTACAGATCTTCTAGAAGCAGTTGCCCTTTGCCAAATATTAAGAATTGGATCCTTTCTATAGCGGGCCAGGTGCGTAAGACGTGGTCTGCCTTCTCATCATCTTCCAGGTAAAGACGGCACTCGGCGTTTTCCGCTAGGCCGAGTTTATGCAGGTTTAGTCGGCAGTGCACGCTATATAGCCCAGTTAAGACTCTCAGGTTTACCCTGTTTAACACTAAAAGTTTCTTAGCTCTTGTTTTCAGAGGGTATTTTATAAACGCATTCGAATGAACTAATCCTGGTAACTCTTGCCAATACTGGAGAGTTTTTCTTTTAGCCCAGGTTGAAATGGCCATCTTAGCAGTACTTGAAGATATGTCAAGTATCTGTTTTGGTCCGATGATTGTGATCCCGCTCTGGCCAACGAGTCGGCTAGTTCGTTACCATTCATACTAGAGTGGCCGGGTATCTAGACTAGAGTCATTTTGTTGTTTTCGCTCAAATGATTCAGAGCCTTCTGAGAGTTTCATACCATTTTGGAGTTAGACCGGTAGGAGCCAAGAGCTTTTATAGCTGCTTGGCTATCTGAGAGAATTTTTATTGATCTGCGTGTAAGATCCAGCCGTCACCACAGTTCAATTGCATGAACCTCTGCCTGAAAAATAGTTGCATTAGTACCTAGGCTTGAGAATATCCTCACTCTTGGTATGTATATATATTCTCTGTACTACGAACAAGTCTAATATAAAGAAAATGTCAGAGATTTAAGCAAGAGTATTACGGTATCAGTCATTTATGAATGTTTGGAAATATTGTATAAGCAGTTCTCTAACTACAGCTAATTTCTATTTTAGAGTTAAAATATTATAAAGTTATCTAAAATAATCACTTGAGGTGCTCATTTTTTTAATACGTAAGCGTGCTGAAGAAGTATATTCTACTGTTTCTGCCAATAGATGGCACTATATTAAAACATTTTTTTAAAGCATAGTTTGACAAACGGCGTAATGTTGCATTGAAAGGTTTAGCGCAGATACTACTAAATAAAACTTTAAATCAGAAGAAGTTATTTATTAACAAAAACAAATCAAATTATGAAATTTACAGTTGCGTGAAGATACGTTATATGTGTAAATAAGCAATTATTATCGAGTTTCAGGAAAGTACGTTTACTGTGAAATCGCGATTATAAAAATAATTATTTATTTTCGCATTTTGGGAAAGTCCGCTACAAAAGGAAAAAGACATATTTTCTAAATTTATTCATTAGAATGTTAAAAAATAGACTAAAAATGGCTAATTAAACATAATTATTCAACGCGGCGCGCGGCGTCGCCCGTAAATATCAACAAAATGAAAATATACCCTGTTAAATCTTCTTATTACGTTCAGAAAGTTATACGAAAATAAATTGTGCCCATTATTACTACTAAAGGCATGAAAACTAAGTAGGTAAATTGTTTCCATTTCTCTTTCGTCGTAAGCAACAGTAAATGAGTAATTATCCCGTTACGTGGCACGTCGCGGTCGTCTAGAAAATGAGAGTGAAGAAACAGTATTTCAGACGTCGACGACTGATGTATTGATGAAAGATAATTACCTCATAGGTACAAAGTAAACAAACTGGCAATAAGTTGCACCATCAACGTTATCGGATACATACGAAACACGCACTCAGAAGCATTGTTAAGTGCTAAAGTGCAATTTTTCAGGAGGGTCTTTGAGAGGTTTCCAATATTTCACTAATTTAAAAGAATTAATATTTTGATATTTGTTACATAATTATCTTTTTGTGGATCTGTATTTTATTAATACTGTAAATACATATGTATATTATATAATTTTTTGCTCAATTTAAAATTGTCGCAAATATCGATGAATATTACTCGAATATTAAGTATTGTTCAGAGTAGTATTCAATATAATATTATGGTATACACACTTCTGCACTTTTATTTCAGAGTATTCGTAATAATTACTAATCAATCAGTCATTACTAGAGATCGGAAGATAGCGATAAATCCCATAAACGACTTTTAAATTTCTACAACCCTAAAGACAATTAACTGACAGTAAAGGCAAAAGGCAGCTTCACTATCAAATTCATGAGATCGAGAATAAACGCAAAAGGCAATTTTACTCGAAAAACACTAATTTATCTCAATTTATCTTACTCGACATTACTCTAAAACAACATATTAAAAAATTGCAATTCAACACGGGGACATCACTTACATCAACTTGTTTCTACTCGACCTCTTAATTAATGACAGACAGTATATTAAAATTACAGAAAAAACTTTTATAGCAGGAGTTTACAAAAAGGAGAATTAATATTTACTTACAATATATCAAATATTGGAATCCGTAAATTTATGTGTGGTTCGCTTTAAAGCAAGGTATTTTGCAAATTTCACTTTACCAGGCAAAAGGTTAAAGGGCAATAAAAATGCCACTTATCTTGTACTTTACTCCAGGATGAAAATGGTGCATCAGCTAGGTAGAACACAGGGTCTATTTTTCTACCTCGGATCATTTACAAAGGGTTGAAGTCCGTCTTCGCCTGATAAATTGTGAAAATGGTCCTAATAATTTTCCATAATACGTTCCATACAATTACAGCCGTTACATTACCAATAGATTTTTTTCAATGTTCACAAACAGAATCTTTAGTTCCAAATATTCCCTCGTCTCCCTGATGTCGTTGGATTTCACTGCTTCCAGCTACTATCTTTTATAACAGAGTTTACACGTATATAAAACAACGATAAATATCACCAGCCCAGATTGCAGAAAATTACTATATGCGAAAACATTCAGTATATACGGATTTTAAGATATATGAAATTTACAGATACATTTATCCTCACTACAGGAATCCATAAAAAGTTTACTTTGATTTCTAATCCATATCAAAAGTGAAAGGAATGTCCATAAAAACAGTACTTGGCAACTTACAAAAAAAATGCTTAAAAAATACTAAACCTCAAAATCGGAAAAGGTAAGAACTTTAATCTTAAACTTGCATCTTAAGGGTTAAATCTGCATTTTGAAGCTGTATCAAGAAATCTGCACCTAAAAGTCTACCCCAAAAAACCTAAAAAATGAGAAAAAAACAAAAAATTCTTAAAGCAGCTTGCGTCAGATTCACATTAACGTATTTTTTATAAAACGCGTTAGTTTTCTAAGCCGAAAACTGGAGTAGTCTCCACCATTATTGAACAACCCCGTTATGCTAGCAACAATATGATTACAAGTACTACATCAATATCTACGCATCCACATGTATATGATATCTGTTAACAACTTCGAAATCTAAATAATTCATATGGATGGAAATGTAATAAATTTATACTAGAAGGGAATACTATTTTACCTGTAGCTCATTATAGATGATTCAGTATTGCAACCTCGATATTGGAATTTTCTATCGCTGATATATAAATAATAAATAATTTTTTTTTGTCATAAAAATACAATATCATAAAATGTGAGTTTTATCACAAAAATCACCAATAAAATGTGCATTTTGGAGTTTGATTGCTTTCCATATATCACATATACAGGAAAAGCGGGTTATTTTATATCCAATATTAAAATCAGTTTGTATTTTATTGTAGTCAGATCGTTTGCATTTCTACTTTATTTTTTATTAGATCGCATTTCACGATAGGCGGACAAATTTCACTCAGGAGTAACTTGCCTCAAGTGTAGTCACAATAAACAACCACTGAATATAAGTTTATAAATCATTAATACCTAAACCTATTGACACTGTCCCTGTCAATAGGTTTAGGAATTAATGATTTATAAACTTATATTCAGTAGTTGTTTATTGTTTAAAACATAAAAGAATTTAGTTAGGAACACTGGACAACTGGACACGATAACATTTTTATGACTCACTTTTGTACTACTGCATCACTTGTTAATTATTGTACAGAAAGTCCTAAAAAATCAATGTTAAAATGGCAGTTACTTCTGCTGATGTAATTTCGAAAATATTAAATTCAACTTGTAGTACCTGAATAAACATTAAATTGCTTAATTTATTGTAACATTGTTAATATATTTTAAAATATATCTTATTATTTACATCCGCCTGTGAATGTACTCTCTCGCATTGTTGTTTATTTGTAAAAAGACAAAAGGCGCCCTACCTCTATTTGTTATTGCACTTCATACCATAACCCCTTAAACGCATTTGGGCAGCGGAAGTATTTGCTAATTTTCAGGGCCGGCAGTTATATAAAAAAAATTGTTATAAATAAATATCCTGGTGACTACACAATTTTGACAACTTTTTTCGCCAATTTAAACAGGAACGCAGGAATCTTGGATACAAAACGATCTGTGAAATCCGTAAAAATTATCTGCGCGGATTGTTAGTGCCTGCACTGCCTATCCATGTGAACTATTTAGAATTTGCACTATTAATCTCAGTAGATATGGAATGTTCATTTTTCTTGCACAAACATAGCAGCATTTGTACTTTAAAAATGGAGAGATAAAAAATACATTACAAATGTATTCGTCCTTTGACATATTCCAGATCCAGATCTACTTGAGGATGCGTATATTATTATTAGGCAAAGAGATTTATATATACAGTAGCATCTTAGTATTGTGTGCGTTAATATAGATATAAATATAGATTAGGTTACAGAGACAAGATTTTTGTCTGTTTTCTATCTGTTGTATTATTTATTTATTTATTTATTTTTACTTAATTTTATATATTAATATGTTTCTATTGTATATTTATATGAAATTTGCATTCAATGTAAAATCTGTATAATCTCATAACAAGCATTGACTCGCTTCTTAAGTAATTATTTATTTTTCTACTTTATTTACTTGTACATGTTATTATTTTCTTTTTCTTTTGGCAAATAAATTATTATTATTATTTATTATTATTATGTGTAGAAACCAAAATCGCTCAAATTTAATAGCCACGAATATTTAGTTATGACCTAGTATGCTAATACGATGATGACTTCAGTCATTCTGAATAATACATTGTATCAAACTCATTATTCATTTCATACTTTTGTTTTTATTTGTCTAAGTAAGTATGCCCTTCTGTCTCGGTATTAGGGAAGTAGGTCTCGATCACAAGCGATTTGTTCCTTATTTATCGGGACATATGCAGCAATTTAAATTTATAACGATACATACAGTCTAGTGTAGTGTTACATGTTCCATTTGATTTGTTTCTACTACGTGCAAAAAAAATATGCTCAAATAAATAATGCATTCCCAATGCCAAAGATTAAATTGCGCCGAACGTCTGATACAAGCATTTATCTGAATTACTAACTTTTGAGTAGATAAAAATACTCTTTATTTATAGATAAAATCAGTTGTATACATACACTATTTATGATGTCAGATTCAAAATATATCCAACGTAAGTTAAATTAAATATGTACGATCAATAAAGTGAAACAAAGTAGGTATTGTTAGACGTTATTTAAATGTAATATCCGATTATACATTACCTAGAGCTAGAACGTAGGTATCAGTTCCCAGTGATGGCTATTATGCAAACATAATAATATATTGTAAACACCCACTGAAACGTTCTCAAACAAAAGAAAAACAGAAATTTATACAATAGGATAAAGTGATTTTTACTTATTTTTAAAGTGTGAATACGTAAACTTGTTTTATCGGAAAACGTACTATGTTAAATAAAAACGTAATACATTTAACTGCACACCATTGTGAAAATTCTGGGAATTTACGTAGGTACCTGCGCTCTATGATTCAACTGAAAATAACTGGAAGGTGTAGACCACATAAAGTTTGTCAGTATATTGCATAACGTCAAGTAGTATGTAACAACAGCGCGAAATTGAATGGAGCCGATGGTATCTTTAAAATATCCTATTGTAAACCTTCATAGTCTACAGTAAATTTGTGGAATCGCGATGTCCTGAAATTGCAATTTGAAGATACAACAAAGCACATTCTTTGGCATGTAATACAGATATTAATACGCAGAAAATCATGAAAGGGGTGTGAGTGGCTTTACTGATAGTGGAAGTGATGGTTGGATGTAACATACCGTGGTCGAAACCAGATAAACAATTTTTTGTCCATTTTTACAAAAGCGTATTATTGGTAAATATACAATGTTCATGTGCCATCGGAGTTGACACTGAGGAAAATATCTTTATCAGAGGAGTGTGACAATATTAGTAGAAAATTTCTTCTAAGCTTTCAACGAAAGACGCTGAAGTTTGATTCCAAAACATTTAGAACAGATATTAGCAATACACTTTTATTATTTTAGGTAAATGGTAGTGAAAAATACTTATGTATCTGTTTGGTGTTACGTCCTCCAGTGCCTCCAGTGTTCTCCGAGTGAATGTTTATAATAAATTGACTTTATCAACGTTGGATATTACGGAATTCGCTAAAAAAAATAACAGGGTAAGATATATTGTGTCATGTATGCATGAACAATGAACATATTTAGGAGCTGACACATATCCTACAGCCAATCCTGGTTTTGACGTCATCAATACCTAAATTCCGAGTTCCAAATTACAGACTAATGAAATTTGTACCGATTTGTCTGTAGGAAAAAATTAATCTCTGTCACGTATTTTACTTTTTTACTGATAAGCTTTATTTATTTTCTTGTAATGTATTCAATAAAATCATGTTTAATATTCTGTCTCAATGCGCTAAAATTAAATAAAAAATCAGACAGGTATTCTTCTCAGTCTTACAACAGTTTTCTTGGAATGTCCTTTATATGTCTTTCGTCCCTTGGGAATTGTAAAAAATGGCATGCGAAAGAATAACATATGGTTATAAAGGGAATAAAGAAAATTAGAAACGTGTCGGTTCTGTCGAATGGAGTTGTTGCTTAAATTATGTTGATATATATTTTGTTCAGACACGTACCTGTTTTTGACAACACATGTGAGTAAAACTTTCAAATAATCTGCTTTAACGTAACGTAAATGATTAAAACTTTGTAATCAAAGGAGATAAGGATTACATCAATTCCAATTTCTATACATATTGTAATATATAATTTTTCTCTGTCTTTATTTATTTAAATTAATTTTCAAGACATTTCTTTAAGTTTAATAACATATATGGTTTTTTGATAATTATTATTTTCTAACTTTTACAAAAAATTTATCACAAGTAACTATAACATACATATATCTTTTTAAACAATTATTTTCCCGGCTATTTGCCAACACGGTGAAACTTGGATTATAAAAAAGATAATATGCATTTTATGTTCAGTATGACTGTTTTAATAATGTTATTTAAAAAAAATAATAATAAAATTAAAAAAAAATTTTAGCGTTATATTTTAATTTGTTTCAAATTTAAGGGCATATTCTCATAATTCCAAAATTTGCGACTTTTGAAAGAAATGTTACATTGATTCGAACTTTTGCTTAGATTTTGTATATTGCTACAAAAATATTACAATACAGACATAAAAAATGGTGCAGCAAAATTTTGTTTCATCTGAATTTACTTTACAAGAGTTAAAGGAGCAAAGATAATCATAATATCAAGATATTTGAAATAAAATAAGGAATATCAAGGAGAATAATTGGATTGACAAAGTAGATTAATCCAACTATTTTCTACCATTGATGCAAATAATTTATTTGTACTAGGATGCTGCATTGGGTAGCAAACTGTATGAAAGAAGCAACAAAGTATCGATATTCTATGTTCGAAACATGCTAATACGATACTTCTTATATGCATGCCATTATCATGAAAAATTTAGATATCCAGATATAGTATTAATTCTTAAAGAAATTCGTCAAAAATACAGGGTTATTAATGACTGCTCGGCAGTAAAAGCTGTATTTGCTCACGTTAAAAATGTAAAAATGGACGTGTCGAAATCATCTCTAATGGGATTACTTTTGGCTCCAGGGGCCCGAGCATTTTTCTCGGTTGGAACGCGTTATAATCATCAATAATTTGTGTAAACATTGTGACGTCACTTCCTTTTTCTTGATCTCTTGTTTACCTGTACAAGAGGGGAAGTGTCACTTTGGTACTCTTTAATACAGCAGCGGTACATTGAACTTTTATTTTGGTTTTCAAGTGTAGGAACACCACTTTATTCTATCAGCGATATGATAGAAGCTAGGATAACTCAGTGAAGATACAGTATGTCCAGGGGTCTGTGTAATGGTTGTCAGTTTCGTAGGAATAGACATCTTTACCCGTCGAAAATAGTTCTCGATTTACATACAGATTTACCACTTATACCTTTGCTTTAAATGAAAGGCTGAATTTTAACTTCACACTCTATTTTATTTAAGACTGCTTCACAGAAGAATAAAAACTAAATAAATACAAAACGATTGTGTTATTATGCAACGTATATACTAGCCTATATTACAAGTAAGCAACCAAGGAACTACGCAAGGAGTTATGATAATGCAAGAATGGTGATCAGTTATATCTAGTACAGCCAAGTTACGGAATCTACTACTACGGCATTACCATCAGCAGGCAAAATTCAATCGTTTACTACAAGCATCTACAAAAGCAAACAGGCGGCAATTTCAAATAAAGCAAACTTGGGGGGGGGGGGGGAAAAGATGGGGGGGGGGGGGGCCCCCCCCGGAGAGTTTTTTAAAACCGGGGGGGGGGAAATTTTTTTGCCCCGGACACCCCCCCCGGGGGGGTTTTACCCCCCGGCCTTCAGGGGGGGGGGTCCCCGGGGAGGGGAAACTTTTTCTTGCCCCTTTTGTAGTGATAAAGATACTTATTTAGAAAATTCATTTTAACCAATAGGCAAATTACTACTACTGGTATCATACAGGCAAGCGGTTAAATTTGACTGTATAGTTACTAGTATAAGAGTTTCCCTACTAAAGTGAAAATTATAAGTTATTGGGTGGGGGGTTGGACAAACCGGGGGGGAAAAAAAAAATTTAAAAAAATCCCCTCCCAAACACGGGTTCGATTGGCCCCCTTAAGGCAACTACTACTCCTGGTATCTACAGCAAGCGGTTAATGACTGTATAGTCACTAGTGCATAAGAGTGTATTACAGTAGGTAGTCGGTGCAGCAGTTATATCCATTGGCAAGTGGTGACTTACTACTTACTAAATAAAGCAAACTTACGGAGTACAAGCATGACACATTATTTGTAAGAGGTCAATCCCGGGACAGGCGGTATCTATGACTGTCTAATTGTGGGTATGCTATATCATTAGATTAGCTCTTTATATATCTTATTAGGGTACCTTGACTGCGAATAATGGACGGCACTGTTCGTACATTAAAACCTGGGCACTTCGTGAGATTCCCTTCAGAGATCAAGGTATTAAAACCTCACTTGTGCCACTTCGCGTGTACCTGATGAAATTCCTTTCAGAGATCGAGGTATTAAGATCTCATTGGTACTAAGTTAACTACGACTGAAATGGAGTTTCTTTCCTAGATCGAGGTATTAGAATCTTTACGTCATCAATCAATAATGACCTTCAGGTATTTTCGATGCTCGTCTAACTATATAGCACAGGAGTTCACTTTCACTAACTCGGGTTTTAATCGTAAACTGTTCCTTAAACTGAGTAAACCAGAAATATGCGTGAGTGACTGGAGATATTCGAGGTTAACTTGCGGTAGCTAGTGATAGATTAGAGTGATAGATTATCACATCAACATCAAGCTTGTTTTCTGTACAACTTAGTTTTAGTGAACATGGGTGTCGGACGGAACAGACCATGCATTACCTTCCGGGGCACCTCTGAGATTTCCGAATGAGATTTCCACTGGTGCTTCCGAAGAATCCTTTCCAGAGGAGTATGATTTCATCGGTAACCGGGTTCCCCCGCTATTTTTTTATTAACTTTTCGAGTTCTCAAATGACACCAATCAACAAATATGACCTTTGAAAATCTTTCCACAGATCTCGAAATTTTTTAAAAGCCCCGGCCCGGGTTAAAAAAAAGCCAGGGGGCTTTTTCCCCCCCAGGGCGGGGGGCAGGCAAAACCGCCCATTATACAAATTGAATTTCGAATACAGCTCACACAGGGGTTTTATGATTTGGAGGGGAGTTAATGGGGGGGGAGGCGGAGGGCCGCGCGTTTCTTCCTTGGGGCAAGGGGGGGGAAAAACCACAAAAAAAAAAAACAAAACAAAAACAAAACAAAAACCGGCAAAGAACGCACCCCCCCCCAGAAACAAGAACAAACAAAACGCGGGGGGGGGGGGGGGGCGCCCCCCCCCCGCCCCCCCCCCCCCCCCCCCCCCGGGGGGGGGGGGGGGGGGGGGGGGGGGGGCCCGGGGGCACAAAAAAAAAAAAGAGAAAAAAAAAAAAAAAAAAAAAAAAGGGGGGCCCCGGGCCCCCCCAATAAAAAAAGATTAAAAAATTAAAAAAAAAAAAAGGGGGGTTCAGGAATTTGGGGGGGTGACCCCCCAAAAAATTTGGCAATTAGGATTAAAAAAAAACGAAAGTTAATAAAATCTAGGAATGGACCGTTACATTGGTACTAATTTACCTATGACTGAGATGGGATTCTTTCTACTACTGTTGATGACGTAGCACACTGGATTTCCCGGACGGTCACTTACTTGCTCGGTTGCTGGCTGCTGTGTTGAAAACAGCGAAATTAACTATTCTTGTCGACGAATGTTGTTTTATTCTTCAAAACCCTGCTAGAAAGACACATGACTCTGAGCTGATGAGCGGCCGTTTAGCTAATATTTGTGAATTGAAAACGTATTTAAGCTCGTTTGGCGCACCGTACTTTAAACAAATTCCATGCATTATTTAATATAATCAAATATTTTTCAAATATTCTGAGGCTGACAATTGCTTTCTCATAATTTCAAAACTATGTTTCCAAAAAGAATCTACTTAAAACGGCGATGTCTTATTATTAGAATTAAATCAACTAATATCCTATCCGGTAAATTATTTAAAAAAATAGAAATATATTTCTTTACCATTAATAAATGCTTTCAACTTGGTTTGAAATTAAACTAAATTAAATTAAAATAATTTCCTCGTACTTGGCTTCAGCGAGCGGCTGTTTAGTATAAACACAATAATTGATTTATCATTAAGATAACATAACCAACTCAAATTATCCTGAAAAGAAACACGTTTGAACAATTATATTTGGGAAATAATTGTTATTCCAGATTCTGGAAATAAAATGAACTTTGATTCAAAACGATTTTAAAAGAATCATTAATACTAGTGATAGTATATAGAATGTACCAAAGTGAAAGAAGAACCCAATTAAGTCTTATTACAACAAAAAACTATTACAAGAAAAAATCACTTCGTCCCAACGTTGCTCATTGAAAAGAAAAAATACGAGGATCCATATTTTTTCGTTTTACACTGATAGCTATACATTTAAAAGATATACATTCATTAATGAAAAATTGTGCAATTATAGTGATTGAAAGATTGATTACCAGATTACGTAATACAGTAAGAATATATTGTAATAATGTGCAAACCTAGGAAGGACTGCTGAACAGGTTTTGTTCAAATCAGATCGAGAAGCTATTATTACTGCTACGACAATAAGAGGAATTGAATATCCATTTAGCCCGCCAGCATCACTACAATTGGATGAAATGCACACTAGTAGGTTCTGAACAAAATCGATTACAATTATTTCATGTAATCTTTCAAAGATGTATCTTTAGCAACTATAATTACAAAGAATATTGCAAATGCTCTACCATTAACCCATAAGACTTTGAAGCACTTACACCAAACCATTATTTTATTAAATTTTGTAATGAAGAGGGTATTTGGGAAATTTAACTCGAATAAAAAAAATGTGAGTTGCGAAAATATCAAAAGTTGGAAAATGCGTTGAATACAGGTGTGTATTTACCAACACTAAACCAATTTATATAATTGTTGAAGATAATGCATCAAGAAATGTATGAGAAATAAGAAAGATTGGAGGGATTTATCCAGAAGAGTTCCGTTTCTGAATTTATTCAGCCTTGGATTTGAGGGTTGTCTAATTTCTGTGGTGTTTATTTTCTACTATTATTGTTATTTATAAAAATGTACATAAAAAAACTTTTGAAAATAAAAAAAGTACTGTTACGTGTTTGCTGTCCCCACAAACACCTCAAACTGTGGATTCATTGATTGAAAGCCCTGGTAAGATTAAATCATTACTTATTATTAACTAATTAATAATTAACAGTAACAACTTCATGAATCGCTCAACAAAGACTGGGCCAAATTGCTAGTAATTCAGCGGCGTCGCAGAGAGCAAAACCGTATTGCGTATTAAGTACACGCGAAACATACAAAGGGATATTGTACTGTTTGCATTAAGCAGGTGGACTGTCTCGCTTCACAATCGGTGAGTTGCGTGTCGATTATATTAATAACAGTTACAGTGTCAGACAAATACAAACCTTTGCAGTTTAGGGACTATATTTGTAAACATGTATTAAAATTTATGGTCATAAACCCTGCTGGTAGAGCTGTTGTGTGTACCGTATGTAGAGTCAATATAATTCATTGGAAACAATATTTACGATCTACAGAAACAATAATAATAACGAATTCTCTTCTTTTTGTGAATCATATATTTTTTTTTTTTTTAGCGCTTGATTTATATTAATATCCTAGCGGAGTTTAGCACATTGCTATACCCGTCAGTGGTTGCCTTTGTGTTATTGAACTTAAGTTGTGTCTATCCTTACAACTTATAGCCGTCTTGATTACGAGTAGTGACTCAGAAACACGTGTCGGCGGATTAACCCTTTTCTGTGGACATTACCCATGATTCCCTTCCTTCCTATTATACCTCATCCAGCAGTAACCTTCTATATTTTGTTACTTTAAACCTTGGGTAGGGAATACCATGCAGGTAGCTATAGTTTCCTCCGTGGCAATATTGTCTGTTGCCCTGTAAACACGGGGTCTCTCAATTGCAGCTACAAATAAGCGACTGGCTTCCTGTTAGTGGTTTTCTTTGCTTTGTTGAACCTAAGTTGTGAATGGTTAACAATGTTTACACCGCCACGGCGACATTTCCGCCTCACCGTGGATATGCCCTCCGTGGTTGGATCATATTGTTTCCTTCCTGCTATTGAACATCCTTTCATCATTTCATTCTTGTAGTGCGGCTTTCTCCTATGGAAAATATAAAGCGTTAATGTTAAAATGCTGCGAGCTATTGTTAATTATGAGAGGGAAAGAATAATACAAAAATAGTTAATCGGGCACACAGGAAAAAACTAGAAAACACCTGTTTGGGAAAATGTAGTCTGAAGAATGTCTGTGAATGTGAACTAGAGAGAAAAGGATTGGAATCTCAGTAAAGTTTGGGTGGTGGTTATGTGGTTGGTAGGAGGGTGGGTGATATGTGTGTGTCAGTTATTGTACATATGACTCTACTGACAGCTATAATCGTAGTATAACAGCAAGTTTTCATGCATTAGTCAGTGCGTGTGTACGTATTTCTGGTAGTTTCTAATATCCGTAATTTGACTAGTCAAAACTGAATGTCTAATGTTGGATATCAAAAATTTCATCGAAGTTTCGGTTATGTAAACGCGTATGTACGGTATGTCGATAGTTATATGTGATTGTTCAGTATTGACGTAACGGTTAGAGTTAGTAAGGAGGCGAAGCAGCTTGTTTTGCGTCGTCTGGAGACGCCTATACTGGGTGTTGGATATCCTGTTCCAGACGATGCAACCGTAGATTAAAATTGGCCGGATTACAGTTTTATAGATTAGCACTTTGTTTTTAATATTAATGACGGACTTATAAAGTGGCTTGTGTAAAGCCACATAGGCCTTTCTAATCATTTTGGTTATATGAAGTTTAAAACTTAATCTCTAGTCCAAAGTTATTCCTAGGTACTTAACTACTTTCGCCTCTTCGATTATCCTGTCATTTATTGTAAGTGGTATAAATGTCTGTATGTTTGTAAATTTTTGTGTAAAAGTAATTATTTCAGTTTTAGTTTCGTTGATCGTTATCTTCTAATCCTTATAATACTTAAGCAAGTCAATGAGGTGATACCGCAACTTGGTTGTTGCTGTTTGTGCATAAAAGTACTGGGAGTAGTTCGTTATGTCATCGGCGTATATTATTGTCTGGGTTACAGGATGCTTAGGAAGATCTGCGAGGTAGAGGTTGAATAACACCGGAGAGAGAACCGTCCCTTGGGGCACGCCCGCCCGAATACGAAATAAGCAATAAGTTTGTGAACGTTTTTCAGTTTGTGCAGGAGGCCTTCATTCCAAACTGTCAAATGCCTTTTGGATGTCCAGGAGCAGTATTTAATTAAAATAATTTTTTAGCCAATTTCCCCAAAGTATTTAATAGGGAAATGGGCCGATAGCTAGCTGTGAAGGTTGGATCTTTACCTGGCTTCAGGAAGGGCACAATTATTGAGGTTTTCCACGCTGTAGAGAAATATTGCAGCCTTATCGACGAATTTATCATATAGGTAATTTTTACTAGTATTTTGCGTGGGACATTTTTATATAGCAGGTTAGGGATTGTGTCAGGACAGGAAGCTTTTAGGTTAGGTAGGGTTTTAAGTACGGTTTTCAGGGCGGAGTGGGAGGTTATTAATTTGGCGAGTTTACAGGGTGGGATAGGAACGAAGGCAGGAATGTCGAGTATTTGTGTGTCGATATTAACCTGGTGTTCGGTCTCGTTAGGTGTAAAATTGTATACTTGAAAAAGGTAGCCAGCCATGGCATCGGCTTCAAGCCAAACGTGTAAGCACTGAGCCATTTAGCAGACATGTTCATGTTGAGTGTTTCCAATATTCCACAATTTGTGCTTGACAGGGAACCATTCTATTTATCTTGGAGCAAGTATGTACCTCAGTTGGAACTGCTAAAAAATTAACTCCTATCTGAAAGGTTTTATTTAAAAAAATGGAGATCATTAGAATAATAAAAAATAATACGGATAGCGGTAGAAGAAATAACCACATGCAACCATGTAGCAAATTTGACAGCACCAATTCTAGGTACTGGTGGTCTGTTCCCTGCGTTTTTATTTGTTTGTAAAAGAGTTGAAGTCGTAAATACAAAAACTGTACGGAATCCAGTTGTAACATCGTTGAAAGCAATGAGTATTAATAATAATAATAATAATAATAATAATAATAAACGACTTTATTTGTTATAATAACTGTTACAATGTATGGCTACATATAAAATAAAAATAATTTATTATTACAACAAAATGGCGAAGTTCGCTCTACCAGCACTGGAGGGTGCTGTAGCCCGCTCTTCCACTTAACCAAAACAAAATTTCAATATAGAAAAAAGAGTAGTTAATATTGGAAAAAAAAAGATATGAAAAAAATATATATATGAAATAATATATATACGTATACACACATACACATGTATAGTTCATTAAACCGAAATAATATTAATGGACAAAAAATATAGTTAATTAATTAAATATATAAGAATAAATACTATGGAATAAAAAACAAAAATGACAACGATGCTTTTGGCCAAACTAAGGTAAAAGGAAAAACAACATAAAATCTTCATGATATTCCATAAATACATAGAATGTAAAATAAAATCTCGATACATATTATATTATATACACCAAGTACGAACCTGAAAGAGGTACATGAATTGCTCGTCTTTAGCTAATAGCAACCTGCTCGGATAATAAGTATTTTTTTCAATTTTATTTTAAAAGTATTTATGTTATTGGTTAATTTTATATCATCCGTCACAGAGTTGTAATATTTACATATATTATAAGTGAATGATCTTTTATATAATGAGGTGCAATGTTTAGGAAAAGAAATAAGATTACGTTGCCTGGTGTTAGCGTCATGTATATCACCACAAAATATAACTTTCTTATATAGATATATGGGACATTTACCTGTGATTATCCGATGATACAAGGAACAGCTACGTAACAATCTCCTTTTTCGCATTGATGGCCAGTTGAGTTCACTTATCTTTAAGGAAATGGATTCATATTTTCTAATACCAAATATTAGCCTGGCAATCAAGCGTTCTGCACTCGCTGAATACGCATTTCATCAGTTTTAATTAGGCAAGAATTATATACTGCGGAGGCAAAGTCAAAATGGCTAAGAATTAAGGAGTTACACAAAATTATTTTAGATTTTTTATTTAATATTTTATGACAACTGTAAACTAATTTTAAATTTGAATAAGCTCTTTTAATACATTGTGTAACATGTTCCGTAAATCTTAGTGAGGAGTCGATATTTAAGCCTAAATTGCGAACACAGTTAACAAATTCTAGAGGCTGATCATTTATGGATATTTTTAAATTTGGTAAACAGCGCAGGCGCTGCATCTTTCTGCCAAAAAGCATGATATTTGACTTATTTGGATTTATAGACAGACAATGGTTTTTAGAGCCTACCATTACTGAATGTAAGTCTGAATTGATTTTTTTGAGATGCATCATTAACTTCTGATTCTTTAAAAGATAAATATAATTGGGCGTCATCAGCATAACAATGAAAATTACAAAATGTTACACATGAGTAAAGGTTGGCTGTGTATATTAGAAAGAGTGTAGGTCCTAATATTGATCCTTGTGGGACTCCACTAGTAATACTTAATGGTTGAGACAAACTATCGTCTAATTTAACTCGCTGTACACGATTACTTAGATAATTTTGAATCATAATGGCTGCCCCATCCTCAAAACCATAGTAGTGAAGTATTGCTAAAAGTAACCGATGATTTATCCTATCAAATGCTTTTGAAAAAATCAATTAATGTTAGAGCAGTCAATTTATTGTTATCTGTAGCCGATAGGACGTCATCCGTCACTTTCAGCAGAGCTGTCTCACAACTATGATTCGGTCTAAATCCTGACTAATTTGGTGGTAGTATATTATATTCATCCAAATACTCCCTAATCTGTAAATCTAAAATTTTTTCTATTAATTTTGAAAATATTGGTAAAATACTGATTGGACGAAGGTCTTTTAATTCACAAGCGTTTTTTATTTTTGGTATAGGAATAATATGTGCAATTTTCCAGGAATTGGGAAAATATTTTCTTTCTATACAACAATTTATGATATGTGTTACATACGGAATAATAAATGGACAGCACAGTAAAATCATATTAATGTTTAAATCATCTGAACCCATGGCATTAGTTTTAATAGAAAATAAGATTTTAGAAATATCATCGATTGTACACAGTTTAAAATTAAAATTTCCTATCCTAGATCTAACATTTGTGTTATAAAAATTTTAAGTTTCCGGGTCAGGGTCATCACCACTTTGAGAAGAGGTTACAAAATGTATGTTGAGTTCATCAGTATCGGTTAAGTTATCCGGCATTTCTTTATCTGATTTTTTATTATAAATGTTTAGATCGCCTAGATCTTTCCAAAAGGTCTTATAGTTATTGTTATCTAACTTATGTAGTAGATAAGCTTTTTTTTCATTTTTTATGGCTATATTCGTATAATTTTTTATATTCTTGTAATACTCTCGATGTTCCGGGCTTTTAGTTTTTTTAAATTTTTGTAATGCTCTCTCTCTAATTCTCATCATATATTTTATATTCTCTGTTAACCATGGTGCTTTCTTTCTTGTTATTCTGGCCCTTATTATAGGAGCATGTATATTAAAAAGATTTATTATATTATTACATAAAATTTTTATTTTGATTTCAATATCCTCGTTGTGAAAGATAGAATCAAAATCACTGTTGTGTAAATCGTTATAAAATTTATCTCTATCAAAATTTCTGTAATTTCTGTAAGAATAAAAAAGGGTTTAAATTCATTTTCATTTAATTTATGGGTACAAACAACTAAGCAATGGTCTGACATATTTGGGAGGTCAATAACATGACACTCGTTTACATTTAAATATTCACTTATGAGAAAGACATCCAGTATAGTAGCACTAGTCGGC